>JAKNDB010000070.1:1280000-1611725 GCA_024305405.1 Dirofilaria immitis
TCATGTAGAATTTTTAAAAACAAACAAATTTGAAGTTTAGTAATTTCATATCAATCAGTATTAGTTATAAAAATATCAATATAATTTTTATCATTTTGATAAGCTTAGATTAAAATGATAATTATTTAGTAATAATTGTATTTTAATATTTATTATCATTTGATTACTAAATAAATCATTTTTTTCTAACAATTATTTTATAATATTTTTTGCAGAAAAAAATCAAAAATAAATAATATCAATAAATTAAAATTAGCTAATATTGGAAATGAAAAATTTTTCCTCTTATCAATCAAACAATTAATCAATTGATATAATTAAATTTTAACTTTAACTTATATAAGGAATTTGATTAAAGAACGAAAAAGAAAAACTCAAAGAATTATAATCGAAATTATAATCGAAAACTCAAAAGTTATAATCGAAAACCCAAAAAATTGTAATCGAAAACTCAAAAAAATTATAATCGAAAACTCAAAAAATTATAATCGAAAACTCAAAAATTAAGTAATCAACGGATTATATGTTAAAGTAAAATATAAAAATTTTGAAATGGTAAATGAATTTTTTGATAAATTTTGAAAAATTTTAACTTAACATTTAATTTGGAAATAAAAGTAATTATTCAAATTTTAATACTTAAAAACTTTTTGTAGGATATTAATAATAGTTTAACTAAAATGAGTACCATTAATTTAGAGCAACGATTTTTTAATATAATTTTTAAAATATATTCTTTTATATTGTTAGAAAAAAATTTATTTAATATGAATGATATGGTTTATACTAAAAACGGAACTAATTAATCCATTCAGGTTACTATATGTATGATGTGGTTTACACTAAATTCGAAACTAATTAATCTATTCAAAAAGTTATTAACCTATTTTGGTTACTAATCTATTCAGGTTAATTTATGAAAACGAAAAATTGCCTAATAAAAATTAGCCTAGCATTATGGGTTGCAAAATAAATTTGCACAAATTTAATTGTTGTAAACAAATCATTTTAGTAAACATGTTTTCTTTTATTTCAAATACAAATTTGTTACTAAAATAATTAATTATAACCAGTTATCAAATATACCGTAATAATATGAAATCAATTATAATTTATTAATGAAATATCGAATACTTAAAGGGAAAATTTATGCTGCAAAATTAGTAGTATTTATTCGAATTAATAATTAATTTAAATTATACTTTTATTTATTTTAATTAAATTAAAATTTATTATAAATTTAATTCGTTCAGCTTATTTGATAATATTTTAACAATTAAAATTACTAAATAATAGAAATTGTTAGTTGTTGTAATTTGATAAATAATTACTAAAATTTTGTTAATTCTATTCTTTTTAATTTTTTAATTTCAAATTAATCGATAATTTAAATATGATATTATAAAAGTAAATTAAATAGAATTATTTATAATTATTTCGAATTATAAATTAATTTTTAATGACTTTACGGTTCGTTAAAATAATTATTTTAAAAATTTATTATTACTAAATAAATAGGATGGAAATTTTACAATCATTTTCTTTCCAATGATAACTATGATGTTTTTACGTTTTTTTACGTACGCGTACTCAGCGTAACGTTTCGTTTACGTTAGATTTATTTTATGAATTTTTAAAAGCAAAAAAGAAATAGATTAACAAAATGAGAAATAGCTTATCAATATAAATATACGGTAATGATAAATTGCTAAATTTTTTTCACATAATATCATCCTGATTAAATGCTATCATCGGTTTTCTGATAGCATCATCAAAGTATCGATTAATCCGGATGATATGATTAAATTATTCACTGCAATGATATTCATAGTATAATATATCTTTAATTAGCTAATACGATAATATTATCCTCCTTGATGATATGATGATCATAGTATTCGTTTAATCTTGATGATATGATCAAAATATTTATTATTTCTTATTTTTCCACTATAAGATATTTTTTTAATTAGTTAGAGAAGATATATCAACCTCCTTACTTAGCTATACGATCAAAGCATTGATCAAATCAGTGATAACATTAAAAAGTGATCAAAATATTTGAAGCATATAATATATCATAGTAGCTGATAAGATATAAATTAATTAAAAACGAATTCAATTAAAATTGTAAATGATAAATGATATGTAGTAGTAATCATTCTCCTTAATTAGTCATATGGTTAAAGTACTGATCAAATCAGTGATAATATTAAAAAATCAGTAATAATAGTGATCGAAATATTTATTCTTTTAATATTTGATGCATATAATATATTAGAGTAGCTGATAAGATATAAAATGATAACAGGCTGATATGTAGTAAGTACTGAATACGGTATTATCACATTAAACCATATTTATTTATCATAACAAAAAAAAAAAATTTAAGCCAATTTATTGATCGGATAAAATAAGGAATAGAATAAAATAATTTGTTTGAATGAATGGATAAGTTTAAGTAGTTGAAATAAGACAAATTTACAACAATTGTAGAAAGGATGGGAGGGGAGAAGGGGGAAAAAAGGGATATTAAAAGAAGCTTAAAAACGGCTAATCATGATCGTTGACGAAGTCTAGCCGGCTGATCCGTTTCGTTAAGACAACTTAACGTTCAATTATTTTTACCATTTGAAAATAGTCTCAGTAACATAAATTGATTAAAATTTGTCACAAAATTATCCCACCCCTTTTCATGCGCATTTTTATTATTTGATCATTTCAATGATATTTATCGATTCTCAGATTGTTTAATAATTTTCTATCAATATCGATTTTCATTCATTCTGATATATTTTGATCAAAAAATTTTTTTTTTATATTTGTTAATCTTTTATGAATTTGATTTTTGATCAATCGATTATAATAGTATGATTAATCGATTATAATAGTTTGATTAATCGATTATAATATTTTGATTAATCGATTATAATATTTTGATTAATCGATTATAATATT
The DNA here is from genome assembly GCA_024305405.1 of Dirofilaria immitis. Classification (NCBI taxonomy): domain Eukaryota; kingdom Metazoa; phylum Nematoda; class Chromadorea; order Rhabditida; family Onchocercidae; genus Dirofilaria; species Dirofilaria immitis. Next base: position 1,282,959 of record JAKNDB010000070.1, read on the forward strand.
TTGATTAATCGATTTTCTATTTTTTTCTTTTATTCTTTTTGCTTCTTTAATTTGCATAATTTTTTTGTTTTATTAATTTTAATTTTTATTTTTTTAGTTTTTAAAATTAAACAAATGGGAGTATTTTTCCGAATCTAATCAATAATTGATCAATCAATCAAATTAATAAATCAAATGATAGTTTTAATCCGATATAATTGATTTTTCTAATCGTGCAATTTTTGTTTCTATTAATTTTTATCATTTGCTTAACTTTTTAAAAAATTTGACAAGTAAAAATATTCATTAACTAATCAATAATTGATTAATAAATCAATTATTTGATTTGTTGATCAATTGATGATTTTGGAAATTATTTGAATTTTATATTACAGTATGCTTCTTCTCTTTGACTATTTTTTAATTTCTTAAAATTATTTTCAAAATTAAACCAATGAAAATAATCATTAACTAACCAATAATAATAATAATCGATAAATGCAATCAACCAATTAATCAATCGATAATTTAGGAAATTGTTTAAAGTTTAGTATTGCAGGGATATTTCTCTCGAATATTGCTAACTATATCTTAGTAGAGTTTGCATATTTGCATATGAGCTTTAGATTGAGCATATTGATTTTGTGAAGAGAAAGCATAGATAGATCTATCCATCTATAAATAGTGCATGAAAAGTAAACTTAAGGAAAAGTGAATCTATTAAATAGATAGAATATGAATAGTACAACAATTACTATCTATCTTTCTATTAAGTATTTCGATATTCGATATAAATATTTCAAAAGATGCTTATTAGTATTGTTATCAACACCTACTATTTATTTTTCTATTAAGTATTTCGATATTCGATATAAATATTTCAAAAGATGCTTATTAGTATTGTTATCAACACCTACTATTTATCTTTCTATTAAGTATTTCGATATTCGATATAAATATTTCAAAAAATGTTTATTATTCTTATCATTATTGCTATTAACACTTACTATTTTTCTATTAAGTATTTCGATATTTGCACATATATCATGAAATATTTATCGTTATTATTATTAACATTTGCTGTCTATCTTCCTATTAGATATTCTGATATATATTTCGAGAGATGCTTATTACTATTATTATCAGTATTATTCTTATTATTATTATCATCATTAACACTATCATTATTATATGAACAATTTTAATTATTCATTTTTATTCTTTTTCTTGAGCATTATGTTAGTATTACCAATCATTTTCCTTTATTATCAATTTAAATTTCTATAACTTAATAGAATTAAATTACAATACGATTTATCGAATTAGTATTATTCGAATTACTTAACTTTTTATCTTACAAAAGTTACAAATAAATTTATGAAAAGACAAAAGTTTTCGTCATTTTGTCATTCTAAAATAACGAGAGCATTACATTAATCATTGTAAAATAATAATAATAATAATAGTAATAATATCAATATTAATAGGTAATAGTGCATTAAATGCATATTTTTACTCGAAAGTTATCGTAAAATTATCTTAATATAAGAGAAGGATACGGTAGAATGATTGATTGGTAACTGTATTTTCTCTACCGTATGAAATGATAAGAAAATAAAAAGAAAAGCGATGGATAGGATTGGAAACAATTAAAGTTTTGCAATTTTATTTATAATATTTATAACAAAATTATCGTTTTAAAATTATTCCAAAATATCTCTTAATGATTGTTAAAGTTTAAAAGTTACTTCAAATCTTCGAATTTTTATAAGTAAACGTAATATGTATTGCTTAAAATTTTACTTCTATCTCAATGTAATATGTAAAAATTAAATATGTAATATCAATAATTAAAATAATATTTCTCTAAAAATTTTTTTCCATCAGTCGTTTTGTATCACTATTATATTAATGCTTAAAATAATTTTAATCTTATTGTAGTAGCAAAAATAACGTAACATACCAATAATAGACAATTTTTCTTACTGTAGCAGAAGAAAAATTTGACTTTGATCTCATTGTAGTAGCAAAAAATAATGTAAAATACCAATAATAGAAAAATTTTCTTACTGTGGCAGAAGGGAAGTTTAATTTCGATCTTATTGTATCAAAAAGTAACATATCAATAATGGACAATTTTTCTTACTGTAGCAGCATTATCAATAGCGATGTTATTCTAATGATAATCTGAAGAATGATAAAACAAAAAAAAACAGTTTTTGCAATGATTAATTTTCTCCAAAATTCTATCAGAATGATAAATTCTGATACTGACATTCCTAAATAGAATGAAATTTAATTAATTATTATTTGTAAACAATATGTTGTGATAAAGTATGATTAGCAATCGTAAATAATAATTTAACGCTTATTCGTTATCATATAATTGCTGATACGTATGTTTGCATATTATTTTACATATGTATATATATCATCGTATATATACGTATGTGCGTATGCCCAAATTAATGTATACGTGTACGTATTGCGTGTGCATATTAATGTGTATGTATATTTGTATGCTTTCGTACACGTGTAAGTATTCACGTGTGCTTCTAAGCGTCCGTATACATATCAGTAATGTATAAAGGTATTTATCTGCTGATATATATATATGTGTAAAATTTGAAATTGCAATATAAAAGCTGGTTTTTATTGTGTGCTTAGAATATCGTATAAAATGAGGTCAGCAGTAGAATGATAATAACAAAATTTATTATTTTATGAATAATAACAATAATAATAATAACGATGATGATGATAATAAATGATGATAATGATGATGATGATAGATGGTAATGATAGATGGTAATGATGATGATGATGATTGATGATGATGATGATGATGATGATGATGATGATGATGATGATGATGATGATGATGATGCCATTGATAATGAGATGATGTCTTTTGAGCTACCGTAGTAAAACTAACCCCATTCATAATGGTTCATTTCTCATCATCTCTTTCTCTATTAACTATATACGTATTACTACTACTAGTAACTACCATCTTCCTATTCTAAAAGCCTTCACATAAATTTGGATGATTTATGAATTGTCAATTATTATAATATATTAACCGATATGAAATTCTATCGCTAAAGGAATTTGTTAAAAGGGAGAGAAATTTGTTGAATTGAAATGAAATAAATTGAAAAGAGGATGAGAGAGGTATAGGAAAGAAGATGACAATGATGATGATGATGACGATGATGATGATTGATGAAATTGACGAAGAAAAGAATATAAATAAAACATTTCCATTCACTTCTATCACACAAAATATACCACAATTATATATCAAACCAAAATCATTTATTTTATTCCAATTCTATCACTTTGTTTAGACCAAAATGACAATTTCATCCTATTTGCTGCGCTAAATAATTGACAATGATAATAATAATAATAATAGTAATGATGGTGATGAAATGATATGATGATAAATAAGTATTATCAATAAAATTGGCTAACTATAATAGTAATGAAGTGATATGATGATAAATAAGTATTATCAATGAAATTAGCAAACTATAATAGTGATGAAATGATATGATGATAAATAAGTATTATCAATAAAATTGGCTAACTATAATAGTAATGAAGTGATACGATGATAACTAAGTAGCTATTATCAATAAAATTAATCAACTATGATAGTAATAAAGTGATATGATGATAACTAAGTATTATCAATAAAATTAGCTAACTTATAAATTGAGACTACTGAATAGATTTATTTTTTTTTCCAAACAGAAATATGTAAACAAAGAAGTAAATGAAAAATTTATAGTCGAAATGAAATGGTAATAGTAAAATTTTGCGAAATGAAAATGGATGAAATTTAAATATCAATTGATTAGTTTAGTGTTCGATAATCAATATATATATATATATATATAGATGGATATTTTTTGATTCCATAAATTAGTTGGATTATTTTTTGATCCGATTATATCAAAAAAATATTCCAAATTAGCATCCGGGAAACATATCTTAAAACTTTGCAAAAACTGAATCAAAATTATACATCCTTATATACATGTATGTATATAAGATAAAATATATTCTATCTTATCAATTAATTTGATAATATATATGTAAGGTAAAATATATTTTATCTTATCAGTTGATTTGATGAATATATATAAGGTAAAATATATTTTATTTTATTGATGAATTTGATAAATATATATAAAGTAAAACATATTTTATCTTATCAATTAATTTGATAATATATTTTATCAAATAATTTGATAGTATATATATATATATATATATAAGGTAAAGTATATTTTATCTTATCAGTTGATTTGATAAATATATATAAGGTAAAATATATTCTATCTTATCAATTAATTTCATAACACATATATAAGATAAAATATATTCTATCCTATCGATTAATTTGATATATGTATAAGACAAAATATATTTTATCTTTTATCTTATCAATTAATTTGATAATATATATGTAAAGTAAAGTATATTTTATCATATCATTTAATGTGATATATATAAAAAGTAAATACATTCTATCTTATCAATTTATTTGATAATATATATAAGGTAAAATATATCTTATCAATTAATTTGATAGAATTAAATTAAACTTTTCATAAATTTAAAACGTAGAATAAATCAATTTGATATTAAATAATAATAAATACATCCTTTCCTCCTTTTTTTTTTTGTTTTTTTTCGTTTAATATATGTAAATAATTAAGCATTTCAAATATTTTGCTTAGGAAAATAAAAAAAAAAATGACTTTTTAGAAGAAATCTTTAGTACGGTAAGTTTTAATACAATTTTATTTGACACATTTCGAAGAGAGAAAAAAAAGAGAAAATAAAAACGAAAGTCCTAAACCAATCATATCAAAAATTTATTTATTCCCATAGCTTACTTAGCAAATCATTTTGAACAAATAGTAAAAAAAAATTAACAAAAAAAAAAAAAGAAGAATGCCTAATTATATTTATCAATAAATATAATATATATAAATTGGAAATGGAAATAATTTGATAAAAAAATTATCATACAAATTTTATTTTATATTCCAATATCATTTTTTTATTTTATTTTGATAATTTTCTTTTTTATCAAAAATTTTATCATAATAATTATCATAATAAAATGATATTGAAAATTAAACAAATTTTGATTTCATTTAAAATTATACCATTAATATTATCAGAAGAAAAATAAACGATAAAATGATTGTTTTAAATAAAATATCAATTATTTGCATAAAAATTAATAAATAAGATAAGAAATGATAAAAGTATGATAATGATTAATTAAAAAGTAAACAATTTATTTATTAAACAAAAATAATTTGAATTGTGTAATTTAGCTACATTGATATTAATACCTATTTTATAATATAATGTTTAAAGATAGCATTATTGATTGATTATTAGAATGTAATGTTAAAAGATCGCATTATTGATTGATTTCATTGAAATGTTCGATTTTGATTTTTGTTACTATTTACAAAAAGAAAAAAAGCTTACAAATATTTGAAAAACTTTTTTCTTTTCGTTTTTTTTTTTTGTTTCACCCTCTGTTACTTTTTCAACTTTATAAGAGCAAAAATATAAATAAAGATTGGTACACAAAATGAATGAGGTTTTCGAGATATTTGATTTTGCTCATTTGCTACAATTGTAGGTTAATACGGGATCGTATAAAGTTTGTATACCAAATTACCACTACTACCGATTACTACTATACTATTGCTACTACTTATAGTACGATATTAGATCGAGAGATAATAATAATAATATTAATAATGATGATAGTAATGATGATGATGACGATGATAATAATAATAATATTAATAGTAATAATAATGATGATGACGATGATAATAACAATTTTAATAATGATGATGATAATGATAATAATAATGATAATGATGATGAGCTATTGCTACCATTGTAGTATGATATTAAATCGAGAGATAATAATAATATTAATAATGATGATAATAATGATGATGATGATGACGACGATAATAATAATATTAATAGTGATAATAATGATGACGATAATAATCGTAATAATGATAATGATGATGAGCTATTGCTACTACTGTAGTATGATATTAAATCGAGAGATAATAATAATAATATTAATAATGGTGATAATGAAGATAATAATGAGGATAATAATAACGATGACAATGATAACGATGATAATAATAATGATAATATTATAATGATGATGATAATAGTGATGATAATAATGATAACAATGATGAGCTATTGCTACTACTATAGTACGACGTTAAATCCAGAGATAATAATATTAATAATAATAATAATGGTGATAATGATGATGATGGCAATAATAATAATGATAATGATGATAAACTATTGCTACTGCTACAGTACGTTGTTAAATCTAGAGATAATAATATTAATAATGATAATAATATGATGATGATAATGATAATATTGATAATAATAATGATAGTGATGATGATAAGTGTGAAAGGTTGAAGAATAGATGAATGAAAAGTGATGGTAAAAGTGAGAGAAGGTATGACAAATTGACTTTATGAACTTTGGGATAAAGTTTTACGGATGAATGCCTTTCGATCAACAATACCTTTTGCTCTGAGTTGAGAAGAATTTTTGGAAGTAACGAAAATGAAGCTAATATGTTATGAAAGAAATTTTAAATAAGCTAAAATTATTTTTTATATATATTAAAATTAATTAATTATTTAATTAATTAAGTAATTAATTAATTAATAATATTAATAAATATGATTATTAATTGAAAGAGTTTTCTCATCGGATATACGGTAATAATATTATTATTGTTCGAACTAATTTACTCTACAACAATCCGAAATAGGAGAAAGAAAAATGATAATAATTGATAATTAAAATTAAAATTAATTTCTTCGCCATTAATATCATAAATTATCATTCATTCAAAAATGAGCAATTTTTATCATACTGTAACAAAACGATCTGAAATAAGTATGAGAAATGATAATTGATAATAAAAAAAAAAAATTAAAATTAAATTAATTTCCAATTTTTATCACACCATCATATCTGTGATCATATCTGTGAGTTAAATAGAATGAAAAATGATAATTGATAATAAAAAAAAAAAAAAAAGAAAATTAAAATTAAATTAATTCCTCACTCAAATACTATAAATTATTATTTGGCAAAGAATAAAAATGAATGACTAATTTTTTTCTTTTCTTTACCAAAAATTTTTATCAATAAAAATTTGGGGAAAAAAAAAAAAAAGAGGAAAGAAAAGAATCGATTAAATTTGCGGTAATTTATTATCATAACGAATTTTTATCTGTATGCAAATGTAATATGCTTGCCCTTTCGTTTATTTATTTATTTATTTCTTTTCTTTTTTCGAAATTGTTGGTTTAAAAAAAAAAAAAAAAAAAAAAGAACGAAATCGTTGTTTTGTAGCTCTTAGATATTTATATTTGATAATATAATTTTATACTTAATTTAATTTAATTGTATCAAATTAATTTTATAATTATTATCGCTATATTTTTATGTTATAATTAATATTTGATTAATTGTATTTATAGCCAAAAGGAATTCATTTTATTTTAAAATTTTTTTCATAAAATTAAATTTTATTTATTTGAATTTTTAAAATTTTGTCGAAAAATTTATTTATTTTAGCCATTCCAAAGTATTAGTTTTATTTAGAGAATTTTGATAAATTTAAATTATTTTCTTTCTACAAAATATCAAATTGGAAACAAAAAAAAACAAATATATTCAAATTTAAATTCAATTTAAATTTGAACATCGAATGAATAAATTGAATCGAATTAAATAAATTTATGTTTTTTAATCAAAACTATTTTACGTCTAATTTATATTATTTCGTTCTTTTCTTTTTCCTTTTTAAATTTAAATTTGAAATGAATTAAATGATTAAAGCTTAATTTTAACTATTTTCATAATAATATTATAATTATAATATCAATTGAATATGTATAATATATAATATATGTATCTCTCTCTCTCTCTCTCTCCTTCTCTCTCTCTTTTAATTCCAATTTTTGTTAAAATTTCATTTTAATTATTTAATTTCTTCTTATTATTTTAATTATAATTTTATATAATTTAAAAATTCTTTTTTGTCTTAAATTAAAAGAAAATATTATTTGTTCAAATTTTTTTTATTTTATTTATATAAAAATTTTACGAAATTTGAATTATTTTATTTATTTAAATTTAAAACGAAAAAAATATTTTTATAATTTAAAAGAATAAAAGTATTAAAAAAAAAAAAATTCGTTTATTTCAAAATTATAACTTTTAAACTTTGTTTTTTTTAATTCGAAATTGAACTAAGGGTGAAAATTACGTATTTGACGTATATAATTCGAATAATATGAAAAAATACGTATTTGACGTAAATGATTCGAGTAATAGGAAAAATACTATAATAATAATAGGTATTTATATCCTTTTATTTGTTAATTAGAAATAGGAAAATCACGTATTTGACGTAAATAATTCATTATAAATTTAGCGTAAATAATCTATAGCGAAATTATAGAGCATTAATAATTTCTGTTTAATCTATCAATTTTGTTTTCAATTATAAATTAGAAGAGTGAATGAATAAATAATGAAAATAATTGATGTTGATAGTAATAATAACAATAACAATAATAATAATAATGATAATGATAATAATAACAATAGTGATGATAATAATGATGGATAATGGATAATAGTAGTAATGGATGATGTAATTTTAGTGATAATTTTTGTCAATAATAATAACACTAATAATAATGATAATAGCTAATAGTAATAATAATAATATATTTTAGTCAACAAACGAAAGCTTAGGCTTTAATTGATGATCTTAAATTAGCTCATCATCTTTTACATTTATATTATTTGGCCTAAAATGATTTCTCGACAAAGTGTATGACGAAGGATGGATGACTACCGTGTGAAATTTGCATATGGCCAGACTAGCTTATATAGGCCATTAAGTCAATTCCTTTCTTTTTCCATTTAATAGGCCCCTCAAGCTCTTTCTTTCAATTTGCTAACTAGTTAGCCAAACAAATTATATGAAGTATTGGCTAGAAATATCGATAGAGCCTATTTAAAAAAAAAAAAAAAAAATTACGGTGTAAAATTTTCTATCTAAGTTTATTTTTATTTGCTCGCATAAATTTTTCGTAAATAAACAGAATTATTCGCAAATAATTTCAATCAAATACCAATCAATAATTAAAAATCAAAATATAATAAATAATAATTAGCAAAAGAAAAAAAATAAACAAATAAATATCTAACAATATAAACAAAGAAAAAAACAACATTGAAATTATTGAAATAATCGAAAAATAAACAAATATAAAATTAGAAAAAATTTTGATAAAAATTTTCACTTTTTTTTAATTCTTCATATTGATTTTTTTATTTTGTTTTTATTGTTGATATTGATTAAAGATTATTTTTTTTTATTCTTGATATTGATCGAAGATTATTTTATTTTTATTCTTCATATTGATTGAAGATTAAATTTGATGACCATCTGGATAAGTTTTTTTCGTTTCTTTTTTTTTTTTTTTTTTTTTGTAGCTCTAACATATCCGCTAGATATTATATAATTTTTGTTTGTTCAAGTGATTTCTCTCTCATCTACATTAGCATAAATGATAAGCGGTAACAGAAGAAGAAACACAATGTTTTGATGAATTATGTCGAGAAAGTAAAAAGAAAAAGGTAAAAAGATTTGGTATAATATTTCGTTAGTAAAAATCTTCAATACGATTAATTAATTAATTAATTGGCAATTAATTGAGACAATAATTTTTTTTCATTTGCATTTATATCAATCATTTCTGATTAATTTGTTCATTTTACTATTTACGTATTTTTTTGTATCGAAAAATTAATTAATTTTTATTAATTAATATAAATTAAATATTTCATAATCGTTTTACGTTTTTCGATTCTTTTTTTGATAGTTTTTTTATTTATTCGTAAAATTATTTTTGCATATTTATAGTAATTATTTTAAAGTTTATTAATAAAACTTTTATTATAATTATTATTTGAATAATTAAATTGTAAATTTTTGATTTATAATATTAAATGATAATACTTATCAGAATTTTTTACTTACAACATATCTTATTTTAAGCAATACTTATATGATTAAATGATAAGCAATTATCAGTTTTTCTGTAATGATAATAATCATCAAATTGATTTATAATATTAAATGATAATACTTATCAGAATTTTTTACTTACAACATATATTATTTTAAGCAATACTTCTGCGATTAAATGATAAGCAATTATCAATTTTTCTTTGATGATAATAATTATCAATTATTTTATATTATCGAATGATAGTAATTTATTGAAAATTATTTACATGCTACAACATTTCTTATTCCTTGTCAAAACCATACTTATATGATTAAATGATAATTATCAATGTTGTATGATTAAATACTTATATGATTAAATGATAATTAATTATCAATTTTTGTTTAATGATAATAATTATCAAATTATTTTATATCATTGAATGATAGTAATTTATTGAAAATTTTTTACATACTACAGTATGATAGTAATTTACTGAAAATTTTTACATTCTTATTCTAATCAATATTTATGTGATTAAATGATAATTAATTATCAATTTTTGTTTAGTGATAATAATCATCAAAAATCTTCTAGATTAGACTTATTTATTTACAATCAATGATTGTAGGGAATGAATGAATGATAAATAATTATGAAATTTTCATTTGTAATGTTTTCCAAAAGTATTAATGTTGTACGGTAATAGTTTTTTAGAGCTTATCAAACAAGTTAATAACTTATAGATTAGAAGACTTCTTATTCTAATCAATGATTATAAGATTGAAAGGTGATGAAAAGGTTAAAGGTGCAATTTAGATGGCTATTTTTAAGAGTTATTCGAGAAGTGGAAAATGGAATAGACATGAGATATAGAAGAAAAAAAAAAAAATGTTAACTAATACGTTAATTATGACCTGTATCTAAAGATTAGCCGTAATCTTCCATCATCGAATAGTAAAGGGAAAAAAAAAAAAAAGGAAAAAAAGTTCTTTAGGTGCCGGTAGATTATTCGGCGTTAATGAAGTGTAACGAAATAGTTCAAGTAGGATAAAAATAAAAAAAAAAACATTCATTTATATAATTCTAATTTTACCGAGTCAAATCGTCCGAAATTGATTACTTTAAACCTTACCAAATCGAATCATCCGAAAATTGATTATTTTAAAATTTCAGAATTTTATTTCCCTTTTTTCCCTCAGCTCTCGTTCTTTCCTTCTTTCTTACTCTATCCTCTAAAATCATTCATATTTTTATTTTATTTTAAATTCGAATTAAAAGAACGAGAAGATATATGTAATTATAAAATTTAATTAATCGATTAATTAATCGAAATATTTTTTTGCGGCCCTCTCTCTTTTATTTTCTCAAATATCAATACACTACGAATTTTTTTAATTTTATTATCATACCTCTTTTTTTTTTTTAAATGTATAATTGAAATGATGAAGAAAAAAATATAAGAAATGAATTATCAATTAAATGAAATATTTAATATCAATTAAAAATATCAATTAAATTCAATTACTGATTAATAATTCATTTATAGTAATTTAAATTAAAATTATAAATACAAATGCATAAATAAATAAACAATATCACTATAATTAATGATCAAGTTATGATTAATAATTTATTTAATAACAATTTAAATTTAATGTTAAAATTTAAACTATAAGTTCAAATATGTAAATTAAATAAACAATATTATGTAAACAAAATACACAACATTACCCAATTAATAACTAAATTATGACTGATAATTCATTTAATAATGAATGATCAATTATCAATTAATGATCAATTAATATTGTTTACAAAACATATCGTTTAATCCCTTTTTTTTTCTCTTCCCTTTCGTTCAATTTTTATTTATTAAAATCAAATGAAAATTTTTTTATTTTTAAATTAAAATTTTTTTATTTCATTTTTCTACGCTATATTATACCTATTCTATTAATATATATATGTTATTTTACACCTATTCTATTAATATATATATTATTTTACACCTATTCCATTAATACATATATGTTATTTTATCCTCTTCTATTAATATATATATATATATATATATGTTATTTTATACCTATTCTATTAATATATATATGTTATTTTATCCTCCTCTATTAATATATATATATTTACATATATGTTATTTTATACCTATTTTATTAATATATATATATGTTATTTTATGCCTATTTTATTAATATATATAATTTATACCTATTCTATATATATATATATATATTTTACACCTATTCCATTAATATATATATGTTTTTTTATCCTCTTCTATTAATATATATATATATATATATGTTATTTTATACTTATTCTATTAACATACATATATATATATATATATATATATATGTGATTTTATACCTATTCTATTAATATATATATATATGTAAAGGAATTAAAAAGGTAAAGATAAATAATAATTTTGTAAATATTATTATGCTAATAAATTACGAAAGATTAAATGTAATGTAATTAATATTATTGCATCATTTAAAACCTTTTTATACAATAAATATCAAATTAGATGATAAGAAGAGAGATGGAAGAAATTGTTAAGAAATATTTATTCATACACATAGTATATTCTATCTAAAACTCATACAACAAAATAACAAAAATTGAAGCGGATCGTATGAGAAGGATTGGATTGACATAATATTGCATCATAGCATTGTCTGTCATTCATCGATGACATATAACATCGAAGTTTTATGAAGGTATTGATTTTAGGAAATGCTTAGCTAGAGCGATAAAAAAAAAAAAAAGAAGAAATATTCAATGAACCGAACGATTGATATTTTCCTTGGGAAAGTTATATACCATAACGGATCATCTTTGTCATCCTTATCAAAATTGTATCTGTCATTTTATATGAAAAGGGAATGCTCGAAATATCATAATTTTATTTTCGTACTGTACTGATTAAGAAGGATTGATAAAAGTTATTTGTGATAAAAATACACTCTGGATTAGTATCCATTTTAAAGAGGAATGATATAAATAGGAAGATGAAATTAATTAGGAATGATACGTACGATAAAAATATATATTGTTAAATGAGAATATTATCATTAGAAATCAATAATGCTTATAAATCAAGAATGATTCATGTAGAACAGTACAACTAATCAGAAATGATATTATTCAAAATCAGAAATAACGACAAACCACGAATGATACATAAGAAATTATACAGCTAATCAGAAATGATATTACTAGAAGTCGAGAATGATTATAAATTAAAAAATATCATAAATAGAAAGCAATAACTAATCAGAAAATACATATAGATAAAAAAAAATTACAATAATTTTGATAAATAATTTTATCGATTTTTAATTTTAAAATGAGTAAAATTTTATGACAAAAATGATAATCGATGATAATCGTTGACAATCAATACCAACTATCGGATTAAATATTTACAACTTGAATGTGCACATTTTAAATAAGAATTTGACAAACGAAAAATTGAACCGAACAAATGAACGATCAATGATTTTTGTTAATCGGAAATCTTGCAATGATGAAATGTAGAAAAATGAAAATGTAGAAAAATATTTTATGATGAGATATTATCATTGATAACTTTTACAATGTATTTAGATGTTTGGTTGATTGTATTTGAAAATATTTATTACCTGAAATTATTTCTTTTTTTATCATTTTGATAATACATGCTTAATTCTTGATTATCACTTCCATAACTATTATAATTATCAAATAAGCAAATTGCAATGATACGATCATTTATTGATATGATATGCTATTTTTTATTTTTCAAACTCTTATAATTCATTTAAAAGAAAATGGTACAGTAGTGGTAAAAGTAGGAAAAGTAATGCTAATACTACAGTAATGCTGATGGTACAATAATGCTAAGACAGGAAAAAATGATCACTTTACGGAATAATTACTGTAGTAAATTTAATCATGTGTACAGTACTTTTATTAAAATTATAAAAATATATTGCATTGAGAAATAATTACAATAAATTATTCAATTTAAAAAAAACAAATTATTAAATATATATATATTTAATTTTAATTTAAATGAATACTGTATGCAAAATTACTGTAATGTAAGGTTAAATTTTATTTTTATTCATTTGAAATTATTTATTCGACGAAAAAATAAAGCAATTGACCAGAAGTGATGAGTATGATAATAAAATTTTAAAATACACCACACGCAGTAACTGATAAAGAATAGAATGATACTGAATGCTTTATAAAAATTTCTATAAACTTTCTAAAACTTAAATTTTTTTTTCTTTCCACTTTTTATTTTTAAAATAAAATATCGTTATCAATTGGATGTTCAAAAACAAAAAAAAAACGAAAAATCATATCAAGTTATTTTCTTTTTTTTTTTTTTTGTATTTAATCATTGAAAGATTATCATTGATATTATCAATTGCTTTCGTTATTTTTTTTTGTTCCTTTCAAATTTTCATCATTAACTTTGTTATTTTGAATATTGATAAATTGAAATATTTATAATGAATGATTGAATAATCGATCAAATAACAACAAGTAATAGAATCAAAATGAGAATATTTAGCTACTTAATATTAAAATGAAAAATTCATTAGTCTAATGGATGAGATGGATATTACTATTATTATTATTATTATTATTATTAGCATTATTAAATATGATGCATTTTCGATTTTTAATTTCTAATATTTATCTAAATTGAAACGATCAGAAGAAAATGATAAAGAAATTAATGGATGAAAAATGAAAGAGAAAAAAAATCTTTGAACTAAAATATTTTCTTTTCTCTTTTTTTTTCTTAAAATTTGTTATTTAAATTGTTATAAAATGAAATATTAAAAAATAATCATCTAATATATCGAACGATCATAGTATATGAAAGTAAATTTTCGTTATCAAATTTTACTAACAAATTGATTAGTTGATTAAATTCGAAATGTGTTAGAGGAAAAGTTAATGCATTGAAATTTGAAAATTTAAAAGCTTTACTTCTTATATTTATTGATAAATCAATTTTATCACATATCAATTGTGTATGATGATAGTGATCAGTGATATCTGTAGTAGTTTTAATGGAGACGATAAAGTATGAAATTGTCAATACAGTGAACTAAATAGTTTTAAGAGAAATTTTCTCATTGCAAGCAAACATTTTCGTTTGTTAAGGTCAAAGATTAACTAAAGTTGACAATTGTCATTTGTTCCGATATGTTGAGGTCAAAATAACGGATGAACTTTAGGTGAGAAAGATTTTATTTATTCTATACACTAACTTCGTTCCATTGCAAATAAACCTACTCAGAAATGGATTAATAATCTTGTGCATAGATAAAATATATGTATGTATATCATATCTAACTAACTTCTTTTTCAACTTTAACCTTTATTATTTATGCAAATTATAGGCATACAAAAAACGTGAACGAAACAGAAGAGAAGAGAAAAAGAAAATTTGAAGAGGGATATTTTAATATAATTACAATGATCCACTTATATATTATACATATCGTAATAAGTGTACCATTTTTTCAAGCTTCTCATCAACAGATCAACAGTAGTAAAATGCTTTTTATTATCGTATACGACATATATATGGCATTTTGTCATTTTGATACTATACGTGTTACGGTAATTTTTCTTTTACTTTTTTTAAATTTATTAATTTTAAATTAATTTAAAAAATTTTCAACATTACAATAGTTTAAATTGATATCGATTATGAACGTTCCGATACTGTATCTATTACGGTAATTTTTCTTTTCCTTTTTTCCAAATTTTATTGATTTAAAATTATTTTAAATTAAAAAATTTTAATCTTGCAATAGTTTAAATTGAAATCGATCTATGATGCATTTCAATATTACAATTGTAATGATTTTTTTTTAAATTTATTAATTTAAAAATAATTTGATTATAAATTTTTTTCAAAGTTGTAATAGATTAAATTGATATTAAAATCGTTCTCACGATACTGTATGTATTGTGATAATTTTTCTTTTATATTTATTGATTCAAAATTAATTTAATTTTAAAAGTTTTCAATAATTATAACAAATCATGCTGAATATGCATTTATATCAAATTGTTTCTCAATAATTCAACTATCAGAATGATTTTCGTCTTTTTTTTTTTTTTTTATTAATTTGATACTTTTGAATGGATTTAAGTTTAAATTTTTAAAATTAAAATAATATAAAAATTTCTATGATATAATAGTTGAAAATCAAATAATTTTGATTTTGAAATTATCTTATACTACTTAATTATCATTAATATTTATCTCTTCGCTGTTGCATTTTTTAATTTTTAAAATTTCTTTTCAAATTAATCAAAATTATTTCAAAAATTATTTTTAGGCTACCTGAATAATCTAAATTAAATGTTATAAAGGAGAAAATTTTTCATGCTCCATTACATGAAATGCATAATTAATTAACAGTTATCGATATATCTGTAAATGCTAAACAAATGATGGCTTTACGATATTTTATGATATCATATAATTAACCATGAAATACAGCTGCCACATTTTAGCAAATAGTTAATTTTTCCAATGTTATACGATTATATTAATACAGTAAATATGACGAGAACTAAAACGTTTTACCTGTTCGTTTAAAATTTAATTGAAAAAGAAAAAAAGTCTTATTTGAATTAAAAATTAAAATATAAATTAAAAATTTTTAATTGTGATAATTAATCGTTAATTTATTATCTGTGAGCAGCGATGTTATTTTTTACATAAATGATAAGGGATGATAAAAAAATTATCAATAAAATCTTATTATTTAGCCTAGTTTTATTTTTTAATTAAATTAAAAAAGTTAATCGTTGAATTTTTTTTTTTTTTTTACTCAGTTTTTCTTTTTTTCCTTTCTTATCTTTTCCTACTTTCATTTTTCCTATATTAGTCTATTCATTGAATCAGTAAATTGATAACATTCAAAATTCATATTATTGATTATATCAGATTTTGGAAATTAATCAAATTTAATAAATAAATGATAGCAGTAGAGATAAATTTGTTAAGAGAAATTGAGCCAAGTTTGACTTTGTTAAGAGAAATTGAGCCAAGTTTGGCCTAATTTTTACATATTGGATTCCAGATTGATATCATTTATTTATCGTTGATGAAGCAGAAAAACAGAAGTATTAGAAATGGATAGATAAGGCGTTGTTTCGTAATGCAAATCCGTTCCAGCTGTCTTCATAATTGTATATATTATTGTAGTCTAATTTTTCTTTTTTTTTTTTTTTTCTTCTGAAGAGAGAGAGAGAGAGAGAGAGAGAGGGAAAGAGGGAAAAGATATGGAGAAAAATGAAATGATGATTTAATTGTAATAAAATATTTTTAAATATGTTAAAAGAGGAAGTATGCAATTATCAATGATTTTATAGTGATCATAAATGATCATAAACGATTAGAATTTTAAATCAAATTCTTCGCCTTTTAAAAATAGCAATCTTAAAAGTTTCATTCATTCATTCATTCACTTTTTTTTTCTTTACAAATCATCAACAAATTTTATATGTAAAATTACAATTAAAATATATTTATTCCTAAATTATTTCAAAGTTTTTTTTTTTCTTTCTTTTTTGACAATTTTATTTTAGAAAAAATTTTTTACTTTAATTAAATGTTGCTGAACTGTTATTAACGAACTTCGTAAATGAATTGTTAAATAAAATTTTTCAACCTTTTATAATTATCATCCTTTATCACTCATATATCAAGCAAAATTTTTTTTTTTATAGAGATGAGGGAGCCTCTACGAGTGGAAAATTTGGCATTTTTCTAATTTAACATTTAACGTTTGGTTCATCTCATAGCTGCTTATCAATCAATTATGATATTTGGAAATTGATAAAAAAACTCAAAAACTTTTTGATAAAAAAAAATATGTACTTATTTCAATTGATGCTTATCAATGATATATTATCAATGATATTATGATATTTAGAAATTGATAAAAAAAAACTCAAAAAACTTTTTGATAAAAAAATATGTATTTATTTCAATTGATGCTTATCAATGGTATATTATCAATGATATTATGATATTTAGAAATTGATAAAAAAAAAATTCAAAAAACTTTTTGATAAAAAATATGTATTTATTTCAATTATTAACAATAAAATAATTTATCAAATTCGAATTTTTTTTTCCATAAATTTCAAATGAATTAATATGTTTAATTGCTTATTCGATAAAATTTGAAGGAATAAATCAAAACGAATGATTTATCATCATAATTTCACATTACTATAAAATAAAATCAATGAAAGATGAATGCAAGAATGCAAGAGGAGAACATTTGTGGATATTATCAGAAAATTTTTACACCTTATCAAAGATAAATAATTTAATATCTTATGCATAGATCAAATATAGGAAAATTGATAAATTATAATATAAAATAATTTATGGAAATTTAGATTTCATTTGAATAAAAAACGAAAACGAAAACTATGAAGAAATAGAAGAATAAAACAAATAATTTATTTGTCTTTTTTTTTTTTCATATAATTTTGTCGTTCGTTTTATTTTTAATTCATTCTTATGAAAATAACAAAAAAAAAAAAAAGGAAATTTAAATTTTTATCCTAAAATTTAATTACTTCAATTATCGTAGAAAAGATTTTTTATTTGCAATGAATGGCATATACAATTTATGCATAAGTAAACATTGTTAATTGATATTTATGATACAGTAACAATCCTTTGAAATGGAATTATTTCTTTGATAAATCATTTTACCAAATGTAACCACTTCATTAGCTTAATGAGCTTTATCGAATCATATTACAAAGGTTGTAAAATTCATGGATAATCAATTTGATCATAGTTTCCATTCATTCATACAAAAAAAAAAAAAAAAAGAAATTGAACATATTAAATTCCTGAAATTATTTTACCGTAATTAATACTTCAAAATTTTAAGATTTAAAAAATAAATAAATAAATAAAAAAAGTAAAATGCTCAAACATATATATATATATCATTTCTGCTACATCCTACTTTAAGAAATTAGAATTTCCCGAGATATACCCATATCATATACTTATACTTCTCGTCATTTAAATATATAGTAATATTTTAAATGATATGCTAAATGATTATTATAAAATAATTTTTTTTTTGCAACAACAAATCATCATAAAATTTGATGCACTCACGCGATACAGATAATCCTTTAAACGTATGCGTATATACGTCAAAATTGATTGTATCAAAATAAATTCTCGATTTATCGGCTCCATTCGTCCTTCTTTTATACCTTTGTTATTGCTCAATCAGGCAAATACAATTTTTATTCTTGCAAATCGTAAAAATATCAATCAAAATATTTCATTATACAGTAAAGTGCATATAATAATTACAATTTACTATTTAAAACGTTTATGAGTTCAGAAAAAATTTTATTTTATATATTTTCAAAAGGGAACACTAAAAATATATGCTTATAATGTAAAATAATTTAGATAGAATTGTTATGAATGAGAAGAAAAAGTTAGATTAATAATTCTTTTCTATTTTATGATCATAAAAATTCTCTACTTTTATAATCATGATAATTCTTTCCTACTTTATGATCATGAAAATCTCCACTTTATGATCATAATAATTTGTTTCTATTATAAGATGATGAAAATTTACGCTTTATGATAAATACAAGAGTTTGAAATAGAATTTAAGAAAAAAAGCTAGTATAAAGCAAGTACAATTCATTTGGAAGTAAATAAAAGAGAACAATATAAAATTCTTCATCTGGAAAATCATATTGCTTCTTGTTCGAATCAAGATATAAATGAGATTATAAGATAGTTCTGAATGTATATAATTTGAATAAAAAGATGAATAACGAAATATTGCTAAAATGCAACCAAATATCTCTGAATAAATCTAAACTTTTATTGATTCATTAAAATCATGCATTGGAAGCAATATTGATCTTTTTATTTAATGCAATAAATCACTTAAATAAATTCATAAAAGTTATATGAAATTATCACTAATTAACAAAATAAAAATGAAGTTATTTATGAACAGAGCGATTTTTTTCTGAAAAGAATTAGACGATAATATGAATAATTTTACTAAATAATGCCTGATCTGTTTTTTCATTATATTAATCGATAACAGTAAGGCTAAGTTATAAAAAGCGAAACAATAACCAGATAATTTTTAAGCATCGTAGACAAGAATTATTTAGTAAGCATCGTAGACAAGAAAATCGTAGACAAGATCTAAGCATCGTAGACAAGAAAAAGCTGTCTCGAAAATGATTTCGAGACAGCTTTTTCTGTTATATACTTAAATAATTTGCAATATTTAAGCATAAAAAGAAGATTCTAACAAATAAATCATTTTTGATATCATATTGTGTACTGCTCGAAGAAACAATCACAATCATAAAATTTCGATTAAAAATCTATGTAGGACTTAGACGTTGTGGAGGTGCAGATACACGTTTTGTACTTCGCATCGATAGAATTTCTGTCTGAAATGGAAAGCATCTTTTTTCAAAGAAGAACCAAGAAGAATCTACTACCACCAGAAGAATCTTTAAATAATATTTCTTAATGTATAAGAATAAATGTAAACTATGAAAAAATATAGAATTAATAAATTTTTTAAAGCATTATATTCCTTTATTAGTCACGGTGAATAAAATCAATTAGTCATAACTTCTTTTTCTATCGCTAAGAATTTGAAGGAAGTAGCATTGTCGAAGTCAAAAAGACGGTGACAAATCATAAAAGTAGGAAAGAGATGTCAGAATCATTATTTCAATAAAATTAACTTAAAATAGCCTTGAAAAGATAAATTTTTCATATTCAGAATATGTTCAAAGTTAGAAAAGAACATACTTGCAAAGGATTTTGCTGAATTTTAGACACTTTACCACTTTCCGTCATCATTTTTGAATCATCTCGAGTCAGAAATACCGATTGGTCCGGAATCTAAAATAACTGTGACAATTTCCATCAACAATCACTCACAAAAAATGACAGCTATAAACGTAAAATGGTTTGAAAAAAAAAAACAAAAAAAATTAGATAAAACAAACGACCTCGGGAGATGCACCTTGTCCATTTGAAGCAACATCGATGCTTTCATCGTCAACATCTAATCCTTCCAATTCATGAGTGTTCGAAATCAGTAAATTATCTGAAACTATGCTAACATAAATTCCACGCTTAACAAAAGTATGGAAAATATTCATCAAAAAGTAATATTAGTATCAAAAAAAAAAAATATGGGATGATAATTTTAAAAAATACTGCACAAACAATTTCGGAAAAAAGCTGCTGAAAATAATCAAATTGTGAGAAAATGAATTGCTTAAACAATGGAATGAATCGATCAACATCCTATATTTCTACTAAAGATAATCTCTCTCAGTGAATCACAGTTTTGATTTTTTCATGCACATATGTTGCTCGATTATAATTCAAGCTCGATTTGATAGCTATTCAAGGCAGTTCTTCGATAGCAACAGTTCGACGTAATTCGACAGGAACAACAGTTCGGAGAATTCAACACAACAGGAATCACTGTTCGAAGACCAAGAAACAGCAGTGGATATATATGTATATATCGGAAAGCCTTATATTTATGTAGACCTGACTTTGACAATAACTTTAATTCAAACTTCTCATATATTGTCAAAAATCATCAAAAATTATAGGAGATTTCAAAATTAAAAACCTTTTGATTCATAAAGTTCCACTGGTTGATATCCATATAAGCGTTCAGTGGGAAGTCTCTGGAAAAAATTAGAAAATAAATCGATCATCAAAACATAAGTAAACAAAAATTTAAGGAAATAGAAAGCCTGAAAAGCATAATTGGTATACCAACCGAAACCACTGGATTTTCATCGCAAACAAAATTTGAATAGCAAGCATTACCATACTGAACCTACAAGCGCAAAAAATGAAAACCAATTTTCCTTAGAGTGTAATGCATAATTTTAAGGTTATGGAAAATTTCAATATTTGAAAAGCACAATTTCATTTTTGCGAATGTAAGTTGATAAGACAATACATCACAACTAACCTGCAATCGCCTTTTTTAGCTGAAAATGCTCCTACATCATAATCGAAATGTACATTACTCAGTTGATCTTCTCGTCCTGTTATTGAATTTGTGTTCGATGAACTCGGGAAGAGTTCGATATAACGACCTCCTGCAACATTCAAAATAAATTTTCTGCTTATAGTGAAAATGCAAAAATACATGAATAAATGTATTTAAAGACGGACCTTGGAAAATCCAGCGAGAACTTGAATGATCGACTTCAGATTTCATTCGTCTTGGTATCGTAAGCAACCTAAAAATTATAATTATAGTTTGTACAGTAAAAACAAGAAATGAAAGAGTTTTCTAATAGCCAATATCTTTTGGAAGCATATAAGATGATAAAATTAACTTCTTTTGGAAGCATATAAGATATATTAGAAATCCATTTTATCAAACAGAGCACAGAATACAACCTTAAAAAATAACAGAAAATCTGTACCTCCGTTCTCCATTCGCTGCCAATTTAAGTACAGGTGCAGTTGAATTCTGGAAAAAGTACAATCATTTAAGACTATTCCAAGGAACTTCGAACACTGTTAACGATATATGTTCTTCAGAATGGAAATCAATTTGATAATCAATTACGACAAAAAATTAACCTTAGGACGTGACATCGGTATTTCGCGTGGTGGCACCTTTAATCGAGAATGATATGGACAATTCATTTTAAGACGTTGGCAACAAGCCTGCGATAATTTATACGGACAATTTTGATTATAAACTAACTCGCAGAAATCATAGCCGCATTTACATTGAAATTCCAATTCTCGACGCCTTACTGCAAATAATTCTTTGTTGGAAATTCCATTTATGAAAAAATGATTAATTAAGGAAAGAACTTTGTCATATTTTCGAGCAAAATAAAAACGAACTCGCTAAAGTGAATATATAACTAATAATAGTAATAATAATAATTGATAATAATAATTATAATTATTATTATAAATATTATAATTAATAATAATATTGTTATTAACCAAAATATTAATGAACATACCGACATTTCTACGCCTTGCAAGATCCGCAGTAGAAGGAGCGATATCATAGGGTGAAACCCAAGCACATAAAGAGCCTCAAAACATTTAATCAGAATGTTTTTTTTTTTGACTGGCAATAAATTCAAATTTTCAAATAAGTAAAATTGGCAAGAACGCAAAAATCTTTCAATAGATTAAGGAAAATCTTAAGATATTTTTTATCCAGATGGATGATTGATGGAATCAAACAACTTCCACCATACAAAAATCACTACAATTAATAGAAATTCTTTGTTGAATCGCAAATCACAAAAAATTCTTTAAAAATTACCTTCACCGGGCCATTGATCTGGTGGAAGATGATCGACATCAATGATATCACCCCAGTAGTATATTTTGTACATGAAATCTGGATTTTGGTAATCAACTTCAACAATACTTGCTCGATAATAGCGTGATTCATTTTGACGTTTTTTGCACGATCCAAAGATGTTTCTTCTTGTTCAGAGTTTCGAAACTGTAATTCAATTTAATAAGCATTTTTTCATAAAAAGAGTGAAAAGACTCGATAAGAAATAAAATACAACTACGAAGCTAATATTACATGGCAGTTTATTATATCATAATGCATAACAATCAAAACTTACATATACACAATCACCGACTTCATATAGATAACCAGTACCCGGATCAATAACGTGACCTGCCTCATTGAATTTTGCTGGATAACGGCCAAGCACACAGGAAATTTTTGCACGATTACTAGACACTTCGCTTAAATAAACATTGGCTAGTCTTTCCTCAACTTCAGGTCTTCGTGGAAGTGGAGTTGAGCGTATCATACACATTTCCTGCATTTTACAAAAGTGAAGAATGTAAACTTATGTTTTATTATTGTAAATAATAATACTTTTTCGGATCATATTAAGTTAAAGAATTTTCTAGGCCTTAACAAACAAAAAAAGCGAGATTGAACATAGAAAATAATCAACCTAGACAAACACGATAAAGACTGAACTTATAAGGCCTAATTATAAAGTTATCAGTTTGAAAAATAAGATAATTAGCTTACTGTTGCACCACTTATACTTTCCACACGATTTTCTTCGACATATCCTAAACTTGATCACAATAAATATACGGAAATAACTACTACATTCATTTAAATTTAAAAATTACAAAATTTTACTTTCTTACATTACTTTTTTAATTACTAGCTCAGACAGTTGTTCATTCCTTTCTGTTCTATGCACTGAATACCTCGCATATGGATTTTCAAACTCGATGATTACGGCAAACTTTTCCCACATTCTAATTTTATTTTAAACAAATCAATTGAATTATTGAATTAAGATGACAAGCTCATTTTCTTTTGACTTATTTTTCCAAATTTATTTAACACCAACTGGAGACATGAAGACTAATAAAGCCAAATATTAAACCATTCATCCAATTTCATTTTCAATTGAGCCATCAGTGGAAAATCGATAAAAATTGACGAATTACATAAATCACTGTTATCACAAACCTTCGGCTTCATTCATAGTATCGCCATACAAACCACTGCGTACCCACGGCGGAATACTGTTATTTCGCCAAGGCCTTCGACCAAACATAATCTGAATAAAAGACTATCTATTCCCTTTTTCTTATTGTTTTTTCTCCATGCTTTTCGCGAATCTAGAAATATTAAACGAAAAAACTTCACCTCAAACGGTGAAATCCGAAGGTCACCAAAACATTTCACCGGAGTCTGATTATAATCAATGACTGCAAACGGAAGTGCTTCAACCCAGCGTTCACGGCCACCAAGTTCTTCGGCTGCACGTTTATACATATTGGCACATAGATTTGCATGATTCATTATCTGGAAAATAATTCAAGCTTCCGATGCTAAAAAAAAAATAGGGATTCAAATTAATTGTACACGAGCAAAAACACTGTAACTTGAAGGTCGCACGATAGATTTTTTAGAAAAGTTCATATTTCGAAAATCGATAAAATTGTTAAATTCATTTTTATTGTATCTCATATAAAAGAAAAAACAACTTGCAAAAAAGGAAACTCTTTAATTTTAGCAGCAAAAATGCAATATTATATAAAGCATTATACTTACACCATGTCCAATATTTTTAATTTCAATTTTAAACAATTTCTCGATATCCGACATAACAAGTCCAATTACTTCATCGTTTGTATATGTTCGATAAGCTTCTAGAATTGAAATTTAGTTTAATACAATTCATCTAATTCAGGTAATATATCAGCATGACTGAAAAAATTGGAAAACTTTAAATAGAAAATTCATTTCTCAGAAATATGCTCACCTGGTGGAGCAAAAGCTCCAAAAATATCCATTAAATGTCGAACAAGTAATGAAGTGTCCGGAGCTTCGGCTAATGCCCTACCAAATACGAAATGCGAATAAAGATCAGTTACAATTAATGCCATGGTATAACAACGATCGCCATATTCAGAACATTCCATTTCAACCATATCAATCTTAAACATTGAATGAGTAAAAATAGAGAGTTTGAGAAATTAGATTTTAGAAAAAAAAATTATTTGAAAAACTGCATTACTATAACAGCAAAATGCCTGAGCAATCTAGCACACTTTAAAATCTAGCCAATAAATATCCAACATGACAGAGATAAGAAGAAAATGATTATAAGCAATCTGCAAATGTTATCAGCAACAAGATAAAATGGCAATGCATTAAAAAATAAAAACGAGAGTATCTAAAAATTAAAAATTTAATCGGAATTAAAAAATAAAACTAACGAACCTGGACATACTGCATAGGTTTGCTTCCAATACAGCGTGGTCTGCTAGGAAACTGCACTCGTGATCCTTTTAATAGAATATCTTTCGTTGCTACTCGTTGTTTTGTTTTCAAACTTATACCCACATATCTTTCTTCTAGATAAGCCAAAATCTGCTTTTGTGTATAATCTGACATTGTTTCATAGCATCGTCGCCAAATCTGAAAGGTTCATGGAAAGAAGGAAAAATCAAAATAAATTAGGAAATTAATAACTACACAATCACCAAAATAATACATCATCAATTTCACTGATTCGTGGAACAATTTTTCCGGAATCACGCAATCGAATACGCCAACCAGGTGATAAAAATTCATTCGATTCTGACCAATATTCACCAACAAGTACCCCTCCTTTCATCCGTGCCTGTAAACAATATAATAACATCTCATCGTATTATCATAATGAAATAATAGAAATAATATGAATGGAAAAGTTAGCTTACATTTTTTTCTGATTTTTTTATTTTTGTAAAAAAGATACCTTAATGGCTTCCTCAATACGACATTTTCAACATCATCGATTTTTAATTTCCTTGTCAAAATCTGGGCTAGTATATCATATTCATTGTCCGGAATGGCAGAATTTAACAAATTTTGAGTCACCCCTATAAAAATTTGATAAAGTACAGTTAGAGTGTACAAAATTAATTTAAGCATTTAAAAAGCACTGAATTTATCCTGAACGACTTCAGAAGCATCTTTATAAGGAACCATCATACCACTCATTGTTTAATGATTGAATTAAACAATAAGATTAGCAAACGCATAGTTTAGTTAAGCATAAAAGAAATCTACGATTATATAATATCCTCGAATTTTGCTTAGTTGGCTTACTACGAAACTATAAGCAATAAGTATTATCGTCAAATAGAACTTTTCATGTATTGAAAGGCAACCTTTCTTACGAGATGAAAAATCTGAGCTAGTCCCAGGCAATGCTGAATCATTTGAAATATCTTCAGCAGTGAAACTTTGAGCACCAGAATCATCCAAACCTGGCACAGCATAATTCACATCGTCTTCTCCTGCTGTCACCAAACGACTCAAACAATCCATCAGCGCATTACGTAGCTGAAATAGACTTCCTTTTTTTTTTTTTTTACTTAATTCAGTTATTCATCACAGATAATGCTATGATGATTATCATTCATCATAATTGAAAAAATTATCGCTTCATAATGGCTTGTCGAATCTCACTTATCAGAACATTTGAATGAATCATTTCTTCAATTATGTATTTCCATATCCATTCCACTTTCCATTAGACAAAGATAATATTAAAAGGCTGAGACAAGAAACTAAATAATCATTTTCTTGATAAATGAATAATTGACCAACTCTAATAACTGAAGGGAATCCGATATAATTTTTCTGTAATAGTTGCAAACAAGCACCAATTGGATGTTTGTCATTTTTAAACCGTGTCATAGCAGATTCTATAACTTGTTCACGCTGTTCACTAGTTAGTAAAAGTCTTATAGAAGGGAGATGAACGATCACATAATCGAGATGGCCAAGGAATTCATCGTCCACATCACACGCTATCTAAAATATTTATCTGACAGTAACTTTTATTGCGTCAAAAATATTTCTATGGGTCTATTATTCTATGATGTCTAATTTTCCAATCAGAACATTTCCTGATCCATTTGAGACGTAAAAAAGACAGTAAAAATATGAATAAACGAACAGTATAATCTTCTCCTTGCACCATTGCATCTAAAATTTGTTTGTGTTCTTCAGTTGGCGGAATCACTTCACCGCCAGTCATTAGAATGATGAAATCCGAATAAATCGAGTCGGTAATCTGATCTACCTGCAAAATGTTCATTATCATCTACCCTCAAATGACTTCTGATAATAAAATATTTCTATAGATTGATTTTCCTGTGACGGCAAATTTTCCAGTCGAAACATTTTTTGATCCATTTCAAAGATTAAAAGTTCAAACCTTTTTTTCCTTCCGATAATACAAAAAGAAGATCAATGATGATATTCGGAAAAAAAATTAAAAATAATGTGAAAGCAATAGAATATAATTAACTTTACAATTAGCAGAACGAATAATCACTTACAGTAATTTTTGATAGATTGCTACATATGCCATGAGCTACTTCTGTAAAAGAATACATATAAGAGCATATAAAACAAAATTTGAATCTTGAAGAAATTCAAAAATGAAATCTGAAATAATCATAAACCTAATATGAAGATTCTATTTTCTATCATTCTTAAATTTAGGATATACAAGAAATTGTTAATCTTTATAGATTAAAACATTTTTCATCGATAATTTTTTTACAAAAAGTTAATTAAAATGAAAACTTGGCATACTTGCTTTCGGAATAACCTGATA
This sequence comes from Dirofilaria immitis, assembly GCA_024305405.1. Taxonomy (NCBI): domain Eukaryota; kingdom Metazoa; phylum Nematoda; class Chromadorea; order Rhabditida; family Onchocercidae; genus Dirofilaria; species Dirofilaria immitis. Next base: position 1,311,356 of record JAKNDB010000070.1, read on the forward strand.
CATGAAATGAGGTTGTGAAAAACGTAAAGAAGCAGGTTCATTTGAGAAATGATCATTTCTATTATCATTTGTGGCGGACGATGCATCCTGAAAAATGCAATCAATAGTGTAAAAAAACATTTCAATTTCATAAATATGTAAGAACAATCAGCAAAAAAGCAGACAGATGAAAATACTCTTCTGTTATGAGTAAAGTTTTTCAAAAACTAAATAAGAAAACGTTTGGGAGATTCAGAAAACGTATGATGGACATGGATCGAATAAATTTAAGCCATGCAATGATTCTTCAAATGCAAGCAAAAATTTTTTCATTTCATAAATTCGAATCGCTTAGTAAATATAGTAATAAATGAAATATATATTGTAGTTCAATTATTTTTGGTTAATCGAATGCATCCAAATTAATCAATCTATTAAATTCAATAACAATGAAAGCATTCAGAAATCATACATCATAGTGGATCAAGTAAGTTTAAACCATCTAATGAAAGTTCAAGTTCAATTTAATCAATCATTCTTTTAAAATCGATTAAAATCAGCATATTGAGAATCGTAATTTGTAGAGAGATCAAGTAAATTTTCAGCCATTTAATCGAATTTCAAATGTAATCGACGATTCATGCTATTAAATCCGAATCGTTCAATAAATCTAGCATTATTGAAGCAAAATAATTAGAAATACTCTTGCAATTCGATCATCTTTAATTGATGCAGTTTGATCGGTTGAACTATCTTGTTCATCGATGACAACACTTGCACCAACATCTGGTATGCATCGTGCATCCAATATTTGCTCATCTTCCTCCTCTTCCTCCTCTTCACCTAACGATATGGAAGCTGGATCAAGCAAAGCCATAACACCTGAAAAAAGAGAAATACCAATAAACATTAAAACTTATTCCGATAATTATTCAGCATAATCGTTTCGAAACAGATCCATGACAAAATTCTAACATACTTACGTAAACTAGCTTTGATTTAGAGATGATATTGATTCAAAGAAAAAAATTTATCCAGCTTTGATTATAGGAAACTTGTCCGATCCTAATTCACGAAAAATTTTCCGGACACTTCATTTAATCGGTCTTAATTCAGAGAAAGTTTACCTGTACTTCATTTAACCGATCTCAATTCAGACTCATTATCCAATTTTTATCCATAAAAGTTTGTCCAATGTTGATTTGTAAAAGGTTATGTCTTGATTTAATATGAAAATTTATGGTGCAAAAATCTCACAAGCATATAAAAAAGGGATACCACTAAAGTATTAAAATTTTAATTATAAGGTAAGATTAAATCAACCAATAAGACTTTTCAGATCAATTTAATTGATTTTTATTTAATTTTAGTATAAAAATCATACTGATTTTCTAAATTCATATTATCATATTTAAATACAAATATAAGTATTTAAATATAAGTTATTTAAATATAAGTATTCAAATATTCTCATGCAATATATCTAATGCATAAAAGATATGCGAATCAAGAAAATAAAAGTAAAAAATCTCGAAAAAGAAAGTTGAAATTTACAAATTAAATATGGAAAGAAGCGCAATTATCAATAAAAATTATATCCGCAGAATCAGAGGAAATAATCATTGAAGTTTATGACGAACAAAATATGCAACGGTAATTAAAGTACTGATAAAAAAACGAATAAAAAATACTGAACTCTAGGAGTAAGGAAGAAAAATATGATCCATGATATGATAAAAATGATAAGTAAAGGAATCAATTCGATCGTCAATTCGAAAACCTCACATTAGACTATAACTCTCGGAAATCCTCCCGAAGGTTTATCCAGGCTTGGGTTTGGGGACATTTTGCTAAAACAATTCGTCCTTTGAATTTTATCGAGGTTATATATTCGGCCATTTAATTCTAGATTGTTTATTTGAGGTCTGGTTCGAGGGCTAATCTTCTTTCAGTAATTTTCATATCATTATCAATATTTATCTATCATAATCGATGAATAATTATTTTCCAGTAACAAATCTTTTCGCATTTTAATCATAATGGATTCTAGCAGATTCCTTATCCTAGAATGTAAACAAATTATAGCTTTTTCAAATAGTGCTTTTCATTATGCTAAAAATACAACAAATAAAGAATAAGGTATCCATGATTTATTATTTTATCATATAACGGATCAAAAATTCTTCTACGTTCCAGTGGAATGAATCATGGATACCTTTGTAGGATAACGGATCATAGATTCCTTTATTTTCTATTGTAATAAATCGCAGTTGTTCTTTTATTGTACGACGAATCCTAAGTTCCCGTATTTTTTAGTATAACTGATCATTGGCTTACTTTTTATTATCATAAATCACTGGTTCTCTTGCATTTCTGTTATAAAGAATCACTAGTTCTCGTATCTTCTATTATAATGGAGATTATGCATTTCCGTATCTTGTCATATGTTACGGATTTCCTTATCTTTATGTAATTAATCATATTATCTATTCTATTGAATTGTTGATAACGAATAATGAGTTCTCCTATTACGTTTTAATATTAATAGATCACGGATTCATTAATCTTCTTTTATAATCATTTTCACGGATTCTTTCTTTATACTGTATATAATCATTCACGGATTCTTTCTTTATACTTTTAAAACATTCACGAATTCTTTCTTTATACTGTAATGAATCCTGGTTTGTTTACTTCTGATGCAACAAAAATTACGGATTTCGTCATTTTTTTACATTTTCTTCAATTACAGGTTCGCTCATATTTTTGATGCAATGAATTACGAATCGATGTGCTGTGATATGCGAACTGTTTGTAGCATACAATAAAATAAACGATCGATTATTTAATATATTTCAGAAAATGGAATGAATTGAGATAGAAACTGTTATTGGTATGAAATCAAATATTACGCAAAATGAAATATTAGTTTAAATTACTAAGTATTATTATTACTATTATATCCGTTGGTTATTTCAAATGCGTGCTGTAATACAACGTGTTACGAAAGCTGCAGTATTCATTGATGGTCAATTGGTTAGGATATTATTTAATTTTGTAAAATTAAAGTTCCTTTCTTTTTTTTGTTTTGAAATCAGAAGTTATTGAATATTTTAAAAAGTGATATTTTTAGAATACTATTATCATCATTTCAGGAATCATCAATTGAACGAGGTATATGTGTTTTGTTGGCTATTAATGTTGAAGATACCTTTGATGATATACAATATATGGTACGGAAATTGTTAGGTATTCGAATGTTTCCAAATACTGAAACAAATAAACGATGGGACAAAAGTATTAAAGATCTGGGACTTGAGATACTTTGTGTAAGCCAGGTAATTATTATTCATTATGTAGCAACAAAAAAAAATTGATAATGTTTTTTGCAGTTTGACTCTCTTTTCTCAAAATATATCAAGACAATTAGGCTTAAATTAAAGTTAAGTCCATTTCGAATTCTTCATAAAAATGGATTGTAATTATCATTAGATTTAAATTAAGCTTAGATTTGGAACTAAGTTTGTTATTTTTCACCCATTTATATCATTTGATCAAAGTGGTTCGCTTTTCTTTTTTTTTTTCAGTTTACGTTGTATAGTTTGTTAAAAGGCAATAAATTGGATTTTCATCGATCGATGACCCCAACAGAATCACAACAATTTTACCAAAATTTTATAAATGAACTGCGAAAGGCATATGTGCCTGAACGGATAAAGGTAATTTCTAAGATTTGCAAATATTAACTGATTTTTTCTGCAAGACCGTATTTGTGTAAAAAAATTTGAGTCGTTGGAATATTCCAGATAGAATGTACTGTTTAGAATTCATTAAAATTTATTTCATATTTTTGTAATGTTTGGAGTGAAAAATAAGCAGACGATGATTTATTTCATTTATACAGGATGGTCGTTTTGGTGCAGTGATGAATGTTCAAATTGAAAATGATGGACCTGTCACGCTTATTTTGGATAGTAAAAATAAGGAATAATAATTGTTTTGTTTATATAGGCCATGATATTTGATATTTGGAATAATATTATTAGGAATAATATTAAATAATTTAGGCATATGCCGTCCTACAATTATTCTATTTGAAAATTGAATAGGAGCTAATAAACAAATCCTAAAGATATTTATGAAATTTTACAATGCCATTTCATTGCCGATTAGTTGTTTTATTTGCATAACAAACATAATCTTTCTTGTTGCCACTAAAAATATCAATTCCTATTTTCATCTCACTGAAAATTTTTTTATATTTTTTTCTTGATAGATGATTTAAGGTTGGTGCAGAAGTTTCAGTTTTCACCATTTCACATTTTTGTTATGTATTTTTGAAACATTTTATTTTAGCTGAATAATTTGTATCGTTTGATAATAAAGTTAAATTTAGGATCAGTGAATGAAATTTGCAATTAGGGTTAAAAATGATTTTCGAGATCGTTTTTGCAAAAACGAAAAACTACAAGACATTTTACCCGAATTACAACCACTACAAAAAAAAAACAAGATAAAAATAACCATTGTCGAATGAACGGATGATTTGAACAGTGGTAATAACATTAATAGTAATAATGGTATGAAAAAAAAAGAAATAAAAAGAGAACATTTATTAGAGCGACAATGATAAAATTCTATTTTCTTCTTTCAAAATATTTATGAAGGATTTCAAAAAAAAGATGTCAAAAAGAAAACTCTAGAAATTAATACAACCAAACGAAAAGACCTGAAAAAAAAAGAAATGGAACCGAATAAATTTATCGAAACAACAAACAAGATTATCTTTTTTTTTTTTTTTTTTTAGAAAAATAAAAGAGCACTTTAAATAATAATATTAGTTCAATAAGGTTTAATAAGCGGATAGATTTATTTTGCACTATGTGGCATTTCATTTCGAGATCAATATACATTTCAAAATAGAGTTTAAGAAAGAAAAAAAAAAGAAACAAAAACATTGAAATCAACATAATTAACATGCAAGAAAAAAAAAAAAAAAATAAAGGATATAGTAGAAATACGATATACGACGAGATAGGTTTCAACATTTTATCCCGCTTTTTTTCCCCTTATGATATTTTATTTGAAGAATATCATAAAAGGATTATTTTCCAACTTATCGATAATTCCTGAGTTCTTGGCCAATCAATCAATCAATATGGCTTCTCGAATATCTTGACCAATTATTATTAACATTTCGAATTTCTCGATCAATTAATCGATTAAAATTTTGGAATTTCTTTGGTCGATCAATAATTCATGGCGTATTTTTTTTTTTTTTGTTTCTTTTCATCTTATACTTATTATTCTGATATATATAATAAGCTTATTATCATGAAGCTAGTTGACCAAAAGAAAATTATCCAATTTTTCCATTCAATGATGATATTGGTTGAATAGATTTATAATAATTTTAATAGATAATTTCTTGAGCAATATACATTGCATTTCTTGATGTTCAAAAAAAAAAAAAGTTTTTTTTTCAATCATAATTTTTTTCCTCTCCTATCCGGGAATTTAATTAAGATTGACATGTTGAGGTACAGATGATACAGGTGGAGCACCATTTTGACCAGTTGAAGAGGCGATATTTGTTGTTGTTGCTGATGGTGATGAATTTTGTTGTGTTGTTGAATTTTGATTTATTCCAGACTAAAGATTAAAAAATATGCTAATTATAAAAATTAATTTTTTTTTCTTCGTTGCTACTACAATAAAATCAATACGTTATAATAATTGATAATATTAGAAATTAAAATCAAATACATAATAATAATCGATGATGATATTAGAAATTAATTAATTAAATTCTTTCTTTTTAAATTAAAATTAAAAAACATTACCTGACTATTATTATTTTGTACGAGTGCTGAAGTAGTGGAATTATTTGCTTCGCGTTCTTTTTAAATTGTTCAAAATCATCGCCCAATATTGTTGCAATTTCACCTTGCATAAATGCCCATGGCATATGTGATCCAGCTAATGGGCATTTTTCACCCGATGGACAATATACTTCCTAAAATTACTTTTTTTTTTAAAAAAAAATAAACAATATTAATTCTCGAGATAATAATCATTTTGATAAATTTTTTTTTAATGATAAAAATTTTTAAGGTCAGGCTTAATTTTTTTTTTCCATATGATAAGTTATTTTATAATACAACTGTTGAGATAATAATCATTTTGATAAATTTTTTTTGATGATAAAGGTATGATGCCAAATAAGTTGATGATATCATTATTCAGCTTTGATAATTTTTTTTTAAAATTGTTTTGTCAAATACATAAAATTGTTTTTGCCAATTTAATTTGAGCTATTCGAAATATCACCTATTATATGTCAGCATTAATTGGCCATTTTCATTTTTTCAGGCTTAATTTTTCTATTTTTTTTTCATATGATAAGTTTTTTTTTTTTTTGTAATACAATATACCTCGAGATAGCAATCATTTTGATAAAGTTTTTTTTAATGATAAAAATTTTTAAGGCTTTAACTTTTTTTTTTAAAAAAAAAGAAAAACAAACCTGAGCATTTCCCTGTTTTTAATGCTTTCTCGTGAGCATGGGAAGCAAAATTTATGTCCTGAGACTGAAGGGCATTGCACAAAATGAGTATCTTCAAGGCGTTCATGGCATAAAGTACATTTTACTACTCGATCACTGCTATAAATAATTAATTAATTAATTAATTTATTATTCAAAAAAAATTAAATAAATATTTCTTATTAAATAAAAAGGAAAAAAAATCGGAAATTATTAAATTAATTTTTATTAATTTTAATTGAAATAAAAATAACTTTTTTAATTTTTTTACAAAAATTAATTTATGCAACGAATAATTCTTTTTTTTGTTTCTTAAATCAAAGAAAAGAATAAATTTATAATACAAAAAAAAGGAAATAATAATTTTAAATTAATTAAAAATTTTTTAATTTTTCGTTTACAAAAAAAAAATTAATTTCCTTTTTTTTCGCATTTATCGATTGATAAAATAATTGATTGAAAAACTATTATTATTATTATTAAGCAAAATTTTAAATGAATAAAAAAATTTGATTACTTTTGTGAATTGCTAAAATTTCGTCGATTACTGGAATTGTTGTTTGGATGATCGGGACTATGTGTTGATGTTGGTGATGCTGAAGTTGTTTGTGCATCACCTGTAAATTAATAATAATAATAATAATAATAATAATTCATCATTCTATATCGGTAAATAATCAATGTTTCAATAGTACAAAATTTATCATTATTCTTCATTTCTATGCAAATATTTATCCGAAATGATTGATTATGATTATGATTATTATTATTGTTATTATTCATTTCTATGCAAATATTTATCCGAAATTATTGATCATGATTATGATTATGATTATTATTACTAATAATTTTTGAATAATATATTTTAGTCGAAAATTAATTTGAAATATTAATTTTAATACGAAACAAAATTTGTTATTTCAAATTTGTAATTAATAATTTTTAATTAATTTATTTTTTTATTAAAAAATTAAATAATTTTTATATATTTTCTAATTATTTCTTTTTCTTTTTTTTTAAAAAATTTCAATTTTAGCAACAAATAGCTTCAATTTGTTGATAAATCAAAAGGCAAATCAAATAATTACACTTATCAGTTGATAATTTTAATCAATAAACAATTATCAATTATTTCTTACATGAATTTGATTATTTAATTGTAATGAAATGAGCAATTATTATCATTTGATGATAATATTTTCCAGAACATAAAATGATTTTTTCATTTTTATCATTCAGAAATATGCCATTATTATATTTGGTAATACACCGCGAATAAGCGGGTGATGTGAAATAAAAAAGAATATTTAATTTCGTATATCATGAGGTTTATTTTAATAATTTATATATATATATATACATACATTGATCCAAGAATACTTTATTGCTCTACATCAATATACCGCGAACAAGCGGGGATTGTGAATAGAATCATTCAAGCTAGGCTTATTTTTAATTCATTTAAGCTAGGCTTATTTTTAATTTCATTTATGCTAGGCTTATTTTTAATTTCAATTTCCTAACATTCGATTCGGCCCCTATAGTACAATACATATATATATATATACATATATATTGTTCCATTTCATAAGGATGAGTCTATCTGATGTCATCAAAGAGAGAGAGAGAGAGAGAGAAAGGGAGAGAGAGAGAGAGAAAAGGAAGAGAGAGAGAGAGAAAGATGATGAAGGATAAATGTGATGAAATGGGGATTGGATGAAATTACGCAATTTTCTGAGATTATTGGAAAAGTTCATTGGCCTAGTTGGCCGATACCTGCTCTCTTAGAGATAGCGCGAACAGGTATGAAAGGATCGAGATTGAATAAAGGAAATGAGATACCTGTATATGAACTCTTTTTCATTTTTCCTATATTATACCAATATATCATTGATAGAAATACTATATGTTAAAACTAGAGCAAAGAGAATGGAACGAAAAAAAAAAAGAAACCAGTTCTTTCTCTCTCTTACCCGTCTTTTTCTCGGTACTTTTTCTCTTACATCTTCCCCGCCTTTTTCGGGGAACGAAGTTCGTTGATCCGTTTGTTTCTATTTCCCGAAATAACCTCTTTTGAAATTGGAGTTTTAAGAATGGAATGATCGAATGTTGTTCATTGTCATCAAAATTTTGAAAAAGGTCACTGAACGAAATTTTTACATTTTAAATGCTAGTAAATAATAAGAGAGAGAGAGAGAGAGAGAGAGAGAGAGAGGGAGAGAGAGAGAGAAGAAGGAAGGAAAATTGAGGTAAAAGGAGAATGATAATATGTGAAAAGAAGTTTGAATAATTTGAGGACAAATGACGAGGATTATTTCTCGATTCCGATTACCAAATGGTACAAACATCTTTTGACCTCTCATTTCTTACTTTTTAATCTTTTACATACCCGATACATGTAAATATATATATATATATGTATAATATGTTTTCTATTTAATTTTAAATTTTAAAGACAGAGAGAGAGAGAGAGGAAGAGAGAGAGGAGAGAGAAAGGGAGAAAGAGATTTTGTCTATGAATGAAATCATTTACGATGACCTCAGGCAAAAAGAAGTCGAAAAACTGGTTTTACATGCTTGACATGATGGTACCAACAGTTACGACATTATTTAATTGTTTATCTAATCCTCTTCGTTTAACTTTATATTTCCATTACCATTTTTATTTATTTATATAATTTCTATTTCCAATATATTCATCAAAATTAAAATATTAAAAATATATGTAAATTACAAGAGAATATGCATATAAAGCTAATTAATATAACATTTCTATGATACTTTCCTCATATATTATATTTCTAAAATAATTATACCATTTTATTTACTAATACATTATTTCATTTCCAATATATTTCGTAATTACATATATATATATAATTAATTAATCTGATTATTTCATTTCCAATATATTTTATAATTAAATATATATCATGTAATTAATTAATTAATCTATTAATATGAATATGGAGCTAATTAATATATCATTAATACTTCTTCATATATTATATTTCTAAAATAATTACTCAATTTTCTATTTTGTTTACTAACATATTATTTCATTTCCAATATATTATAATTAATTAATTGATCCAATTATTTCACTCCCAATGTGTTTCATAATTATATATATATATGTGTTCAGTTACTTAATGTAATTATTTCATTTCCAATATATTATAATTAATCAATTGATCCAATTATTTCATTTCCAACTATATATTTCATAATTACATATGTATATGTATTTAGTTAATTAATCTAATTATTTTATTTCCAATATATTGTAATTAATTAATTAATGTAATTATTTCATTTCAATATATTATAATTAATTAATTAATGTAATTATTTCATTTCCAATATATTATAATTAATTAATTAATGTAATTATTTCATTTCCAACATATTATAATTAATTAATTAATCTAATTATTTTAACTCAATTTATATTTGCAATATATTAATATTCGATAAAAAAACTGATGATAAATTAAAAAAGATATATATATATGTGTATGTAAAAGTTATCATAAAAATATATATGTAATTAATTATTTATATAATTTTTCTTTTTCTTAAACAACTTATTATTACATAACAATTATAATTTAATTATTATATAATTGGAAGGAACGAAAAAAAATTTCAATTTTTTTTTTTTAGTAAAATCAAAAAATCTTCGAGCTTTTTAGATTTTTTCTTTTTTTTTGTTTATTAATAAATTTACACAATTATATATATTTATTTGTTTGGAAATTTATATGTAAGAAAATTTTTGGAAAAATTTATTCCTAAAATTAAATTTTTTAATCAATCCATTTTATTTGTATATAAATTTAATGTAAAAATGTTAAATCTTTTTTATATCGAGAATTCTCGACTTTGCATTCCCATTTTTCTTGTTTCATTTTTTGCGAATGAGATTTTTCATTCCCATTTTTTTATTTTTGCATAATTTTTGATCAAACGGAAAAAAAAAGAAAAATTCTCGAAGTTTCTCATTTATTTATTTTTTTGCATTTTTTTTTTTGCATACTAATTTTATAGAAAAATCTCAATTCTTGATCTCGAGTTTTCTCATTCTTATTTCTTATTTTTGTATAATTTGATAAAAAAAAAAAAAAAAAAGAAAAAAATAAGTAATGCCTCAATTATTGATCTCGAATTTTTACCTCAATTTCTAAATCAGCTCATTTCCTCATTTCTCGATGAATAATTTCGATGCGCTCTTCGAGAGAGCATTAATAATAATAGAAATTGGTAAATTTTGCTACTACTGTTCGCGACCTCTCTAATCAAATATTTGGTATATTCCTGGTAGCAAATATTACAACAATCATCACCGGATTGTACCATCAGGTCACATGGCACCAAAAAAAAAAAAAAAAAAAAAAAACCGGTTTCCTATGTCGATCCGTTTTGTCAATTCGTAACAATTAAATAAAATTGCAATTTTCCTATCTATTAATTTATTTCTTTTCTTCTCTATCTTATTATTTTAAAATATATACATTATAAATCTTTCCTTCTTTCTTTCTTTCTTTTACTTCCTTTCATCTATCTAATAGTTACAAAAGTTAGATGATGATGATCATATATGAAGAGAAGGAAAGATTAACAGTTAACTTAAAAAAAAAAAAAAAGAAAAGAAAAAAACTTTTCACAACTAGTATTATTGTTGATTAAAGAAGAAGAAAAAAAAGGAGAGGAAGGTAGAAAGAAAAGAAGAAAGGGAAGCAAAAAAAAAAAATAACATAAAAATAAAATATAAATAAAACACCGGTTCATATTTCATTTTTTTTTCTCTCTCTCTTCAACTCTTTCAATTTATTGCTTCTCTCTTCCTCTCTCTCTCTTCATCATCATACTATTTTATTTTATTTGCAAAAATTCAAAAAAAAAAATTAAAATTTTTGCAATTGATAATAGGTTAATTATCAGTGATAAGAGAAATGATAAGTTGAAATCATTGAATTGTTCCTTTTTTTTTGAAAAAAAAAAAAAGAACAAAAGAAATTTGGTAAGATAAATGAAAAGAGACTGTTTTTGAAAATGAGTCGAAAAGTAAAAACCGGTTTCTCAAAATCAAATCATCGGGTCATTTATGATCCTGTACATGTTATGTATAATATGTATGTGTATGTCTATGTATGTGTGTATGTGTGTGTATAAATTATAATATTGGGGTCAATGTACTACAACCTATCATCAAATTCATTATCACCTATCATAAAACAGGTGACACCAAACTGTAATATATCAGATGAATGTAGAATAATATCTTTGGTAAATATTGTCGTTATTTCTGATAAGAAAAGAATGTAATAAGAGAGAGAGAGAGAGAAAGAGAATTGAGAAAATCTAGTTTTTTGATAAATAGTTTCTAATTGATGATCATACAAAACAATAAATACAATCAATATTGATCCCTATCAGATCAGAAGTTGTAAAAGGATTGAAATTAATAGGAATGTTCGATCGGAGGGCAAATGATCCAAGGATATCAGATCAGAAGTTGTAAAAAGGATTGAAATTAATACAAATATCGATCAGGAAGACAAATAATCCGAGGATAAAATTTCTACAAAAGATACCATCATTTCTGCTTGTAATTTTTCCCGCTCTCTCTCCCAAATCTCTCTCTCTCTTTCTCTTTCTCTCTCCCTCTTTCTGTTACTCATTAATCCTTCTACCTCTTAATTGATACTTAAATATATTATTCAACAACTGTTAATACCATTGTATAATAATTATTTAATCATTCTAATAGTAAAATATAGTAATATATTTATTTAATTATTTAATCCATTCTTCCCTGTACCATCTTCCCTGCTCCCCGTTCCCCGCTCCCCGCTCCCTTACTTCCCACCTTCTCGACTTCTTTTCGATTCTCGATGTTGATATATAGCCCATATAAAACAAAATTTGCAGAAAATAAATAAGCAATTTTTAACATTGCTCATAACATATGCAATGCTTTGATTGATAAATTGATATCAAAGAAATGATATCGAATTCGAATTCCAAACAATTTCTTCTTATCACAATTTTCTATTCTTATCACAAATAGGTTGATAATGATAAATGTAATTTATGCACGCTTTGATAAAATTTTTAGGCATAACAAATTGAAAAATAATTAATTACCGAATAATAGAATAATATTTGATAATTAATTTAAAAATATATCTAACTTACCACGTTGTACTTTTCCATATACGTCAGGTTTAATATCATCCGATGAATCATGATCACGTTTTCGAGATGCTGCAACAGCAGCAGCAAGTGTTGCATTTGGTGGTAATAAACTTGCTACACTATTTGTTACCAAATTTGGAAATACACCTAAAATTAAAATTAAAAAAAAAAAAAAAAAAGAAAAGAAATATATGAAAAGAATTGATAATGATAGTATAAATTAACAGATAATTGGAATTAAAAATTAAAAAATTTTTAATCAAAATTTTTAATCGAAAATTTAATTGAAAAATTTTTAATTGAAATATTTTTTTCTCTTTTCTTTTTCCTTAAAAGATTTAATGAGCAAGAGAAAGAGACTGACAGGCAAAGAGAGAGAGAGAGAGAGAGAGAAAAAAAAAGCATAAAATTTACTCATTGGAAGACCATGTTGCATAAGAGAATTTTGCAAATGAATTGGTCGTTGTAGCTGTTGTAAAGCATGCAAATCTTCGGCCGTAAATTGACCAGGTTGCCTACCGGCCAATGAAATGAATCGTTGTTGTTGTACTAAGGCCTGGAAATTGAGCCAATAAAAATTTTAGCCAAATAGTTTCAAAGATCATTTTTGATTAAATTTGAAAAAAAAAAAAAAATAGAAATTTCAGCGAATGCATATTCTCAAAATTGCTAACCTCAGTTAATTGATTTAATGGTAGTTGCGGTATTTGAGCTTGTGCCGCAGCAGCAACCGCTGCGGCAGCAACAGCTTGTTGTTGTTGTTGTTGTTGTTGTTGCTGATGTTGTTGTACAACTGGTGTTGGTGGTGGTACTGTTGCAGGATTAACACCGCGATTTACAGCGGGTGAAAATCGTCCGGCACCAGCTTGCATTAAACATTCTTTCTGAATAAATCAAAAATTTAAATTAAATATATTAAAAAAAAATTATTCCGGATGATGATTATTTCCGGTTGACGATTATTTCCGGTCGATGATTATTTCCGGTCGATGATCATTCCGGTCGATCTTTTAAATTTATTTTTAATAATCCATAAAATTTTGCAGAAAAAAAAAGAATAAAGCAAAATTTCTGCAAAATAAAATTTAAAAATAAATCAATAAATCAATAACCTGTGATAAATTTCTGCTAGCAATAGTTGTTGACGTTTCACCTACGGGAAATCCGTGAACACGTTTCAATTGACGTGCATTCTCGATTACATTTTCGATCCTGCAATATATGATAAATTTATTAAAATTTCTAATACAAAATTAATTTTACAGTAAAAAAAAAAAAAAAACAAAACGAACGAAAAATATTTTGCATAAATTTTAATATTATTATTCGATCAAGCCATTTTCCATTATTTTTATAGCCTAATTTAGGAATTATTAATAAGAAAAAAAAGGATAAAATTCTCGAGAAAATCAAGAATTAAGATTAAAAATTTAATCATGATTAAACAATTGTGATTATCAATTAAAAATTATTTTTGATGATTGCTAATGCTAAAATATTAAATTAAAATTAGGAAAGTTATGGGGAAAATTCGAATTAATTGATTAACAAAGCTTTGTTTTTTTGCCAAATATTTTTATTTGCATAATTTTTTTTTTGTTATCAATATTATTGATATGATAAATTATATCAATGTAATAAGTAATTTTTGTAAAGAATGATTATATTGATAATAGAATTATCAAATTATTATTGCTTTTATTTTTCCATATGAAATAAAATAATATAAAAATTAGCAAACCGATCCGCTCCTTCATAGTTAACACAACCACGACAAACAGGTTCCATATAATCATTACACATAGCCCATGGCCAACGAGGTAAATCACATAGGAAGCAATGTTGTCGTCCAGCAATTTTTGTTGCAGTTATTCCGGTACCAATTCCGGTTCCACTACCATTTGTTGTCACTGTACCATTTGGTCCGGTTCCGCTTCCGCTATGTGCTACCGCAGCTGCAGCAGCTGCTGCAGCTGCTGCCGCACCATTCATTGTTGCAAGCATACCGTTCGGATTCATTCAATCAATAAACGATCGTTGAATATAATATGCGGAAATTTCCGAATGAAATAAAAAAAAAACGGAAAAAATCAGAATGATCCAATTTGTTGATTTTTGTTTTTGTTTTTTTCTTTTTCGATTTGTCAATTCTATTGAGATATTTGATCAAATCTGAAAATTATAAAATTTAGCCTAAAATTAATTCCCATTATTAATTATAAAATTTTTATACGCAATAATTAAATTAACGCAAATTAAAATTTCGCATTGATAATGATAGTGATGATTAAATTTAATAGCTAATTAATTGATAATAATAGTGATGATTAAAATTAACAGCTAATTAATTGATAATAATAATGATGATTAAATTTAATAGCTAATTAATTGATAATAATAGTGATGATTAAAATTAACGGCTAATTAATTGATAATAATAATGATGATTAAATTTAATAGCTAATTAATTGATAATAATAGTGATGATTAAAATTAACAGCTAATTAATTGATAATAATAGTGATGATTAAATTTAATAGCTAATTAATTGATAATAATAGTGATGATTAAAATTAACAGCTAATTAATTGATAATAATAATGATGATTAAATTTAATAGCTAATTAATTGATAATAATAGTGATGATTAAAATTAACAGCTAATTAATTGATAATAATAGTGATGATTAAATTTAATAGCTAATTAATTGATAATAATAGTGATGATTAAAATTAACGGCTAATTAATTGATAATAATAGTGATGATTAAAATTAACAGCTAATTAATTGATAATAATAGTGATGATTAAATTTAATAGCTAATTAATTGATAATAATAGTGATGATTAAAATTAACAGCTAATTAATTGATAATAATAGTGATGATTAAATTTAATAGCTAATTAATTGATAATAATAGTGATGATTAAAATTAACGGCTAATTAATTGATAATAATAGTGATGATTAAAATTAACAGCTAATTAACTGATAATAATAGTGATGATTAAAATTAACGGCTAATTAATTGATAATAATAGTGATGATTAAATTTAATAGCTAATTAATTGATAATAATAGTGATGATTCAATTTAATAGCTAAGTAACGACAATAAAATTGTTGATTAAAATTAACAGCTAATTAATTGATAATAATAATAAGTTAACAGATTGACTAAACAAATAACATGTTAATTTATCAGATAAAAAAAAATTATGCAATATTTTTGAATAAATTATAATTGATGTAAATTTTTGCGAAAAAAAAATTAATCGAAAAATTTAGCAAAACTATCAAATTTCTATGAAAATGGAATGATTAAATTTTTGTATGATAATTGATAATTTTGTATGATATTTTGATTCGATATATATATATAAGAAGAAGGATAAAATGGATAAAATTAGGATAAATATTAAAAGATATCATCGGTTAAATATTCTAATTTTTAAAATGAAAAAGATTTATAAAATGATAAAAATAAAATTGCAAGAAAGTGATAAATTGAAATGATCGAAAATTTTCTAAATAATATTAATTTAATGTATTGAGCTAATAAAAAAATTGTTAACAAAAAAAAAAAAAAATTGATATTAATGTATATTCTTATCCGAAATATCATCATCATTACCATCATTATCATTATCATCATTGCTATCAACATTCATCATTATCCTAATTAATCGCAATTTATTCGATTTACAAATTAGCATATAGCGATGAAATAAATTCCTTTGCATAAAAATAAGAAATTTTAATGCATAACGTTTAAACAAAAATATATATATATATATTTTACAATTTATCATCTTACTCGTAAATATCAGAAATTGAATTGATATTGTTTAAAATTAATTTCAAATTAAATATTTCAATCTTTCATTTCATCCTTTATTATTTTTTTTTATTTAAAATAATTTAATTTTATGTATTTTTTTTCTTTCATAAATTTATGCAATGTAAAAAGAAAAAAACAAAAATACATAAATAAATAATAAAATGAAAGGAAAAAAAAGAGCAAATTCATTTTAAGTATTATAGTAAATAAATTCCAATTATAATATAATAAAAAAAAATTGAAATTTTTCCTTTATAAAATATAAAATAATAAAAACTTAAATTTTATTTTAAAACAAAAAAATTAATTAATAAATATTTAATAATAAATAAATTTAAAATAAGCGCTTAAAAAAGAGAGAGAGAGTGGAAAAAAACAAGAAATTTTCCAGCATTATATATATATATATATATATGAGATTGAAAAATGATAAGCTTAAAAATGAATGAATACAATCATTTGATTGATATTTTAACAGCTGGATGAAAAAAAAAAATGATTTTCTTTTTTTTTTCTCGAAAACGAAGATTGGTTAGATTTAAATAGATAATAAACATATCTATGCAATTATTTATACAGCTGATTAATTTATACATGATATTCTCGAATCATGATAGCTAATAAAAGTTTTGCAAAACGAGATTATCAAGAATACTTTGTAAATAAACTTTTTTTTTACCTTTCTAATTATACATATATTAGAAGATATTTTATAAATTATATTTACTCGTTCTCGAAAAAAAATTTCTCCTTCTTAAAACCGACATCACCTTTTCTAATTATACATATATTAGAAGATATTTTATAAATTATATTTACTCGTTCTCAAAAAAAAAATTTCTCGTTCTCGAAATTGACGTATAATAGAAAAATTGTAAAATATAATTTTGTAAAATTTAACAAATTTTTTCAATTTAAAAATATCTTTCGCAAAATATATTAAACTTTTTACAAATTAAATTTTCCAAAAAAAAAAAAACATTTCGCTAAAAATTTATTTCAACTTTCTCTCTCTTTTTTTGAAATCCTAAAAAGAAAAAAAGTAAAATTATTTTATTTAATCAATAAATGATACAGTACTAAAATAATATGATTATTCCTCTCTCTCTTCTTTTTTTGCTAATCATAATTTTAATTGGAAATGCATTTGAAATATTGGAAATAGAATTGAAAATAAAATCACTCCCTAAAGAGCATATAATAATTTATTTAATTATATAATTTCATGATTATATGAATATATTCGATTAATATATATATATTTTAAAGTTGACGATTTTCGAATTTAAATAAATTTAATTTTAAATAATTTTATATTTTGTAAAAAAGATTTTTGCTATTTTTTTTTTGCAAAAATATTATCATTCCATCATATCACAGATAATCAAAATGTAAAAATAGCGCAAAAAAAATTTACAATAAAAGATATAAAATAATAAATTTGATAATAATGTAATTATCATTGCAATAGTTATGTAATCAATAATAATGAAAATTATCAGTGCAAATATTTATTTATCAATATAATCGAATAATATGATTGATTTTTGCTAAAATTTCATAAACATATAATTGATCAAATTTCTTCATGCTTAATATGACATTTGCGCCATCGTTGCAATTTATTTTATTTTATTTTTTCAAATTAAAATTTTATTCCCGAAAATGAAAATACAACAGTAGCAATAGTAATAGATCAATTTTTGAAGTAAAAAAAAAGTTTCCAAACCAATTCTGATCATATTTATTTACTTTTTTACTTAATGCGACATTTGCGCTAACGTTTTTTTCTATCTTTTCTTGCAAATAGAATTTTTATTTAAAAAAAAAAGAGATTTTTAGCAAAATCGAATATTTTATTGTAAATATAAAATTTAGCAGAAATTTTATGCGACATTTGCGCTAGCTACTTTTATTATTATAAATAGATTGAAGAAAAAAAGATCAATGATAAAAAGAAAGATGCAGCAAAACAACAACAACAATAAGCAACAACAATAACAAACAACAACAACAACAACAACAACAAACAACAACAGCAACAGCAATAGCAATAGCAATAACAAATAATGAAATTAAAAATTGTAGGAGAAAAAAAAGAAAGAAAGAAAGAAAAGAGAGAGAGAAAAAAGAAAAAGAATGAAAAAGTTTGAAACGAGTGATTGAGAGGTGGAAGAGAGAGGAGAGAGAGAGAGAGGTAAAGAGAGAATTCAAGTTACCAAAAAAGGAAATTCCAGTTGGTAAGTTAAAAATTTTTCATTTGCTATTCGAAAATGAAAAAAAAGGAAAAATTTAGAAGGACGGATGAAATGAAATGAAAGAAGAAGTAGTGAATTGAATGAAAAGGAAGAAAAAAACGCTTATAAGCGGAAGAGAAAGATGAAATGAAAGAAATGAAAAAAGTTTTCTTTTTTTTCAAAACTTTTCTCCTTCTCTCTCTCTCTCTTTCTTTTTCTCTGTCTCTCTCTCTGTCCTCTCTCTCTCTCTCTTTTTTACATACCTTCTTTCAATCGGCTAGTTTTTTTCTTTTTTTTTTTTGAAATCAGTTAAAATTTATGTGCTTTGATCTTCATTGTCTAGACATAATCATTAAAAAGCAAAAATTTTTAACAAAACTAAATATATTCATTTTTAAAATCAGCAAGTTCCATTCTTATAAAATAAACTTTTTCCTTTTAGATAAATTAATGATTAGCTCTATTTTAGTATCATTTATTATCATTACTAACATTTATTATCATTTATTATTGCTTATTATCATTTACTATCATTTATTATCATTTATTATTGCTTATTATCATTTACTATCATTTATTATCATTTATTATTGCTTATTATCATTTACTATCATTTATTATCATTTATTATTGCTTATTATCATTTACTATCATTTATTATCATTTATTATCATTTACTATCATTTATTATCATTTATTATTGCTTATTATCATTTACTATCATTTATTATCATTTATTATTGCTTATTATCATTTACTATCATTTATTATCATTTATTATTGCTTATTATCATTTACTATCATTTATTATCATTTATTATCATTACTATCATTTATTATCATTTATTATTGCTTATTATCATTTACTATCATTTATTATCATTTATTATTGCTTATTATCATTTACTATCATTTATTATCATTTACTATCATTTATTATCATTTATTATCATTACTATCATTTATTATCATTTATTGTCATTACTATCATTTATTATCATTTATTATTGCTTATTATCATTTACTATCATTTATTATCATTTATTATCATTACTATCATTTATTACCATTTATTATCATTACTATCATTTATTATTACCATCATTATACCTGTTATTGTAATTATCATTATTATTGTTATTATTAATTATTGTTATTCATTATTATTATTATCATTACCATTATTATTGTTACTATTATTAATATTATTATTACTGTCATTATTATTATGATTATTGTTATTATAATTGTTATTATTACTACCATTATTTATTATTATTATTATCATTACTTATTATTATTGTTGTTATTATTATTATTATTATCATATTATTATTATTATTATTACTATTATTGCTTATTATTATTATTGTCATTATTATTATTATTGTTAGTTATCAAAATTACCACTATTGTTATCATTATCATTGTTATTCATTACTATTATTATTGTACCTACTGTCATTATTATTATTATTTATCACTCCTATTATTATATAGTATTATTTACCTGTTTTATATTAAATTTCAAGTATTAAATAATTGATCGGATTTTACCTGTTTTATTTAAATTTCCAAATATTACATAATTGATCAGGTATCAGTTAAAGGAATGGAATTATAATTTAAAAGTATGCACATGATAAAAATGCATTATATATTACTATTATTATTATTATTATTATTATTATTATTATTATTATTATTATTATTACTGTTATTATTATTATTACTATATTATTGTTTTTATTAGTATTTATCAATATTTATTTACATTTCTCGATATGACTATATCAAATCAAATTTTTAATATTATATATATGATCGAATCGATTAAAGAGAATAATAAATTGAATTAACAATATAATAACAAATATAGCGTTTATAACAAAAATATAATTATTTTTGTGTGATTAAATTTTAATATCATTACATAATATGATAATAATTGTAATGAATGATAAGTTTTTTTTTTTAATTCGTTATCATTTTAAAACAATAACTATAATAATATCATAATTTATATTATTTTCATTATATAATGTGATAATGATTGTAATGAATGATAAGTTCTTTTTTAATTCATTATCATTTTAAAACAATAACTATAGTAATATATTATATGATAATTCGAGAAAAAAATACGAATGCTATAATCATATATAGATATGATAATATTTCAGGAGTTTTTCATTTTTGTACTATTTTTAACTAATTTTTTATAGGAAGACAAAACTTACTCCTACAATAATTCAAATAAATTGCTCTAACAATAATCAGATGAATTGCTCTAACAATAAACAGATTACTCCTACAATAAATGATATCACTTGCTCTAACAATAATCAGATTACTCCTACAATAAATGACATCATTTAATTGCTTATTAATTTATTATTCAATTATGATTAATTAATAAATAAATAAATAAACATATATAATTTATCTATATTATATTGCATGAATTATTTTTGCTAAGAAATGTTAACATTTACATTTTAAATGTAATGATAAAAATGATATTTATACTTATCACTAATATAGCATTAAATGATTTCGTATAATTATTTAATCAATACATTCTTATCATTTTTAACATTTTTAAAAAGAAAAACGAACAAACAAGCAAACAAATAAACAAATAAATCATCAAAATAATTTTGCTATAAATCATGCAAAACTATCTAATAGCAGCAATTGATTATCATATTGTAATAAAATATCGATAACAAAATAATTTCTTTTTTTTTTTTTTGAAATTACTAAAAAAATTTCAAATTTTAAAATTTGATTTATCTAAAATTTTTAATTTTATTTTAAATTTAATTTAACAAATTCAAATTCAAATTTGTATCAAAAATCGACCATTCATTGAAACAAAATGCAAATTCGAATTTAAATTTAAAAAATAAATAAAAAATTTTTTTTAATAAAATAATTTAATTCAATTTTTAAATAATAATTGAACAGAAAAGAAGAAAAGAAAATTATTAATTATTATTTTATACGATAATTGATCAATTTGATTAATTAATCAATCATTTGTTTATATAAATACATATATTTACATATATTATTTGTGATATTTGGAATGATGTTGATGTTAATGATGATGACGATGATAATAATGATATCGATTCTATTTGGAATGATGATTGATTGAATTGATCAATCAATTGATCAATTATCGATGCAAATATATGTATATGTTATTTTTGGTATTTCTAATACATATAATTATAATATTTGTAAAAAATAAGAAAAAAAAGCAATTTAATGATGATGATGATGATGTTGATGTCTGTTTGATCGAATATGAAATAATTGATCAAATTGATCAATGAATTAAATCAATTATCGATACAATAATATTTATACATAACTATTACTTATATTTGACATTTGAAACAACGATACTGATTGGTGATAATAACCATCAGTGGTGATAATGATACTGATCGGTGATAATAATCATCAGTTGTGATAATGATAATGATTGGTAATGATAATCATTAGTAAAGAAAATAATGATTGGTAATTATGGTAATGATTGATGGTGATAATAATGATTGACGATGATAATAATCATTAGTGATGATAATAATGAATAATCATTGGTGATGATGATGATGATGATGCTGATGATACTGATGATGATAATGATAATGATTGATGATGATAATCATTAGTAGTGAAAATAATGATTGGTAATTACGGTAATGTTTGGTGGTGATGACGATAATGATTGGTGATGATAATGATAACGAATGGTGATGATAATAATCATTGGTGATGATGATGATGATGATACTAATGATACTGATGATGATTAGTGTTGATAATAATCGTTAGTGATAATAATAATAATTTGGTGATTGATAATGATAATGATTGATGATAATGATAATGATGATATTTATATATATAGATATAGATATATATATATATATACATGAAGCTATATGTATGTATGTATATATGATGTATAGCTAAATCTAAATTATCAACAAATACAAAATCTATCCGTCAATTTCCTCATGAATTATTTATAGTTTAATTTCAATACTGCCACAATAGAAATTGCATAAATAAAAAAAAAAGAGAATTTCTTTCTTTCTTTCTTTTTTTCTATGAATATATTTCATATGATATGCAAAAAAAAAAAAAAAAAAGAATGGAATAGCAAATTAGGCTAATGTAATTGAAGAGAAAGAGAGAGAGAGAGAGAGAGCAGAGAGAGAGAGATATAGGGAGAGAGAGAGAGAAGTAGGAAGGGAAGAAAAAAACTTTTTTTTAAATTAAAAATTTAAATGAATTTTTTTCCGAAAAATGAAAATGCTTCTCAGTTTCATTACTATTATTATTATTGTTAGTATCATGATTAACATTATTATTATTATTATTATTATTATCATTATTTTTATCATCATTATTATTATTATTATTATTATATATAATTATCAACATTATCATCATTATTATTGTTATTATTATTATCTTAGGAAGAGAAGTAATTTTATCTCTTCTTTCTATCAAATTAGCATAAATGAAATATATTCTCGGAATGATAAAGAAAATGATTGAATTAATTGAGAAGCGAAGAAACGATCGATAATTATATTATCATTGATAAATAAGGCAGTGGAAAAATTTAATTAAACTAAAAATTATTTATACAAAATATATAAAAAAGAAAAATGAAATAAATTTATTTTTTAATTAAAGAAAATAAGAAAAATGAAACTTAGCTTTTCTTTTTTTTTTTTGATTATTATATAATTTATAAATTTCTGTTTTTTTTTTTTTTTAATGCTTAAATAGAATTTTCTTTGCAGTTTTAAAAAAAAGGAAGGAATGAAGAAAAATTGAACATATATTTATCAAATTGATCGATTGATTGATTGATTGATCGATTTGATTGATCTTATAAAATTATCAAATCAAACTATCTACCTTCCGATCAGGCGAGAAGAAAGGAGGGAAGGAAGGAAGGAAAGAAGAAGGGAAGGAAGAAAGGAAGGAAATGAATTTCTGCTAGTCTGATATACATATTATCATCATCAAAGGGCATGCTGATCATTATCATCTTCACTAACACCATTATCATTATCATCATTATCGTTATCATATACATATATATATATATATATATATGTTTATATAAACGTATGCTTTAAACACAGAAACTGCCAAGGCAATCAATCATTCATTATCAAAAAAAAATGATTCAATTCAATCAAATCTATTATTTTCATTTTTCATTGAAAGCAATAAATTTTTCCCATTCACTTTTTTTTTTAACAAAACAACATCAACAATAATAACAACAATAACAATAACAATAACAACAATAACGATAACAATAGCATTGATAACGATAATAGCGATGATGATGATAACGATGATGATGATGATGATGATAATGAATAATTCATACCACAAAATTTCTCACATTTTTTTCAATTATTATTAAAGAAAAAAATTCATCATAAATGATAGATAAATATTTGAAAGAAACAAAAGATGAAATAAAAAGAAAGAGAAAAATATTTCTTTCAATTGAAATAATTTTAATAAGAAATTGAAATTAAATTATTATAATATTTTAGTAAATAATTAATTATTTAATTATTCGATTATCTATATGCATATTTTTTTCTATAAAAAAAAAAAAAAAAGGAATAATAAGATGAGAATTATTATTTCTGTTAAAATTTTCATTTACTAAAGTTTTACAAAATTTTTCTCGAAAAAAATCAAAAATAATATATTTCGAGAAATAAAAAAAAAGAAAAAAGAAAAGCGAAAATTGTTGAAGAAAAAACAACGACGCGTTTTTTTTTTTAAATTAAAAATTCTATTAAATAAAAGTAATTAATTAATTATTTGATTATTTTAATTTCCTATTATTAATTCAATTTGTTCTTTTCGATTTAAAATAATTTATTAATTATTTTTACATTTCATTTCTAAGCAAATTATAAAAGAACTTTAAAAAGAAAAAATAGGAAGCAAGGATAAGAGGAAGGGAGGAAAAAAACCAGAAATATTATCAAATATATTTAATCTTATTAAAGATAGAATAAAATGAATTGAAATGTCAACAACTATTTCCTTTCTTCTATCGTTTTTTTTTCATTCGAGAAATCAATAGATAGTTTTTATTCAATTCGAGAAATCGAAAGGTATTTTTGATTAAACTAAGGAAATCAATAAATTTTTTTTTCATTCAAATCGAGAAATCAATAAATATTATTCATTCAATTCGAGAAATTAACAAATATTTTTTATCTAATTCGAGAAATCAACAAATATTTTTTTGTCCGTTAAATCAATCAATATTTATCATTCGAGAAAACGATTACTATATCATTTATTTCAAACTTTTTCTTTTCAAAAAAAAGTTGCAAATTGAAAAAATTAAATTAAAATTGTAATCTAATCTTTACCAAATCCAATCCTTTCTTTTTACAGTAAATATAATAAATTTATTGTGAAAATAAAAATAGGAAAAAGAAAAAAAAAGCAAATATCGGTAATCGAGAAAAAAATTTGATAAAAGTATTGAGAAAAAAAAGTGATAAAAGTCTCATAACAATAAATATTAATTATCAAATCAAAAAAATTAGAGAAAAAATCAGTGATCGATATGGATATTTATAGTTTGTTTTTGAAATTTTTTTAAATCAAAATTATCACTTATCAGACATTTATTATATTGATAAAATTTCTGCATACTTTTCCAATTTAGCTAGAAATCTAACTTTTTTCTGTTATATTTAATTTACAAGTTTCTCCATTATTCACTTAACATTTTTTTTTCTCTCTTTCTCTTTCTCCTAAAAATTTCTTTACTTTTCCGTGAAATAAAATTAATCAATCAATTCTCGAGTTATTCCATTTATCTAGTCTTTCTACAAAAATATAATCAATTTCTCGAACTGTTAGCATGAACTTTATATAAATTGATAATATCAATTTCACTAATAATGTTTTATCAATTCAGTTAAAAATGTAATAAAAGTTATTATCACTAAGCTAAAAAAAAAAAATTATAGCTATTTTCATAAAATATACTTTATTGAATGGAATAATTTTTGATGGTATAAATAATGTAAAATAACTGATAAGAAAATGATAAAATATCAAATTATATATGATGTGAAGGAGTGGAAAAGGACTTCAACATGAACCTTATCAGTACATATATCATAGGCAAATAAATTTTGAAATTTTCTACGTAAAAATGGGTAAAACATGAGAATCATATGTGTACATTTAGATATGTATATATATATATACTATCATCTATCTTTCTCTTCAATAACTATCACATATTTGATGAGCAACTGATAACAGACTTCCACAATTGATAAAATTTATTACTATTAAGCTAATGAAAACAAAGAATTGAGATAGAACAACATCAAAAATTACTATTCTTTGATAAGCATTTCTTTTTCTTTTTTTCTTTAAATCTAAGAATATAATTATAATAACTTAATTTTCAAATAATTAAATGATAATATTATCATATCATTGCTATGAAAATTTTTTGAAAAAAAAATAAATATTGTTTGATAAAATTCTTTTATCATTAATATTTTATCAATTATAGAAGAATGATAAATGATTGCTTGATATGAATCATTTTTGCTCTTTTATGTCTAATTTTTAACGAAATAAAATTTCTTATTATTTCATCCTAAAATTAAAAATCAGGCATTATATATTAGAAATTAAAGTTTCTTATCATTTCTTTTAAATTTCATTCGTATATTTATCAGTGATAAAGCTAGAAATGAAAAAAACACATTAATCTATCTTATCAATAAATAAAATATTTTAATCATGAAATATTATCAGAGTTTTTACAGAAATTATTGAAAATTTATGATTAATATAAACCAATCAGCGATATGTTATAAATATGGAATAATAATAATAATGATAATAATGATATTAATAACAAGAACAACAACAATAATAATAATAATAAAAATAATAATAATAAATGATGTACAAAAGAAAATATTATCATTGCTAAATGGAATGAACAATTGTTAGAAGATGATGATGGTGATGATGATGATGATGATGATGATAACGATGATGATGCTGTATTTCCTTATAAAGATAAGGAAGAATAATGAAAATGTAGAATGATGAAGATGATGATAGTAAAGATAGATGAAGTCAATGACCTTGTTTTTATTCCCATCTTAAAATTGGGTCAAGTTGAGTTCATCATTATTGAATACTATGGAACAATCAACAATTGAACGTTCAAAAAATAATCACATGAAGTATTTAGTAATTAGTGTCATTTAATTTTTTCTAATATAATTTATTCATTTCATCAATAAATAATTTATAATAAATATTAGAATTAATTAATTCAATTATATGCATAAATTATAATAATATGAGTGATTACTGTATTCATTATTACTGATATATCTATTAATAATATAACTGTAATGATTGTTACCAAATATATCTATTATCAATATTACTGTATGTATTAAAAAAATATAATAATATAATTGATTACTGTACTGATAATCACTAAATTACAATATTACTGCAATAGAATGAAGCAAAAAAATTAGACAAAAGTGTATATCGAAAATGCATATATAATAATATGATTAATTACTGTACTGATTATTACTAAATATATCTATTAATAATATTACTGTAATGCTTATTACCAAATATATCTATTATCAATATTACTGTATATATTAAAAAAATATAATAATATAATTGATTACTGTACTGATTATCACTAAATTACAATATTACTGCAATAGAATGAAGCAAAAAAAATTAGACAAAAGTGTATATCGAAAATGCATATATAATAATATGATTAATTACTGTACTGATTATTACTAAATATATCTATTAATAATATTACTGTAATGATTATTACCAAATATATCTATTATCAATATTACTGTATATATTAAAAATATATGTAATAATATGATTGATTACTGTACTGATTATTACTAAATATATCCACTATCAATATTACTGTAATGGAATGAGGCAAAAAAATTAGACGAAAATATTTATATAAAAAGATATTTAAAAAAATTTAATTAAAATATTTCGAAAAAGATTTTTGAAAAATATTTTGAATTAATTTTTTAATTCTTTTAGAATTCATATTTTGAATATCTGAAATTATTTTTATATTATATAATTTTTAAACTTTCCTTTTATAATTTATAAGAATATAAATATCAATAAAAATTAAGTAATTAAGTAATTTAATCAAAATAGTTTTCGTTAAAAATTTATTTTATATCGATAATATGTCACAATATAAATGTATATATGATTTCAAATTTCCTCTCATTTAATTCCCACTCATTTCCTACTATTAATTAATTAATTCATAAAAGCTTTCATATATTTATAGATGAAAAGAAACGAAAAAAAAAATTTGAAGCAAATAGTTTGAAAAATTTTTCGAAATAATATTTTATAAATGTATCATTCTCGAGAAAAAAATAGATTTCTCGAGAATGAAAAAGAATTTAATTAAGAAATTTCGATGAGGAAAAAAATACTTTATATATGTATCATTTTTTCTGGCAGTATTTTCTATCTTTTTTTTTTGATTTAATTAAAAAAAAAAAAAAAAGAAGAAGGAATAAAAGAAAGATCTAGATTTCTTATAAAATCAACTTCAATTTTCCAATCCCAATTCTCAAGTGATCCCTCCCTCTCTCTCTCTCTCTCTCTCTCTCCATCTTTATCTCTCTTTATCCCTCTCTCTTACTATCGCTTTCCCTTTCTCTGCGCTATCTCACCCTCTCATTAACTATTTTAATCATTAACATAATATTTACAATTTTATATTCTCATTAGCAAAGATGTTGTTTATATTCGAGAGAGCATACTTATGTTAATATATCAGAAATGAAGAATCAAAAGATCGATTATTTTAGTATATATATATATATATATATATGTACATATGTATATACTTATATATATGTGATTTACGTTTTATCACTTTCCAAAAATCACTTCAATATATCATTAAAGATTCATTCGAATTGAAATATCTGAAATGATATATCTAAAATATATAATATAAAATGATTGATGAAAAGAAATGATGCATATAATTTTTGCATGATAAGATAAGATGATATGATGCGCATATTTTAAACGAATGATAATTATAATAATCAATTACTACTATGCGATGATCAAAAATTTGAAATGAAATAAATTTTAAAAGCATAAAATTAGAAATTAAAAAATGATCAAATTTGCTTTCGTATTTTTGCTCCCTTATTTAATTATATAAGCATATCATTCTATACGTAATATAATAATTAAAATATGAAATTAAATAGGAATTTGATAGCAAATATCGGTCCAAATTTTAAAACATATAATAATCAAAATTGTAATTAGCAACATTTAATTAAGCTTATATTATTACTATTTTACAACTTTTCCGCTTACTATCTTTATCCATTCTTTCTCTTTCAATTTCATTTCCTTTAATTTTTTTTTCCCACTTAATTATACAAAAAAAAAAAAGAAAACTTGTTTTCTAGATATAGAACAAGCTTGAAACCAGATGATAATCGATGATAGATAAGAGTGATGAAATGAGATTTCTTTTATTCTTTTTTTTTTTTTGAATTTTTAGTTCAAAAAAAAAAAACTAGAAAATCTCGTTTAAACAGCTGTTACTCCTTTCTCTTCTCTTTCTTCTCTCTCTCTCTCTCTCTCTCTCTCTCTCTCTTCAAATGTTCAATTTAATTTTCTTTTTTTTTTTTTGAGTAAAAGAAATTGGCAAAAGTATTACTTTTTTTTCCATTAAAATTAACAAAAAAAAGTTTTTTTTTCAATTAAAAATGCTTTTATAAATTCTATTCATTTGCCCAATTTCCTCAAATTTTCCTATCTTTTCCCACGGAAATTAATATTATTTAATTCTAATCTAAAATCTAAATTAAAATGAAAATGAAAGAAAAAAAAGACAGTTAGAGAGAAACAGAGAGAGAGAGAGAGAAAGAAGGAGAGAGAGAGAGAGAGGGCAAAAATGAGGATTGATGAATGGAAAACCGGTTTTTATTAAATTTGAAACAGCTCTTTTGTAATATCTATCAAATAATTTAACTCTTTTCTTAATACACAATAGGAAAGTGATAATTTATGATAATACTAAATATCATTATTAATTATTCTACTGATAAGTTAATAATAATGAAATAATGATGCATGTAATCATATCAGCAACAAAAATTATATTTTATGGATAATTTATAATAATTTTGTTCTAATAAATTTTTTTCAGATTTTTGTTTGATAGCTTAAAAATTTAATCGTATAGCATTAAATAGAATTAGCTTAAAGGTTAACTATAAATATATTATCATTTATCACAATAATATATAAATATCGTTATACTATATTTCCTAGTAGAATTATCAAATTATCAATGATAAAATGTAGCGATAATTTGAAAAAATGATTAAAAATCAACTATATGATATCGAAGAATAAATTATTGTATTAACAAAAGTTATCAGTTTATTATGCATATATAATTTTAAATATAATTAATAATTTAAGCATATGACTAATATGAATGATTAATAAATAAATAAACAAACATAAATGAAAAAGAAGAAGAAGAAGAAGCAAAATGATAGCAAAATTTAGTGATAAAATGAAAATAATGATAAGAATGATAACGCTTTTATTTTTTATTTTTTATTTTACTTTTTCAGTTTTTTTTTTTTTGCTATTCTTTCGCTACAAATAAATTAAAAAATTCCAATTTTCAATTTTCTTATCAATTGTAAACAAATATTTTATAACATAGTATGCAAATGATAAGATCAACTTATGAATGCCTGATTAAATAAATATTCTAATATATTACTTCATACTATACGAATGATAAATGGAATGGAAATGATTATCCGATAAAAGTATGTTATATATTTCGAAATGATATAGAACGAAATGATTAGAAAATGATAATTAAATTAATATGCGATATTAGAAGAATCTCATTGCTTATTTATTTATTTTTTTTTTATCATTTTTATCATTGAAATGCTTACTTTTTAGTATTCTATTTGTTAAATTAAAATTTTTAAGAAATCATTTATGCTTCCTTTGTTTAATAAGAAGAAATTAAATAAAAAAAATTAGCATAAATATTTAACAAAATCATTGAGCAAAAGATATTTCGTTTGTGAAAAAAAAACTAAAAACAAATGTAAATAGGAAATTAAAGGAAAGAAAAAATAATATAAAAAAATCAAAGAACAAATGATAATATAAGAAAGAAATCAAAAATAAAATGATAACATAAAACAAAAGGGAGATGATAATATCAGAAATCAAAATGAAATATATATTAAAAAATAACATTGGACATTAAAGAGAAATGATGATATAAGAGATCAAAAAAGAAAGTGATAATATCAGAAATCAAAAGAGAAATGATGATATAAGAAATCAAAAAGAAGTGATAATATCAGAAATCAAAAAGAAGTGGAAATTGAAAGATAATGTTAGAAATTAAAAGAGAAAAGATAATATAAGAGATCAAAAAAGAAAGTGATAATATCAGAAATCAAAAAAGGAAGTGATAAGAAGGATATTGCATATTTAAAATATTAGAGCAAAAATTGATTGAAAAAAAAAGAAAAATTAAATATTTTAATCAAATAGATGAATCACGAAAAGCAGAGAAAAAGGTTTCTAAAAAATTTTATTTATTTTTTTGTTATTTTTGAAAGAACAAGAATAGCATTAAATGGTACATCGAAAATATGATGATGATGATGATGATGAATGATGATGATGAATGATGATGATGATGATGATGATGATGATGATGATGATGATGATGATGATGATGATGATGAAGATAGACTGATGTTGATCATGATAATGATGGGTGATGATGATGGTGATGATGATCATAATGATGATGATGATGGTGATGATGATGATGATGATGATAGACTGGTGATGATGATGATGATGATGATGATGATGAAGATAGACTGATGTTGATCATGATAATGATGGGTGATGATGATGGTGATGATGATCATAATGATGATGATGATGATGATGATGACGATGATGATGATGATGGTGATGATGATGATGATGATGATGATGATGATGATGATGATGATGATGATATTGATGACGAGACTTTCTTCCCCGAAGCGGTACCAGTCAGCGGAATTGACCTCTCTCCTGATTGATTCGGTACCGCCTATCACCTTTCCTCTCAAGTTCCGTTGTGCATACATACAGAATGAATAAATTCTATGAATATTATTTACACAACAAAAATTTAAACAAAATTTTTAATTCAAACTTTTACCGTTCATTTACCTTTTTCTTTTTTCTTTTTTTTTTTTCATTTAGCATGAATGATTGAATGTGGGAAATTGAAATGAACAAATAGATAATCGTTTAATCGAAAAAGTTAAATTTATAATTTGAATAAATTATTAATCTATCAATTATTAATTTGCATAATTAATAATTCACATAGTTAATAATCGTATGATAATATTTCTATTATTTCTTAAATGTTCATTGATTATCAATCGTCGGTTTCATTGATAATAGTATATTTAATTTACATAATAATTAATTATTCGTATAATCGATAATCAAATTTAATAAAATGATATTTCAATAATCGTTTAATGTATCAATCAATCAATCAATCAATCAATCAATCAATCAATCAATCAATCAGTCGTTTTAAATGCTATTTAATAGTATTTTATATGATAATTAAATTTGAATTTTTATTAAATAAATTATTGAAATATTTCGAAATTATTATCTCAATTATATATCATAAAATTTAGCATTCAAATTTTCCAAATATTTTATTATATTCGTGAAAAGTTTATAAATTTAAAAAAAAAAAATAGAAAACAAAAGCAACGAATCAATTACGCTAATTTAAACAAATAAAAACAACGAATCAATTACGCTAATTTAGACAAACAAAAACAACGAATTAATTAGGCTAATTTAAATAAAACTTATCAATGATAAACTTTTACAAAAATATTTTGTTCGAGCAATTCTATTCGTAAAATTTATTTCCTAACTTTTGTTTTTTTTTCTCGCGAATATTTCAAACATTTAGAATTATTATTGAAAGATTACTAATACATTTGCATAATGCTTACAATTGCATATTTCCTATGTAAATAATCAACAAATGTTTCTGTTTTTTTGTCTTTTTTGTTTACTTTTTTTTCTATTTGAATCTTTGGTATGTTAATTAAAAAAAAAAAAGAAAAAAATGAAATATAATATATTGCAGCACTTTTCTTTTTTCTTTTTGAAATATAAAAATAAATTTTATAAAAATTAGAAATAAACAAAAAAGAAATAAACAAAAAAGAAATAAACAAAAAAGAAATAAACAAAAAAGAAATAAACAAAAAAGAAATAAACAAAAAAGAAATTACAAAAAAATTTTAAATATTTAAAAATAATAAAAATATCAAAGAAATTTTTTTAAAGAAGAAATAGAGAGAGAGAGGGAGGAAAGAGAGAGAGAGAAAGAGAAAAAATTAAGGAAAAATTTTTGTAATTCCGGTCATTTTCTTTTAAACACACACAAAAAAAAAGAGAGAGAAAGAAAGACAAAGA
The DNA here is from genome assembly GCA_024305405.1 of Dirofilaria immitis. Classification (NCBI taxonomy): domain Eukaryota; kingdom Metazoa; phylum Nematoda; class Chromadorea; order Rhabditida; family Onchocercidae; genus Dirofilaria; species Dirofilaria immitis. The sequence continues at coordinate 1,344,851 of JAKNDB010000070.1, forward strand.
TTAAAATGATTATTAATTTTTCATTTAAAAAAAAAAAAAAAAGCGTAGAAATTGATAAGTTGTTGTTTAGGAAGCAAATAAAATTAAATTGCATCGATTATATAAGTTTCTTTTCTTTCCCAAACTATTACTTTTCATTATTAATACGTGATTTAAAATTGTTCCATCAGAATCTCAAATAAAAATATACGTAACTTTTTCGTATAAAATGATTATAAAGAAAAAAAAAAAGATGAGATTCTAAATAGGTATGAATATTGAAAAATAACAATTGTATTAATTATAAAATATTGAAGATGGAAAAAAAAAAAGAAGAAACTAAGTAAAGAAATTGGAAGAAAAAACGGAATGAAATGATAGCTACGATATGATTTGGATATGACGATTTGATATTAAGAAGAAGAAGAAGAAGAAGAGGAAGGACGGAAGAAAGGTAAGAAGGAAGGAAGATAGGAACAATAATAAAAACTGTTCATAGATTCAGAAGAAGACAGGTAAAATGAAAAGAAAGGAATAATTTGACCATTAGGTCATAGGTAAGATAGGAATAGGGTTTTGATACAGTTGGAGGACGATTCGAATTCGAATTCAACTTGCTACAACAGGTTGAGGAAATGCAAAAATGCAGGATGGAAAATAGGCGGTACGTTCTTTTAATAAGTTGCTTGGGTGACAATGTACATTTAGAAATGAACTCTGTTGAACTGTTGTCACCAAAATGTCACCCACAATATGCGTATATTGGTTCTTGGTTCTATGTATGTATATGTATGTATGTGTGTGTTTGTATTTATGTGTGTGTGTATGTGTATGTGTATGTATATGTATGTGTGTTGTTTCTATATCAATCTATATGTTGATGATTTCCTGTACAAATAACCGGTTCATTAGAGAGGTCGCGTTAGTGAGCAATCTCGAAAAGATTGAGTAGGAGGCGAAGGAGGAAGAGGTGGAGGAAAAGGTGGAGGAAGAGGTTGGAGGAAAAAGAAGGCCAAAACCAGTAGGCACCAGCCTGTGATGGGTACCAACAATCACCATCATCATCATCATCAACATCAACATCATCATCACAATGTTGACACCAATAATATCATTATCATTTTGGAAATATCATCATTTTGACAAGATTCAGATAGTAAAAATTCTTATCATTCTGCAACCTCTGACCTTTTATCTTATCCAACTAAAATCATTCGGAACAATAGAGAGAAAGAGAGAGACAGAAAGAGAGAGAGACAGAGAAATCCTTTGTAATTTTCAAACATAATGAAACATAAATGAAATTATGGATGGAAAAGGAGAAGAATTGGATGAAATCTAAACCAGTATAATGAGATTTCAGGATTAATAAATAAAATACGAATGTGCTTAATTTTAACGTATAAAATGACGTAACGTTTATAAAATTACGTAAACCTTCTTTTCTACAATCAAAAATATTCGCTTGAATCTTTTTATACTTCGTAAAATAATACTATTATTCAATATGATCAGGCGAAATGCAATATATGAATTAAATTTAGAAATTTGCTTATTTCAATTTATTATCAATTTTTCATTTATCACTTATCATTATCATTATCAGTTAATTTAAAAGAAAAAAAAACGATATGTTACAAATATTAAAATTGCCCATGTATTATTTAATGATAATTCTATTTTGTTATTAAATTATACGTTTATCATTTATCAATTATTAATTAATTTTTGCAAAAAGAAATCGATTAAGTATTGAAAAATTTATGTATCACTTGGTGATAAAAATTTAGAAATTTATTCGTTCATTATATATGATAATATGACACTTTATCATTAATCAAATAGCATTCAATGAATTTTTCGTATATAAAAATCGAATTTATAAAAATTTGAATATCGAATAAATGAAATACTTAAATTTAAAAAATTAAATTTAAAAAATAATTTAATAAATCGTGATTAAAATTAAAGCATATTTTTGTAAAATTCAACAAATATTACAAATTAATAGAGCAAGATGGAAAATATATTGAAATGATTTCTTATCTCTTATTATCTATTGCTATCAATTAAATTAGTTAATTCATCGAGAATAATTGTTAAAGATTGATAAGTTAGCTAAAGATTTTATAAGTTCAAGTATCATTCATGATAATAAAGCAAATCATCATGCTAGTTATTAAGGTTTCAATTTGTTATATTATTTAAATACGAATATAGTTAATTGATTTTTTATTGATTCGATTTCCTATTTAATTATAATATTGTTAGAAATTAATATAATAAATTCAATTAATATAAATTTTAAATTTATTAATCAAAAAAAATTAGAATTAATTATATTAAAAAGGAAAATATTTTATTAAAAAAAAAACGAACAATAAAAAGAAATAAATTTATAAATAATTCAAAAAAAAAAAAAATTAAATAAAAAATATATTTATTCATTGTAATGCAATGCAATGAATAAATTAATTAATTTATAAATTATAAAATGAAAATAAAAAACAAATTCGAAATTAAATTTAATAAAAGAATTCCTTTTTGCTTTTCCATACAAATAATAAATGAATTAAAACAAAATTGAAAATATAATTGAAAAATTGATAATTTTTATTCATAAAAATTTCTAATTTTTATTTTTTATTTAAAACTTTTTTTCGAAGAAAATTTTTTATTAAAAATTTAATAAAACTTAGGAAGAAAAAATTTGAATGATTAAAATGAATGAAAATAATGATAGTGATATATAGAGAAATATAAATAGATAGTAGAAATGGCAATCATTATAATTGGCAATATTTTCTCCTTGTAATGGATTACTTTGAAATAATATGATAGGAAGATAGATTCAAGGATTCGAGAATTCTCGGAAGGGGAGATGAAGCGAAGCGGGAATCAAGAAGATGAATTATATAATGCAATATACGAATATATAAATATTTATATATTTAGTATTTAAAATGTAAACTTTACAAATTCTAATCGATTATAATTAAATGAATGATTTCTGATGGACCGATGAACTTTATGACATCGATGGTACATCGGAAGGGAATGATGGCAATTATCCGCTTTTGATGACATAATAGTTTCAAATTTCTTTTCCTAATCCAAAATGATAGCGAATTAAAGTGACAAACTTACTGAATCAACAATGATAACTGATTATGAATCCAAAATGATGATAAAATAGTAAGGCAAGCTTTCCGAATCCAAAATGATGATGAAAAGTGAAACAAACTTTCCGAATTTCCGAATTCAAAATGATGATGAAATAGTAAGGTGAGCTTTCCAAATCCACAATAATGATAGAATATGATTCGAGAACATGACAAATTAATGAGACAGGTTTTCCAAATCAAGAACGACGGCAGAATATGAACCGAAAATGATGACGAAATAATATGAAACGAGAGTAATGACGAATTAGTGAGACGAACATTCCGAATCCAGAATGACAAAAGGGTATGAATCAGAATGAAGACGAAATAATAAGATTTCCGAATCCAGAATGATGACGAATTGATGAGACAAGTTTTTTACGAGTCCAAAATGATGATAGGATTTGATATCGAGAATAATGATGAAATAATATGATAAGCTTTTCGAATCGAGAATGATGACGAATTAGTAAGATAAGCTTTCTGAATCTAGAATGATAACAGAATATGAATTTGTGAATGATGAAGAATCGATAAGACAAACTTTTTAAATCCAAGATTCGAAAATGATGATAGAATATAAGTCGAAGGCGATGACAAATTAATAAGACATGTTGCCTGAAACCAGAGTGATAACAATTTAATGGTAGAATATAGGTCGAGAACGATGACAAATTTAATAATGCTTTCCGAATCCCGAATCCATATTAGATTAAAGAAGATAAGTTAGACGTTGAAAATAATTAGCTTATTTATTGCAAAATATAACAAATGATTAAATGATTTTGATATGAGATAAAAAAAAAATTCCACATCGAAACTTTATAGATGATAAAAATAATTATTTTTCGATTTCGAAATGATGATAAATTGTTGAGATAAAAAAGACGAATAAATCTTTAATAATTTTTCAATTCTATGATATGATAATATCAATAATGCTCAAAAATTCCGTATAATTCCAGTAAAAAAAATGCTTATCAGATAACATACCGAATATACGCCTGAATTATCATGATAATTTTGATATGGTGAATATTTCATAAAAATGTTGAAATAATTGTTCGAATTAAATAATGAAAATATTGAAATGAATAATATCTAAATATACGATTATTGGTTAATATAATCATTTTTCTCGCTTTTTTTTGTTTGTTTGAATATTTTAGAATTTAGTTAATCCAAAAAGAAAAATCTATCTTTATTTTATCATTTTATCATTTGCTAAAAAAAAAGATTTGAATTTTTACAAATAATAAAAAAAGAAAAAAATGTTAGATTGATTTGATAAAAAATGTAAGATATAAAAATTAACTTGCAACATTATGCATTGATAACATATGCGATGCAATCATAATTTAGCCGTCTTATCACCCACTAGAGATAACAAAAATGAAGAAGAAAAAAAAAAAAGAAAACGAATAATTTTATTCATCGTCTAATAAAAATTGTAAACAAAAAGAAAAAACTTTTATTTTTTACAGGATAAATTAAAAATATACTTCTTTTATTTTGGAATAATATTTATCAAAAATAATTATGCTAATAACTGTTAAGCATTTCTTATCATTTTTTCTTTTCTTTTTTTTTATCATATCATTTTTATCATATTGTAAAGATTAATTTTTTAAAATTTAAATTATTTTGATAATTTAAAAACAAAAATTATTCCAAACAAAATGAATAATACATTAAAATGGATCGATATGAACTAATAAATAATATATGCGCGAAAAGATGAAATTTTAATTATCCTACAACAACAACAACAACAACAACAACAACAACAACAACAACAACAACAACAACAACAACAACAACAGCAACAGCAACTACTACTACTACTACTACTACTACTACTGCTACTACTACTACTACTGCTACTACTACTACTACTGCTACTACTACTACTACTACTACTACTACTACTACTACCACCACTACCACTACTACTACCACCACTACTACCACTACCACTACTACTACTACCACTACTACCACTACTACCACTACCACTACTACTACCACTACTACTACTACTACTACCACTACTACTACTACCACTACTACCACTACTACTACCACTACCACCACTACCACTACTATTACTACCACTACTACTACTACTACTACTACTACTACTGCTACTACTACTACTACTGCTACTACTACTACTGCTACTACTACTACTACTACTATTATTATTATTATTACTATTTATAATTTCATATATCATTTGAAGGTCATTTAAACAAAAAAAAAAAAGAAAAAGAAAGGTCATTTAAAAAAAAAAAAAAAACCTTTCGTTCCTCATTTTTCGACTACTACTACTATTATAATATCAAATTACAAAAAAAAAAAAAAATGAAGCATACAAAAAAAGTTTATATATGTTGTTTTTTTTTCATTTTTCTTCCGGAGATTAATTTTTCAAAAATGAATTTTTGATAGTAATAAGTAATTTTTTTCGTTTTTTTTTTTGTAAACACAATGATATAAAATTTGACCTTAAGGTCAAATTTTTGTAAACTTTTTTTTTTATTACTATCAATTTCCACCTTCTCGATTTTCTATTTCTTTATTTATTTATTTTGTAACTTTTTAAATTTTCATTTATTCAGTTTTTTTGGTTTATTTTTTAAAAAATTCCAAAATTTTTTTGTAAATTTATTTAATCAAATAAAATTGATAATTAAAATATATTATTATCAGTGATAAAATGTAGATGTAATTTTGTAGGAATACAATAATATGTGTAAAAATATTGTTAACGATATGAAATCATAATATCAGTGATAAATGAAATTGAAATAATATGATGAAGAATCAGTGATAGATGAAATTTAAATAATATATGATAATGAAATGTTGAAAATACAACACAAAATAGAGATGATATTGGAATTATATTACGAAAAATTTTCAATAGCCTTATCATTCTCGTTCATTTAACTGACTAATAATATGGCGATTTATTTTTATATATCAATAATCCAAAGCCTTTCGTATTTCTCGTCTCGAGCATAAATTTCGAGAAATAACGAAAATGTATTGATAATTATGATGAATTTTAGTTGATTAACATAGTTTCAGTTTAAAATATTTTTCTCGAAATTATGCATAATTTTGTTTTATTTAAATAATTAAATTTTGAGTTATAATTTCAAATTTATGAGACATATATATGTGATTACTTATCATATCAATACACGAGAAGATATCTTATCATTATTTATCATGTCATTGCAAAAAAAATTTTTTTCTTATTAAATATTACTTTTAATTAAAATTAAATAAATATTCTATCTCAAAAAAAAGGGCGAAAGAAATAAGCTTGGTAATAGAATTCGAGAATTCGAGAATTATCCATAATTATCAAAAAATTTAAACGAATATTTTAGGATAAATTTTGCAAAAAAAAAGCGACAATAGTAAAAGCAAATTGATCCGAACATTATTCCGAAATTATTCATTCAAATATATAAAAAAAAAAAAGAGGAAGAATATGAAGATCGAGAAATGAAGTGATGATTGAATGATTGAAAGAAGTTTTTTTTTTTAGAAATAGACGAAAAGTTGAAATGAAAAAAAAGCAAAGACTTTTGACCTAATCAAATGTTTATTTTATGCCATACATATATATATTTTAAGAGAAAAAATTAATACTAAATATTATTCCGATTCTGATTAATTAATCAAATCAAAAATATTTGTCATATATTTTCTAATCACATTATCATTTAGCAAAAAAAATTGATTTCTTCGTTTAATCATAAAAATTTATCAATTATAAATGTTTGTTAGATTATTAGGTATTTAATTATTTATTGTAATATTTTTGATTAAAAATTTAATTGATAAATTTGTTATCAAACTTTTATCATTTAGCATTATCATTTCAAATGATAATGCATTCATTTCTATCTATCTATTTATCATCGAAAAAAAGGCTAACATAGAAAAAATAAAAATTTAGCAAATGATTAGATAATTCTTGATAAGCTCTAGAATTTTTAGCTTATATTTGATAGATAAAATTTTTGTGATAATCATCAATCCTTTATTTTATGTATCATACGAGTTTGATATTCAATAGCATTTATAGCTAAGAATTAAAATGAAATTAAAAACCGAGAAGAAAAAGAGAGAGAGAGAGAGAGAGAGAGAGGGAGATGAATCAGTAAAAGAAAAAAATGTACTTTTTTAAAAAAAATTTTTTTTTTTGATTGATTGACGATTAGATCAACAAACGATCATTAAAATTGGAAATCATTAAAAATTTGTTTCAATCATTTATTTATCTTTAGAGCATTATTGCATAATATTTAATCCTTAAATAGATCTATTTTAAAAAAGAAAAAACATTTAATATTTCAAATGATTTTATCCATAGATTTATCAATATTTTTATTTTATATTCAATTTCTAATTATAATTTCATTAATAATTCTTGACTAATTCTCGAATTATATATTGTTTTCAATTACATACATACATATAGTTATTCTTGATTAATTCTCGACTTGTGTATTATTAATTCTCGAATTATATGTTAATTTCAATTACATATATACATATAGTATAAATTATTATCTCAAGAATATGTATAAATTATTATCTCGAGAATAAAGTTTTTATTAGAAATGGAAACAGAACGGTTGATGCTAAGGATTATGATGATAAATGTTGATGCAAGAACCGGTTTTTTTTTTTTTTTTGTATTAAACTTTATACATGCGTTTGTATATATGTGCATGTGTGTATGTATGTATGTATGTGTATATGTGTATGTGTATGTTCGTGTATGTGTGTGCACGTGTCTATGTATGTTTTGTATGAACATGCATTTATGTTAAGGAATGTCGCGACATGGATTTACAGTTTGCAATTTGCAAATTTGATGGCTCAAACAATCAGAGAGATTATTCGAGAAAAAGGAGAACAGTGAAAGATGGTACATATCGAAGGGTTCATTATTACTATCATCATTATCATTATCAACATCATTCATCATTATCATCAGCATTATTCGACCTGCTTTCCGGGTTCAATATCTGCAAAATCTCATCCTTTTTCATTTCATCTACATGTAAATAAATATACCTTGACACTATATATTTATAAACATACATACATACACACATATACATACAAAATACACACATATACACATACACACATACATACATACATATATATATATGTTAAATTGGGGTATATTTCAAAAAAAGTGTTTTAATTGGAAATAAAATGGAATAAAAATAACATGAAATAAATTCGAAATAAATATGAAATGAAAAAATACGAAATTAAATGAAATGGAAGCAAATTCGAAATGAATATGAAATGAAAAAATACGAAATGAAATGAAATGGAAGTAAATTTGAAATGAATATGAAATCAAAAAAATGCGAAATGAAATGAAATGAAATGGAAGTAAATTCGAAATGAATATGAAATGAAAAAATACGAAATGAAATGGAAGTAAATTTGAAATGAATAAGAAATGAAAAAATTCGAAATGAAATGAAATGAAAAAATTTGAAATAGAATAAAATGGAGGAATGCCATTTATATACATCTCATCCATTGATAAATTCATTTTAGAAATTCATATCTTTTGAAAATTTTTATACATTTGACCTTTCATATAAAATTACAACAATTCCTTCATATTTTAAATCTTTTAAAAATTGTTCAAAGAAAAAAGGGTAAAAAGTTTGCAATTATTAAAGTGTTTTTTAAAATTATAAGTTTATATTTAAGTAAAATTTAAAAATAAAAATAATATATTATCGATTAATTACAAGATTTTCAAGTTCCTATTACAAACGAAATGAAAAACTTGACTACATCCTTCATAATGATTAATTTGAATAACATATATGATAAGGATGATAAGTGATAATCTTGAGTATGATAAGAATAAATGCTTGTATTTAATTAGTTCAAATGAATCCATTCTAACAATAATTTGTTCATGTAAAAATGTTTGCAAATGCTATATTGATAAGATATGATAATTCAAAAAATAAAGCAAATGAATACACTATAAAATAATGAATAATTTGAATGATATATATGATAAAGGATGATATGATAAATCCAAAAAAAAAAAAATAGAGCAAATAGAATGATTTATTTATTAAATTCTAAAACTGCCATATAAATAATAAAGCTAAAATGGATGAAATCTATCATTCACATTTAGCAAATTAAAAAAAAAAATGATGGAAAATAATCATAATAAAATTTTATATATAATTTAAAAATGATCTATGATCGATAATCCAATAATACTCAATGATATAATTTAAAAATTAATACGTCATCAATGGATCAATGGTCATTAAATGACCAGCGGTATCATCTAAAAAAAAAAAAAGAAACAATATGTAATCGATAATTAATTAATTAATTAAACATCATATAAACTATTCTAAGATTAAATAATCAATCATATATTCTAGACATATGTAAGACTGATTAAATGTCAGCTCATTTAATCTAAAAATAATATGCTATCAGTAATTAAATAATAAATCATACTGAAAAAAAATACATGATCAGTGATTAAACAATCAGTCATATAATCTAAAAATAAATGATCAAATGACTAAATGATCAATTATACAAATCTGAAAAACAAAAAAAAAATAAGTGATCAATGACTAAATAATTAATCAATTAATCAATGAAATAGAGTTAGAAAAAAAACATTTAAATTAAATAAACATTGATAATAAATTTATCAAATATTTTTTAAATTAATTATTTCCTTAAAAATTATTTACATAATTTTTATTTACCTGATTTGTTATTTGAAAAGAAAAATAAAACAATTTAATATTTTGTAAAAGCAAAAATAAAAACAAAAATTGCATTTTTATTTTATTTTATTATTTCAATTTTATAATTAATTATTTAAATTAATAAGAAATGAATAAATGTTAAATTATCAATTTATCAATAAATGATATAGCAACAAACAATGTACACATATATATATATATATATCACAATGATAAGAATTTAAAAAAAGAATGAAAATTTTATCGAATCGAATAAAATTTCTTTTTAAAAAAAGAAGAAGAAGTAAAGTATATCAAAAGAAACAATCAGAATAAGTTAAATTATATATTTTAGGAAATTAAAAATTTTTACTTTTCTCGCCACTTACAGTAATAATAATTTCATAATAAATAATTTCGGTTTTATCAAATGAAATATCAATTGATTGTTAAAGGAATTTTATCGAATGAAATATCAATTGATCGTTAAAAAAATTTTATCAAATGAAGTATCAATTGATTGTTAAAAGAAAAATAAAGAAAGTTAACAATTAGATTACTTAATAAATTGTTTTTCTTTTTCATCAGAATTTAATAATCGAATAAGAATAAATAATCGAATCAATTTATAATCAAAAATATCAAATATTTTTGTAATTTAAGAATTATTTATTATTCGAAAAAATTAATTTTATTAAATTTTAATAAAATTTTAAAAATAATTTTATAAAAAAATTATAATTTAAATATTAAATTAAATCAAAACAAATCCTTCATATTTACATTATTTGTTGTAAATTTTTGAATGCAAAACAATAAAGTTTGAAAATGCCAATTTTAGCTATACAAAGAATCGATCATTATTTTTTGGTGATAATGGATGATCGTGAAAATACCTGCAATATATCATATAAGCTCTAGTATATCTTGAGAATTAAAAAAGCATCCAGAATTAAACTAAACAAATATAAGATAATCTAATTAATATTATTAACTTTAAAAATTGGAATGTCTTAACAAGAGAAATGTTCAGAATTTAACAAATGATCTTCTCAGGATTCAAAGAATTGGACAAGAAAAATGTGCAAAATTTTATATACTTTTTTATTAGCATAGAATTAGAATTTTAATTACAACAAGATTTTGTAAATTTATGTAACTTTATTATTAGCCTAAAATTTTGCATGTCAAGATTCTCGACAAAAAAATTTGCCAAATATGATATAATTTTGTTATTAGCACATAATTAGAAATTTCATTATAAATAATAACCTGAATTAGCTCTAAACAAATATCATGCAATCATAGCTTATCAATATCATTAACATCAGAATCTCGACATGGTGAAAAAAAAGTTCACAAAATTGAATTAAAAAAAAATATTTGGAAAAAAAATTTCCATTCGTTCTATTTATAAACAAAAATATTAGATTTTATAAGAGAAGAAAAAAAAGGACGGAAAATTGATGAAATTTAAAATATTTCAGGAGAAATAATGATTGAATAAAAGAGAGAGAGAGAGAGGAGACGGAGAGAGAGAGAGAAAGAGATAAAAAGATGATAAGATGATTTGAATATGCTAATCATTTTGTACAACACATAACAAAGCTAACCAAATGACATTTTCTTCTCTCTTCTTTATCATCATCAACAAAAAATAAAAAATAAAAAAAGCAAAAGCAAAAAGTAAGAGAGAGAGGCAAAAAAAAATTCTTATTCTTATCAGATAATATGAATCAGTTTTAAAAAAAAAAATGATAATAGAAAAAATGAATAAGTTAAAGGGAATGATAAATAAATGATAAGTAAAATGATATTAAATTGATAAAATTAATCATATTTTTATATAAATTTAATTTTTATTTTTATTTCTCAAATAGAATTTTTCTTTTTTTCCAATTTTTTAAGTAAATTTTTTTGTAATTTTTGCTTAATTTATGCTATCTTTTCATTTTCTACTTTTTCCAATTCAATTATCTTTTTAATTATCTTTTTTCCAATTCCAATTTATTTTTATTGATTATCTTTTTATTTGAATTTTTAATTTTTCTATTCCTATAGTTAATATTTAACCTTTTTGTACTATTCGGTGTTCGAATTTTTAAACAATTTTCAATTTCTAATTTCTTTATTTGTTAATTTCATACAATTGTATTTCGTACTATTCGAGATTAGTAGTAGTAGCTAATTATTCAATTTTATCAAATTTTATTTTACACTGTTCGAGATTAGAAGTATTAGCTAATTATTTAATTTCATCAAATTTTATTTCAAACTATTCGAGATTACTGGAAATAGTCAAACTATTCGAGATTAGCGATAGTAGCTAATTATTCAATTTTATCAAATTTTATTTTATACTGTTCGAGATTAGAAGTATTAGCTAATTATTTAATTTCATCAAATTTTATTTCGCAACTATTCGAGATTAGCAGTAGTTAGACGAATCAAAATTCTAATTTTCTCAATTTGCTAATTATTCAATTTCAATTATTTCACAATATTCAAGATTAATAGTAATAGAATGAAGGAGATAGAAATAGAAGACGAAAAAGAAGAAGACGAGAAAAAAAAAAAAAAACAAGAAAGTCGAGAAAAAGTTTGTTAATATATATATATATATATATGTGTATGGTCGAGAAATGTATTTATTAATTCGTCACGCTATCCTTTCCTATCTATCATATGTTTGTTCATGTATTTGCTCATCATATATGCAGGAAATTACCATAAAATATACATGCATAAACATCAAATATGCTTCAATGTTCTTTTTCAAACCTTTTTAAGCTTATTTATTTATCCAATGATAGTATTGGTTAAGAGGAGAGACATACAGGAAGACAGATGAAATAACAAAATAAAAAAATAAAAATTTGGTTAGGAAAATTGATGTTTAGTTATTATTATTATTACTATCATTATTATTATTATTATTATTATTATTACTATCATTTTTATTATTATTATTATTGTTATTATTATTACTATTACGATTATATTCTTTATTATTATTGTTATTCTCATTATTCTTATTATTAGTACTAGTATTAATATTATTCTTGCTATTGCTAGTATTATTATTATAGCCTGCAAGTTATTATTATTAATATTATTGCTATTATGATTATATTCTTTATTGTTACTATTATTATCATTATTATTATTATTGTCATTGTTGTTGTTGTTATTATTATTATTTCTGTTAATGTTATTCGTATTAGTACTATTATTATTACTCATTATTATTATTTATTAGTAGTACTATTACTGTTATTGTCATTATTATTATCATTGTTATTGTTATCGTAATTATTAATTGCTATTGTTGTTACTATTATTATTAACGATTGTAATTAATATTTGTATCGTTATAATTACTGTTATTTTTCTTTTTATTGTCATTACCATTATTATTATTATTAATATTATCATATTATTATTATTACTAGGCTAAAATTATATGCAATTTATGATAATTATCAATAAATTAAATAGAAGGAAAAGCAAATCATAAGAAATTATCATTTGTATATTTATAATGATGATGATAATTTATAATGATAAATTTATATCTAAGTGATAAAGGAGCTAAAAGAAATAATTAGCAGTAGGTCTGATTGCAATTATAAGGCCAAAATAAGATGAAAAATAAATTAGACAAGAATATGCTATGAAATTATAGTTAAGTAAAAATAACAAACGAGCCTTAATGAAATTATAAATGCAAAAATAACAGACCCGAATACATATATATTATAAAAGCTATAGTAATATGAAAATAATTAGCCTGAATTTAATTTAAGGCTATAATAATATAAATATAATGGATTTATATAAAAGCTAAAATAGTCTGTTTTGAAATTAACAAAGTCTGCATATATTATAAGGCTGCAATAATAGTATGAAAAAAAAAGGAAAACAAGAACCTGAATTTGTATGATAAAATTATAACAACATTATCACAACACTCTAACAGCATAACAATATTAGGCTTAATTTTATTCGTAAAATTCCAAAACATCATTACAATAAAGGATTTGAATATTTAATGAAGTTATGATAAAACGTACAAAATAACAACTTTAAATATATCATAAATTTTTGTCAAATAATGATAACAGAGTTTTGATAAAAATGATAAATATTTCTTTATCATTTTCTTTCATTCATTTTTTGTAATACTATGAATACATTATAGGTGAAATTATGAAACGTAAGATCATATACATTACATGTGAAACGTAAGATCATATATATCAGACGTAAAACGTACGAATATAAAAAATGTAAAATTACGTGAAATAGCTTAAACACTGAAGCGTATATATTATAACGTTAATTTAATCAATATGTTTTATATAACTTATTAGAGTTATACGTCAGATAATTTGACGTAAAATTATGAGAAATGATTTAAACGTTGAAATATTAATATTATAACATATATATTATGCATTAACATTTGATCAATATGTCAATAATATTAACAGCTTATCAATTGATTTGAAAATAAATAAAATGATTCATCCAATTTTTACAAATATCAAATAATAACTTACAATTATTTTTAAATATTATAATTATTATCAAAATATATGAACTAAATTAAGCGTAACGAGATTTTCAAGCGTACGTAATAAAAATATAAATTTAATCAAAAAACGTGAAATTTTTTTTTCTTAAATTTATTTAAACATTTTTAATAGATTTAAATTTTAGCTTTCGATAATTATAATTAATGATATGCAAAAAAATATTATCATATCAATATGAATAATTGTTTGAAAAGAAAAATAACTAATTGCTAAGTTATAATTAATTAACTAATTGCTAAATTGTAATTAATTAATCATAATCATAATTTAAAATTAATTAATTGATTAATCATAATTTAATCGAAAATTTTATTAGTTCAAATTTTTTCAGGCATAAAAATTTATATGAATCAAAAATGAAAAAAAACAAAATAATTACATTTTAAATTTTAAATACCGTAACCGTGATTTAATGACAGTAAAAAAAAAAATGAGAAATGGAAAAATGAAAAAATAGAAGAATCAAAAATTAAAGGTAACAATTACATATTAATAAATATACCAAATGTACTAAATCAAAAAAAAAAAAAGAAAACCTGTTCATTTACCTGTTCATTTTTGCAAGTTTTCTCAAATAATTTTTTTTTTTTATCAAATTATCGCTCTAACTGTTTTCAACCAAAAAAAAAAAGAAATTGAAAAACAAAAATCGAAATTGAATCGTATATCAAACTGAAATCATTTCTCGAGCAAGTTTTCGTTCTTTTTTTCTTCTTTTCTCCGTTCTCTTTCATCTTTTTTTCTCATACTGTTAAATAAAGTAATGTTGACAGATTGTATTAATTGAAAGGGTAAAAATTTGATCAAAATTTTATTTAAAAATTATCGCACTTAAGTTTCAAATAACTTATCACTATTGTTATCATTTGTTTCATTAATAGAAAAATAATATATATCATTATTTATCAGTTGCTAATAAAAGTAATTAATCGTAATAAATCATAATAATAGTTATATGTTGCAATTATGAAATATAGATGATAGTTATGCATTTCGAATTAAAATAATAATTATTTTTAATATATTAAAATGAAATGAAAGGAAAAAAAGGAAATTAAAATTTAAAAAAAAAAAGAAAAACATTTTAAAAGAATTTCTTTGATCTTTTTAAATCACTCAACGAAATCATCAAAATAATCATTATATCTAATACAGTGATAATAAATACTTAAATTATGAAACAAATGATGGATATAAAGTTACAGAATAATAAATTACGAAATGAATAACGATATTATTATATATTATGATAATATTTATCAACTATATTATTACTATAATATGATTCCAATAACTATAATTATATTGATACTGCACCGATAATTATAATTGTATCAATAATATCACCAATAATTATGACAAATTGTAATTACAACGCATAATATTGATAAATACAACTATGTTAGTATATGATAACATATAAAACTATATTAATTCTATACTGATAGTTACAACTATATTAATAACTAAATCAATATTATACCGACAATTATCGCTATACCAAATATTATACTAATAACTATAATTCTTGGTTAAAACTATACCGATACACTATACTAATAATTATAACTTTATCAATACCATAATTTACACTAATATACTAATACTGTATTAATATTATGTTGATTTTATGTTGATAATTATATTTGTATCAATTTTACATATAAATTAACAATTATAACTATTATCAGTTTTGCAACAAAGATTATAATTACATCAATAATAAGGTAATAATGCAGATTATTTGTTGGTAATTATAATTATAACAGTATTATAATGTTTATGATAATTGTTATGCTCGTTCTATTATTCGAGATAGGTCAATCTATCATTTAATAATAAACATTAATTAAACTTTTTTACAATTTTATCCGTATAAATTAACAAAAATAGAAAATATTATTATTAATACTTTTTTTGTTTCATAAAGTAGAAAAATAGTTGAAAATGATATATAGGTTAGAGAGAATTGAAGAAATGTTAAAATGATATTGATACTGATTAAAATGATATCGATATCGATTAAAATGGTATTGATGGTGAAACAAAATAGTGCAGAAAAATAATGATATATATTAGGGAGGATTGAAGGAATGCTAAAATGATATTGGTACTGATTAAAATGATATCGATACTGATTAAAATGATATTGGTACTGATTAAAATGGATATTGATGCTGAAACAAGATAGTGTATAATTTTAACTATTATAACAAGAAATTCGGAACAAACAAATAAACAAAAAAAAAGAAAAAAGAAAAAGGAGAAGAAGTCGGAATTGCCATCGGGCTAATGTGTGAAGAATCCGGTTTAGCAATATAATACTCTCGAAATTATCTATACAAAGAGGTCTTGCCCGGCATTTAATCAACTAATCTTTTCCACAATCTTTTTCACTTCAAACTATCAACCAATCAGGCTTTGAAAATAGTTTATCAAAAATTTTAACCGGTCTTAGAAGTCGGCCAAAACTTGAAAACTATCAAAACAAGATCTATCATGTTATTTATTTTAACGAATACAATATATGTATATATATAAATCCCCATTGGCAAATTGAAATCATAAATTGCTTGAATTCATTTATAATTTCTCGTCAAAAAAAGTTAAACACATTGTATAAATCGATAGAATTTGAAAGTTATCGATAATATTATTTTTATCATTTCAAAATATTCCTATTTCATATTAAAATGATTATGCTTATTTGATTATCATTTCAAATTACACCAATTTGATATCAAAGTGATTATATCTATCTGATATTAAGTGATTATGCTTATTTGATAATTATTTCAAAATATGCCTATCTGATATTAGATGATTATGGCTATTTGATATTAAGTGATTATTATACATCGAAAAATATAATAAATAAAATTATTTTCTAAGCTTTTTTTGAATGATTATCATAGATGGACATCGCATATTTTATCATTCTAAATGAATTTCATCAAAACAAAAAAGTAATAATTAAAATAGCCTACGTGAAAAAAATAATAAATACATAATTAATAATTGATAGATAAAAATTAATTAAATTAATAATATATTGATAATTTTTGATAATTTTTAATCAAATTAATAATAATGTAGGCAATTTTAATAAAATTAATAATATATACTTGATAATTCTTAATTAAATTAATAATCTAAAACTGGTAATTTTAATTAAATTAATATCTAGCAAATATGATTAATATTTCTGCTGGATTTAACAAGTATTAATTGCAAATGATTAAATAAAATGCGTCAACTGGAATTAAAAAAGATTATTAAATGGAAATTAATAAATAAGCAAAATAAATTTTAAAAATGATAATTTAATAAATCGGTACTTAATATATTATCAAATTAAATAAACTAAATTTGATAAGTATAATATCTTATGATCATATGTTAAAATTTATAAAATATTAATTTAATTTGTTATATTAAAATTAAAATAATTATATTGTAAAAGCAAATTAATGATTTATAATATAAAACTTAATAACTGAATTAAATGAATATTTAGTATACACAGGATATAATCTTAATTGATAATATCATATCTTTATAATGATCACATACTAAACTTTAGCAAATATTAATTATGCTTGAAAAATTGGAATGAAAATAGGTTTTGCAAAAAAAGAAGAAAAAAATTTAATAAACGGATGAAATATAAGAATTTTAACTTAATAATTTAATAAAAATTTTAACTTTAATAATTTAACTAAATTGGTACTTAACATTTGTATAATGTAATTAATATATTTAATTGGAAATTTTAATTGTACTTAAATAATTTGATTATAAATGCAAGAAACAATGAATAATGAAAAAAATGAGAGAGAGAGAGAGAGAGAGAGAAAAGAAAAGAACGATGCGAGAATTATTTAAAAATTCATAAAAATAAAAACAAAAAAAATCAAAATTTAATAAATACGTGACAAAATGAAATGGATTTATTAACAATTAAAAATATTTAAAAATTCATAAAAATAAAAACAAAAAAAAAAATCAAAATTTAATAAATACGTGACAAAATGAAATGGATTTATTAACAATTAAAAAATATTTAAAAATTCATAAAAATAAAACAAAAAAATCAAAATTTAATAAATACGTGACAAAATGAAATGGATTTATTTAGCAGTTAAAAATATTTATAAATTTATAAGAAAAAAAGATAACAATATGCTAAAATTGTGAAATAAATGAATGATTGCAAATATTATATTAGTTGACATGAGAATTTTTTTTTCTTTGTATAATTTTTTTTTTAATTGAAAAGGTAAAGAGAATTAACAGGTATATTAGAGAGAGAGAAAGAAAAAGAAAGAATAAAAACGAGAGACAGGTATGCAATCATCTTTATATATGGGAAGTTTTTAATGATGACAAGATGAGATAGGAAAATGCCTGTTTCTGATCTATGCATGTGTAATAATGTATTTGTTCGGAAAAAAAAGAAAAAAAAAGAAAGAAAAGTGAAAGTGTGGAAATGATACAAATAATTTAACAGTAACTGGTTTTGTTTTTGTTTTTTTTTCTCTCTCTCTCTTTCTCTCTTCCTTCTCATTTTCTACTTTTAACTTTTACCTATTTTTACCTGTTTTTTTAATCACTTTCATTTTAACCCAATCTTTAAATGTAATAATACAAAGTTAAGCTATTTTTATTATGCAATTTCATTTAGTATTCGAAATTTGAATACTTTTTTCTAAAAAAAAAGTGAAAATTTAATTTTTAACAAAATAATTCAAATATTATTTTAATAATTTTTTTTTGAAATAAATATTATTTAATATTTAATAATTTAATAATATTTTTTCAATAATTATTAAATTTAGTAATTAATTAAAATAATTTTTAATAATTTAATAATTGAAAATAAAAATTAATTTTAATAATTGGAAATGAAAAAAGAAATTGTTTTGAAAATGAGAAATGATTTAAAAAAGAATGGATGAAAAAAGTAAATGAAGAGCAGGAGGAGGAAGGGAATGAGGAAGAGGAGAAATAATTGAAGAAAAGGAGGAAGTAGAAAGAAAAGGAAAAAGCAGGAAGTGGAGAAAAAGGAAAAGGAAAAGAGGAAGGAGAGGATTTGCGGAAGAAGGGAAGAAAAAAGGAGGAGGAGATGAAGGAAAGGAGGAGGTGGAAAATTAAAAGGAAAAAAGGAGGAAATGAGGAAGAAGGAGAAGGAAATGGGAGGAAGAGGGAGAAAAGGAGGAAATGGAGAGGGAGAAGAGGAGGAAGTGGAGAAGGAAGAGTAGGAGAAGGAGAAGGAAAAAAGGAGGAAGAGGAAGATTTGGAGAAGAGGAAAGAGATGAAGGAACAAAAGATTTATAATGAATTATTTATCGACTAAACTTCCTTTTTTTATTTCGCGCTTTAAAAAAAAGCTTATCAAGTTCTTATCAATTCATTGATTTTATCAGTTTCCTTTTTTTCCTAAATTTATTCATCCACTTTTTTATTCCTAAATTGAATTAATTTCATTTCATTTCATTTCAATTCATTTAATTTCAATTCATTTCATTTCAATTAAAATTTCATTTCAATTAAAATTTCATTTCAATTCAATTTCATTTCAATTAAAATTTCATTTCAATTGATTTTATTTCATTTCAATTAAAATTTCATTTCATTTGATTTCATTTCAATTCAATTTCATTTCAATTCATTTCATTTCAATTAAAATTTCATTTCATTTGATTTCATTTCAATTAAAATTTCATTTCATTTGATTTCATTTCAATTAAAATTTCATTTCAATTGATTTCATTTCAATTAAAATTTCATTTCATTTGATTTCATTTCAATTAAAATTTCATTTCATTTGATTTCATTTCAATTAAAATTTCATTTCATTTGATTTCATTTCAATTAAAATTTCATTTCAATTCATTTCATTTCATTTCAATTCATTTCATTTCAATTAAAATTTAATTTCATTTGATTTCATTTCAATTAAAATTTCATTTCATTTGATTTCATTTCAATTAAAATTTCATTTCAATTGATTTCATTTCAATTAAAATTTCATTTCATTTGATTTCATTTCAATTAAAATTTCATTTCATTTGATTTCATTTCAATTAAAATTTCATTTCAATTGATTTCATTTCAATTAAAATTTCATTTCATTTGATTTCATTTCAGGAAATAAATTGAAATCAATCTATTGTTTATCTTATTATCAACAACATTTATATAAAATCAAAATTTTTCTAAAATTTCCTGTTCCTAATGCTTCTATCATTATTGTTATAATTTAGAAAGATTCTGAGAGATTAATGATAAGAAAATGAAATAGGTTGAAAAGAAAGTAATACTGTGTGTATCTGAGAGAGAGAAAGAGAGAGAGAGAGAGAGAAAGAGAAAGAAAGGATAAAAAATCAAGTTTTTATAAAATGATATATTTGCTGATAAGGATGACTGACTGGTTGATTATTCTTTTATCATTCTATCACCGCTGGCGCTCTTTGTTTCAAGCTTTCCCTCTCTTTTAAAATTCTATTTCTTTCCAGTAAAACAAGTTTCCCTTTTTTTTTCATTTCTCCTCATCTTTCACCCTGCTTTCCCGATCTTTCCCGAATAAGCCATTAAATAATATAGAAACAACCTTCAAATGTTTTTGTATGTATGTATGTGTGTGTGTGTATGTATGTGTGTGTGTATGTGTGTGTGTGTGTATGTATATGTGCATATATAAATGTATGAAATGATGAAGGAGAAGGATAAAAACCAGTAATAATCATAGGTGCCAGTTATTACTAGTTATAATTATTAATATTTAGTATTATCGGTATTAATCATTTGTTATCATCATTGTTATCTCGTACACTAATGATCCATTTTTATCAGTTCTGCTCATGATAAATCAATTGCATCAAGGAAATGAAGTTGCAATTTTTGAAATGGGACAATCCGAACTGGATTGATAATAATTTCTTTTTTTGCCAGTTTTAAAATGATAACTGGAAATATTGGAATCGATTTTATCATTGATAATCCTACCGAGATATGCAACAATGGTATGATAATACTTAATTTGTCAGTTTTAAAATGATAATTGAAAATAATGGAGTACATTTTATCACTGATAATCCTACTGAGATATGCAACAATGGTATGATAATATTTAATTCATCAGTTTTAAAATGATAATTGAAAATAATGGAATCAATTTTATCACTGATAATCCTACTGAGATATTGCAACAATAGTCTGATAATACTTAACACCTAATTAATACAATATCAATCAATATCATCAAAATAATTTAATTTTGATTAAATTTTTATTATTTCAATTAAAAATTTCACATCTCATACATTGTTTAACAAATAGACGAGAAAAAAACTTTACAAAATATCATTTGGCAGAATGAAATACTTAAATTTAAATTTAAATTTAACATATATTGGAAATGAAATATTTTAAATTCGAAAATAAATTTTCACATAAAAATAATCAAAAATTTGTTATTTTCGATTTTAATGAAAAATGAAAGGAAAGAAAAATTTTAAATTAATAAATAAAATAAAATTGGAATGTTTCAAAAATAATTAATTTTACAATTAATCAAATCAAAATAACTTAATAAATTTAGTAATTAATTTCGTTTCTCAAGTATTTAGATTAAAAATAGACAGATAACTTAGTTAAATCATTCTAAACTAATCGATAATTGTTAATATAATTTATTATTTGAAAAAAATTTAGCTATCATTCTTAATAGGAATAATATTTTAATATCACCCATATTTATGCTTTTATCTTATCAATTTTACATCCTGGAATAATTGACAATTATTTATTTACAAATTAACACTTATCATTAAACGAAAATACTTATCAAACGAAAGTTTTTTTTTTTTTTTAAAAAAGAAATGAAATAATGATTAATGGTAAATTTTTTGATTATCATCTTAAATATCAAAATCACGATTTTGCCTATTTGATCAATATTTTAAGCGATTGAATCTCAAATATTCATTTTATCATCTGATGGTTTTTTTTCGCCCCCAGCAATTCTAAATATTAATAAATCGTTCTAAAATTGTTGTATAAAAAAAATAAAAATATCATAATATATCATCATATCATGAACCGGTTTTCTGATAACATATCATATCGATTTGCTCAAAGCCTGTTTCTTCTTTCTTTCACTTTTCTTCATCATTAATGAGAAGTTTTTTTAAAAAAAAAAAAGGAAAAGGAAAAAGGTGATGAGAAGATGAAGTTTTATTGTTTAATAGGCGAAGAAGAAGAAGAATGAAAAAAAAAAAGACTAAGGTGTAAAAAGGAGAAACTGAGAGAGAGAGGAGAGAGAGAGAAAGTAAAGAAAGTAAAAAAGTGATAATTTACAATGATTATTTATAATCATTGTAAAACTTGTTTTATAAATTTTCAAAAGTTAACCGAATGTAATTTGTAAACCGAATTAGAAAAATTATTATGTTGCAAAATTTTAATGCATTCTTACTTTCATGCATTTTTATGAATCATCAAAAGTTGATTTAGCAATATGATAAAACCTGTTAACATCAAATGATATGATAATAATAATAATAATAATAATAATAATAATAATAATAATAATAATAATAATAATAATAATAATAATATAATAATAATAATAATAACAAATAATAATTGGTTTGAAAAATGAAAAGTTAAAGGTCATTTATGGTATGATATTATTGCATGACATTGCATATCCATGACATTGCATGCATGCATGTATATGCATGCAACATGCAATCTCATGCATTATATGATACAAAGATTGATAACAATAAAAATGAGGAAGGAGAAAAGAGCGAGAGAGAAAGAGAGAGAGAGAGGGAAAAAGGAGGTATTAAAGTTAAGGAACAGGTTTTACAAATATTTTTTTTTTTGATAATTTGAATTTTTGGAATGTCGTTGAACTTTTAAAATGAATAATTTGTAAGAAAATGGAAGCAATAAGAAAAGAGAGAGAGAGAGAGAAAGAGGGGGAAAAGATGGAAAGAAAAGAATTATAGATAGCAGTAATAGGTATAGAAAGAATGATTACTGGAGAAAAAAAAGAAGAAAAAGGAAGAAAACTTTCTAACAAACTGCATCTTTTAATTTTCGTTTTGTATCAGATAAGATAAGAAGTGGAAATATCTTTTGTACCGGATAAGATAAGACATGAAAATATTCTATATCGGACAAGATAAGACATGAAAATATTCTATATCGGACAAGATAAGACATGAAAATATTCTGTACCGGATAAGATAAGACATGAAAATATTCTATACCGGATAAGATAAAACATGAAAATATTCTGTACCGGATAAGATAAAATATGAAAATATTCTGTACCGGATAAGATATTTTCTGTACCGAATAAGATATGAAACGAAAATACCTTTTGTAGCGGATATGATAAGAAACGAAAATTTTTTGTATTGGATAAAATAGAAAACGATAATATCTTTTGTACCGGGCATAATAAGAAATGAAAATCTTCTGCACCGGATAAGATAGGAAACGAAGGAAACGAAAATACCTTTTGCACCGGGCATGATAAGAAACGAAAATTTTCTGCACCGGATAAGGAAGAAACAAAAATACCCTTTGTGCCGGATAAAATAAGAAACGGAAATATCTTTTGTAACAGATATGCTGAGAAACAAAAATCTTTTCTTTATCAAATAGGATAAAAAAAATTTAGCTAAGCCAATTTTTCTTTTTACAATTATCAAGCTTATTTGATTACTTTATCATTCATTCCTTTCTTTTTTGTTTTCAATCTTAGAAGGGCAAAAAAAAATTGGACTAAAAGATTTAATTCTGAATTTTTAATTTTAATAAAAATATTCAAAGTTTTTTTCTTCCTCTTTTCCATTATAATTAAAACGATAGAGGAAGAAAGATTTTTTTTTTATTTTTCTTCCTTTTTTTTACATTGTTCGTAAAAATATATACAAAATAAAAAAAGAGCAAAAAGAAAAACGAAAACTTTTTTATTATCAAAAAATTTATTCAATTCTTTGTAATATTTTTTCTTTTCAAATAATATTTAAATAAATATTTTTATTCATTTTCCCATTCATTTCCATTCATTTCATTTCATTTCCATTCATTTCCATTCATTTCCATTCATTTCCATTCATTTCCATTCATTTCATTTCATTTCCATTCATTTCATTTCATTTCTTTTCATTTCCATTCATTTCATTTCATTCCCATTCATTTCATTTCATTTCCATTCATTTCATTTCATTTCCATTCATTTCCATTCATTTCCATTCATTTCATTCCATTTCCATTCATTTCCATCCATTTATTTGTTTGTTTGCTTGTTTCATTTCAACAAGGAAATAATCAAAAGGTTTTTTTTTCAAATTTTAGGAAAAAATTACTAGTACAAATTTTCTTGCCACTTTTTCTTCTTTTATTAGCATGAAAGATCGAAAAATCGAGAATTGATTTTTTTAGTAAAGTACTAAAAATAAGTTAACCATTTAGGAGAGAAAGAAAAAACAAAGTTATTTATAATGATATGTTTGTTTATTTTGCATTATTTAATTCTTAATTTTGTACCTATTTTATCTTATCTATTCTATTTTATTATCATTTTATGTTGTTTTTTTTATTTTACTTCCTCTCTCTCTTTTTCTCTCTCTTTTTCTCTCTCTTTATCTTTCTTTTTTTTTATATTCTTTCATTTGAAAATAATGGAATTGAAATGTAGATTGCAATAATAATAGTAATGGAACAAGTTCCATCGAGCCATTTATCATTTTACCTCGAAGGTCATCAACAACAATATCGCAATTTCACAGAAAATTAGTAAGCAAATTTCCAAGGTCATTATCATTAACATTGTTATTATCATCTATTATTATCATCATTAGCACCTATTATTGTGATCATTACTATTATCATCATCAACATCATATATCACTATCACTATCATTACGATCTTATCAACAACAATATCGCAATTTCACAGAAAATTAGTAAGCAAAATTGCAAAGTCATTATCGCTAACATTATCATCATCATTATCACCTATTATTGCAATCATCATCATAAATTAGCATCATATAGCATCATTATCATTAGCATCATCATCCTCATTGTCTATTCTATTTTGTTATCATTTTATGTTATCTTTATAATCATTATCTTATCGCTACCATATTATCATCATCATCACTATTTTATTTATTCATTATATTGCGATCGTTATTGATTTATCATCATTCTTATTATCGCCATTATCATTATTATTTGATCATAAATACGAACAAAAGGAAGGATAAAAGATTTTTTTATTCTCAAACATTCATTTCTTTTATCATCCTAATTTTATGAATATTCATCATTATTATTATTATTATTATCATCATCATCATCATCATCATCATCATCATCACCACCATCATCATCATCATCACCATCATCATCATCATCATCATCATCATCATCATCATCATCATCATCATCATCATCATCATCATCATCATCATCACCATCATCATCATCATCATCATGATCATCATCATCATCATCATCATCATTGTTATTACAACAATTGTCGTAAATTTTATTGATAGGAAAGAAAAGAAAGAGGAAAAGATTTTTTCTTTTGAAAGTTTTAAAATTTTTTTTTAAGTATTTTTATGGATTTGAAACTTTATTTCAAGGACTTCCTTCTCTTAAGATTATTACTTTTCAAATTATATCGTAAAACGATGAATGCAAATGATTGAAATAATTGTATCGATTTATTTGCAAAAAAATTTATTTCAATTTTATATCAAAACTTATCAGAGATATTATCATATTACTAAAATAATTATATCAATTTATTTGCAAAAAAATTTATTTCATTTTGTATCAAAACTTATCAGAGTGATATCATAATATTATTAAGATAATCATATCAATTTATTTGCAAAAAAACTTATTTTATTTCATATCAAAACTTATCAGAGATATTATCATATTATTAAAATAATTGCATCGATTTATTTGCAAAAAAATTTATTTCATTTTATATCAAAACTTATCAGAGTGATATCATAATATTATTAAGATAATCATATCAATTTATTTGCAAAAAATTTATTTCACTTTGTATCAAAACTTATCAGAGTGATATCATAATATTATTAAGATAATCATATCAATTTATCTCATTTTATATCAAAACTTATCAGAGATATTATCATATTATTAAAATAATTGTATCGATTTATTTGCAAAAAAAATTTATTTCAATTTTATATCAAAACTTATCAGAGTGATATTATAATATTTTATTCAATTGATTAAGATAAATTTATTTGTAATTTCTCTTCTTTTTATATCACAAAGAATTATTAATAAAGGAATTTTTATCAAACAAAAAAAAGTGTTTTCAACTTATTTATTTTTTTTTTTTTGAATGTTTTAAATTTATTTAATTTATCGAAATAAATATTTTGTGTGAGTTAAAAATGAAACAATCTAATTGAAATGGGAACAAATATAAATCTTTGATAGCAATCGATAAAATGAAATAAAAAATTTTGATCGAATGAAAATTTAAAATTTCATTTATTACGCAATTCTCAAATAAATGGACGATCATTAACACTTGATTTTTATTACACACATTTCTGTTTTATTTGATGAAAAGAATTACATTTGTTGAAATGGTTGATAAAATAGATAGATTGATAGACAGAAGAGCGAACGGATGAACGAATAGATCGGACTGATCGGATGCAATGGACGAATCAAGTAGATTGATGGATCGAACGGATCACGGATCGAAATGGATCGTACGGATCGGACAGTAGGACGGATGGGATGGAATGGACGGATCGAGTAGATTGGATGGATCGGGCGGACCGGATAGATCAGATGGATTGGATAGAATGGACGGATTAGACGGATCGGACGAAACGGATAGATAGGACGGATCAAGATTACATTTGTTAGAATAGTTGATAGAATAGATAGACTGATAGACAGAAGAGCGGGCGGATAAACGAACAGATCGGGCGGACCGGATGGATCAGATGGATTGGATGGATGGATTGGACGGATTGAACGGATCAAGATTGCATTTGTTGAAATAGTTGATAAAATAGATGATAGATTGATAGACAGAAGAGCGGGCGGATGTACGAACAGATCGGACGGATCGGATGGATCGGATGGATCAGGTAGATCGGATGGATCAGCAGGGATCGAACTGATTGGATGGATCATTGTCAAATAAGCAAAGAAATGTCCTTCAAAAAAAAAAAAAATTTATTTTTTCAAAATTTCTAGTTTGAAAACTTTCCGAAAAAAAAAAAAAAGAAGCACAGTAACAAATTTTAATTGTTAAAATGAAAATATAATTTTTTCCTTTTATTTTATTCTGAAGGACAATGATTGCTATTAGTAATGAAATTTATCGATGAAAGGAAATTATATAATCGATCGATTGTTATTTTTTTCTTTTCTTTTAAATTTTAATTTTATTTTTCAAAATTGAAATTTATCAAAAAAAAAAAATAATTGCAACAATTTGAGTAAAATTAAAAAAATAAAAGAAAAATTTTTATTTTTAGTACAAAAAAATTAATAGTTTTTTTTTTTGTTTTATTTAACAAAAATTTGTTACAATTAATTTGAAATTTTATTTGTAACTTAAAATTTTACTAAAAATTAACTAATAATTTAAAATTAATTGATAATAATTGTTATAAACAAAAGTTATGCCTTAGTATAATTATGATCATGATCTTATGCGAAAATTTATCTTAATAAAAATTATTATTATTTTTATCTTTTATCAATAAAACATGTTACCATTTTATGATAGCACCGTCATGACCTTTGCAAAAACTTATCCCAACAATAAATTGTTTTCTATCATTTATCAAAATAAAACGTGTCACCATTTACGGTAACATGTTTTTTTATCTTTTATCAGTAAAACGTGTTACCATTTATAATAGCATGGTTGTGACCTATGTGAAAACTTATCCCAACAATAAATTGTTTTTTATCTTTTATCATTTATCAAATGAAACGTGTCACTATTTACGGTAACATGTTTTTTTGTTATCTTTATCAATAAAACATGTTACCATTTATAATAGCCTAGTTGTTATGACTTGTGCGAAAACTTATCGCAACAATAAATTGTTTTTAATCTTTTATCATTTATCAAATGAAACGTGTCACCATTTACGGTAACATGTTTTTTTTCTTATCTTTTATCAAATATCTTTTATATGATAGCATAGTTATGACTTCTATGAAAACATATGTTAACAAAAAATTATTTTTTCTTTTATCTTTTATCAAATAAAACATATTATTACCATTTATGAAATGAAAAATATATTATACAAATTGATAAAAGATTGTTAAAATTTATAATTTTTCAAAATTTTTTTTTAATTTTGAAAAATTATAAATTTATTTCGTTTTATTTTAGTTTTTTTAAAATGAATTATTATCGAATTCTTTAATTAAAATATCGTAAAAATTAATAGCAATAAAATAGTTATTAGAAAACAATTTGATTTATTAAAAATTCAAATAATTATTCGTTTTATCAATAAATTTTCCATTTGTTTTCTCTTTTTTTTTTGTATTAAAATTGAAATATAACAGAAATTGTTAAATTAATATTTTAATTAAAGAATTAATTCATTTTTAAAAATTGAAAGAAAGAAATTTTTCAATAACAAAAGTTTCCTTCAAACTTTTTCTTTTTCAAAATTAATTCTAACAAATTTTTCTTTTTTGTTAGAATATTTTAATTATATAAAAAAAAAAAAAGGCATCAAAAATTATTTCAGATAAGTTAAAAAGATACCATTTAATTATCATTCTATTGAATGGATGAAAAAAATGTTTTTTTTTCTCGATAAAAATTTCATTTCTCGACAAAATAATAATTACTTCGATAAGCATGAATGAATATAATGATAAATGCAAATAATGACTTGGAAAAAAAGAAGATGAAGAAAATAAATCATTCAAGTGCAAAAATTAAAATAATTAGCAAATTATTAATAAGCCAAGTTTTCTCGTTGTACATAATTTATTTGCTCTATTGCTTATCATATATCATATTTTTCTAATATTGCTAAAAATAAGCTTTATTGTAAAATAAGCCTTGTTAGAAGTTAGATATTTATATGATCAAACTTGGCTAATGTGATGATAGATAACAGGTAATAATAAGAATAATCATAATTAATAATAGTAGTGCAATAATTAAAATGTAAAATAATAATGAGATTTATGTTCGATTATTTGAAACTAATAAAACTTTTCACTCATCGCCTATTATTAAATCTTGATTTATCAATGCAAACATGTCTGAAAACAAGTCCTAAATGCTTCAGGGCATTTATTTTAAAATTCAGGAACGAGAATTCAATGAAAAAGTAGGGATTGAAATAGCAAAAGATAGGAATAAAAGAGCAAAGAAAAACCGGATCAGGAAATTGATGGAAATTTCCAAACTTTAATATAAGAAATTATAAAGTTTAATATATTGGAAAATATTGGAAACTATAAAGTTTAACATATAAGAAATTATAAACTTTAATATATCAGAAATTATAAACTTTATCATATCAGAAACTACAGGAAATTATAAACTTTAATATATTTGGAAATATTAGAAGCTATAAAGTTTAATATATAAGAAAATACAAACTTTATCATATCTGAAGATATTAGAAGCTATAAATAGAATTATTATAAACTCTAATATATCAAAAATTATAAACTCTATCATATCAGAAATTATAAACATCGGAAATTGTAAACTTTAATATATCAGATATCAGGAAATATAGGAAATTATAAACTTTAATATGTCAGAAATGGCAAAATTTATCATATCAGAAAATATTAGAAATTATAAACTTTTTCATATCAGAAAATATTGGAAATTATAATTTTTAGCAAATAATTTATGTAATTTATAAAAATTTTTAAAATTTTCATTGCAATATAAAAGTCAATTGATAACAATAAATGATAATCGAAAAATTAAAATAAAAATTTGTATTATAAATTTAAATTCGAATTATTTTTGTGTTAATATTATTAATAATTTAATATTTAAATAAAAATATTAATTTCTGTACAAATAAATCAATAATCGAAATAATTATTATTTCAAATATTTGTATTATTTAGCCAAAACTATTTTTAGCTTTTCGGGAATTATTCCTGTCACTTTTTGATTATTTCTTGAATATTTTATAAGATGCAATTGTTATAAATGATATGTTTTGGACTACAAACATATGAAAGACTTGTCTAATAATATACTAACTGCATATGGCTAATTATTAAGACTACATTACTTGGCCTAGCAATAAATCATGGAAAGAATGATATTCCCCACTTTCTTCTCTCACGATATCAATTATTGTTTATCAGATTTTGACATCTAAATTACAAAATGATATAATTTAATTGATTTAAATAAAATCATATAGTTATGATTATAATTTAATATTAAATAAGTATTTCTATTTATTCATTTCGTATTATTTAATTTCTTCATTTCCTTTATTTTTTTGAAATGTTTGGATTTTGGTTTTTTAGCATTTTGTTTTTGAGAATATTTTATTCGTTTTAAATTTTATAAATTTAATTAAATATTCAATACGTAAAGCGAGAAAGTTTGGTATAAATAAATTGAACGATCGAATTTATTCATCGAAATTCTATTCGTATTTCATTGATTATATAATTAAGTTTAATATAATTTAATTTATTGATTCATTTCTTCATCTTTTCAATTTCCTTTCTTTTTTTTTTTTTTAGAATTCTATGCTAACATTTTTTCTGCTTATTTTTATACCATTGTATTCAATTTTATTTTTAGCTTTTTTAATATTTATATTTTACTATGCTATACTATATATTTTTTCAGTAACTTTAATATTTATATTATACTATACTATACAAATTTTAATAACATTGTAGTCATTTTATTAATATAGTATTTTTAATACTTATATTATACTATGTATACTTTTATAATATTGCAATCATTTTGTGTTTTTTGGCATTTTTAATATTTATATTATACTATACTATACCATATATTTATTTTTATAATACTGTAATATTTATTTTTAGCATATCATTTCGTTTTTCAGTAATTTTAATATTTATAGTATACTATACTATATATTTTTTATAACATTATAGTCATTTTATTTTTTAGTACTTTAAATTTATATTATA
Organism: Dirofilaria immitis; assembly: GCA_024305405.1. Taxonomy (NCBI): domain Eukaryota; kingdom Metazoa; phylum Nematoda; class Chromadorea; order Rhabditida; family Onchocercidae; genus Dirofilaria; species Dirofilaria immitis. The sequence continues at coordinate 1,376,627 of JAKNDB010000070.1, forward strand.
CTATACTATATATATGTTTTTATAATATTGCAATCATTTTGTTTTTAGCATTTTTAATATTTATATTATATTATACTATATATTTTTTTATAACATTGTAGTCATTTTATTTTTTAGTACTTTAAATTTATATTATACTATACTATATATATACATATGTTATGTTTCATTTTATGATTGAAATACGAATTATCAAATATGAATTGATAAATATGTATTTAAGTTTTACTAAAAATTAAATCATTTAAGTGATTTGTTTAATTTTCTTTCTTTTTTTTCGTAACTTTTAAAAGTTATTGAAATTTAAAGAAAATTTTTAATACAAAAATTTTATATTATTCAAATAAATTGTGTTATTAAATATGTAAAAATTTAATTTATATTAATTATTGTTATCATATTTGAAATAATCTTAGAATATAATTTGTTAACTTAATTATTATCAAAATTATTTTAATTAATTAATTAATTTCCAACTTAATTAATTAAGTAATTAATTTCTATTCATTTCATTAATTAACTTTTGTAATGTTTTATTTGCTATAAAATGATTTTGCAATCACTGCTTAAATTAATCGTAAAAAAGTTAAATGATAAATGATAATAATGAGTTATATATATATTTTTGCAATCACTTATTCCATCTTATCATTTTAACATTTATCAATTTTAACATTTTACAATACTTTTAAAATTTATGAGCCTAATTTTATAAAATTGAAATGAATGAATGATTGGGCAATAATTAAGCAATACAATAACTTGGCTTATTATTTTAATGTTTGCTATAGTAATCGAGAAGCTCAAACTTGGCTCAATGTTTTATAGATGTTATATTTTTAATGCTATCATTGTTTTTCACATTTTTGTATAATAAATCTTTATTATAATAGATCCTTTACTATAATCAAATCTTATCACTTACTGTAATTTATTCATTTGTTTACTGTTATCAGACCTATTATTATTATCATCAATTTATTACTCATTATTTCGAAATCTAACCACTGATAATAATTCTATTATAATTTATTTATTTGTTTACTGTTATCAGAACTATTAATTATCATCAATTTACTATTTATTGTTTCGAAATTTAGCTACTGATAATAATTTACAATACAAAAGTTAACTTATATCATAATCTCTTTCTAATCAATTCTAATCATGTTAATTTAAAAATATCTTCACTTCATATTTCTATAATAATCAATAAGATTTTTTTTATCTTTATTTCTCTGCTTCTCCAATATTTTTGCACTTTTGATATTTATTTCAAAATTTTATCATTGCTTTCTTTTTCCCTCATTTTACTTTTAAACAAAAATTTCTTGTTTTTTTTTTTCTGTTTAATTTTAAAACAAATAGCAATGAATGTAATCAAATATTTGTTGCGAAGATTTGTATCTAAGCATTTTTAAATTTTGACAAAAAAAAAAAAGAAATGATAATTAACCGGTTATTTGATAAAAATTTTATCATTTAATTTCTTGTTCCTTTTTTTTTTCTATTGATAAATTAGAATTTCTTTCCTTTTTCGCCTCTCTCTCTCTCTCTCTTTTCTCTTTCTCGCTCACCTCTTGTTTTTCTTGTTAAAAATTAATTTTCCCAAATTTGATAAATGGTAAAAAGTAAGGAAGAAAAAAAAAAAGGAAAAATGGAGAAGAAGAGAAAGGAAGGTATAAAAATGAGTTAAAAATATTTTATTTCCTAAAATTTGATCATTGATCAGAAGAAAAGTTTTTGTTTGTTTTTTTGTTTATTTGTTTTTAATTTATATTTTATTTGGAAATTTAAAATAAAATAAAAAAAAAGGAAAATGTTTTTTCGTTGTTTCAGAAATAACAAACTTTTTTCTTTTCTTTTGCTAAAATATTTTGCATTAAAAGTTTATTTTTAGATTTTTGAAAGCAAAAAAAAGGCAAAAAACTATTAATTTTAAACGATTAAAAAAGTAAAATAAAAATAAATTGTTTATTTTCCTAAAAAGAAAATCATTTTAATAAATATTCATATTTGTTTATAAATAAATAATATATTTATATTTACACTTTTATGGTTATTTTAATTACTTTAGTAAATAAATATGGATATTTGTATACAAATAAATCAATAAACGATATATTTATATTTAGGATTTTATGATTAATTTAATCCTTTCAATAAATATATATATATTTGTATATAAATAAATAATATATTTATATTTGGTTATTATGATCGATTTAGTTCTTTCAATAAATAAATATATATATATATCTGTATATAAGTAAATAAAAATATATTTATATTTATTTTTTATTAAATAATATTAAATAAATAAATAATATATATATAGGCTTTATGATTGATTTAATTCATTTAACAGATATACATATACTTATATATAAATAAATAAATTATAGAAATAAATATATGGTATATATTTGTTTATTTAATTCAATTATAAAAACCTAAATATAAATATATCATTTATTTATTTATATACAAATACATGTATAATATATTATATAAATTTGTATACAAATATATATAATTTATATAGAAATATATGTAATATAAATAAATAATATATTTGCATATAAATAAATATGTTTGCATGTATATATGTATAGGTTTTTATGATTATTTAATTCCTTCAATAAATATATATATATATATTGGTATATAAATAATTAAATAATATATTTATATTTACGCTCTTATGATTAATTTAATTCTTTTAATAAATATATACATTTATTTGTACACAAGTAAATAAATAAATAATATATTTATACTTACATTTTTATGATTATTTAATTCCTTCAATAAATATATATGTATATTGGTATATAAATAATTAAATAATATATTTATATTTATGCTTTTATGATTGTTTTAATTCTTTTGATAAATAAATATATATATTTGTATATAAATAAATAATATATTTATATTTAGATTTTTATGATTATTTAATTCCTTCAATAAATATATATGTATATTGGTATATAAATAATTAAATAATATATTTATATTTATGCTTTTATGATTATTTTAATTCTTTTGATAAATAAATATATATATTTGTATATAAATAAATAATATATTTATATTCAGATTTTTATGATTTAATTAATCAAAAATAATCATTGATTTATAATTATATAATTTATAATTAAAATAAAAAGAAAAGTTTAATTTAAAATATTAATTTATTGGAATGATCGATTCGATGATAAACTTTTTCGTTTAATAAAATTTTTCCATTCTTTTTTTTTTGAAATAATAAAAGAAAAAAGCAAATTATTTTAATTGATAAACAATTATTTCTATTTCGATATCATTTTCTATTTATCAAAAAATTAACGTATCATATATTTACTTGTTTTTTTCTTTTAAACGAATTAAATTAAGCTTATTTAAATTAATTTAAACAAATTTGATCAATGAATAGAAATTTCTGGAATTGACAAATAAATATGCAAATAAATAAATGGTAGGAAAAATTTTCGTAAATATTTCAAAATTGATTTTTTTTTTTTTAAATAGACCAAAAATATTTGCAATTGTTTAAATTTAATTTTAATTAATAAATAATCAATAAATAGGTATTCAAATTTAATTTTAACTAACAAATAATCAATAAATAAGTGTTCAAATCTAATTTTAATTAACAAATAATCAATAAATAAGTATTCAAATTTAATTTTAATTAACAAATAATCAATAAATAAGTATTCAAATTTAATTTTAATTAACAAATAATCAATAAATAAGTATTCAAATTTAATTTTAATTAACAAATAATCAATAAATAAGTATTCAAATTTAATTTTAATTAACAAATAATCAATAAATAAGTATTCAAATTTAATTTTAATTAATAAATAATCAATAAATAAATAAACAAATAAAGGAGCCAGTAAATTAATTATCAAATATATCATAAATTAATTATTATTATATTATATATTAAGTGCTAATATATACATATATATTATAAAATTAATGAATAATATTTAATTATTATCAAATATTATCGCTTAACAGTAAATTGTAGTAAATATTTACTATTATGCGTTTAGGGAAAAAATAAAAGAAAAAATTTTTGAAATTTAATAAAAACATTAAATTAATTTATAATATAATATATTTATAAATCATTGATTTTTATTGTTTACAACGAAATTTAAATAATTTATTTTATTGCAAAAATTAAGAAAACAAAACAAACAAACCAAAAGGAAAAGAAAAGAAGAAATGATTAGATAAGTGATTAGATGATAATTATCAGAATATATGAATCATAAAAGAAAGTTGGGGTTTCTTTTTTTTTTGTATTTTATTTAGTTCCTTCTATTCATAACAACGAATAGTTGATATTGATATTACGTAAAAATGAATAATTTGGTATGCTTGTTTACGTACGTAAATAAGTAAACAAAATATACATATTCGTATGTATGAATCCGAAAATAAACCTTGAAAATAAACTTGCATTTGATAAACATCATGTATATATATATATGATAATTCAAGAACATATGCATACGATATGTTTATGAATTATAGGAGAAAGTTTCTTTTTTATATTAAATACGTCAAACAAATAAATTTGGTATATTTGTCTACGTACGTCAATTCAAAGCGTACGTGAATTCAAAGTGTACACATGCATATTGTATAGATTAAGGATAAACTTAGAAATAAATCAGTTGGTCTGAATCTAAGAATATACGTCAATAGATGTTGATCAGTGATTATCCCTTATACACATCTATATATATATATATATATGCTTGAATTCGAGATATCACAGGTATGTAGATGAATGAATCTAATGATGGACGTAACGTAAATAAATCTAGCATATACGTAAATCTAAAGGTATACGTAAATCTATAGGTATATTTATACATGTATGTGTGTATGAATCTTAAAGATACAACGTATGAGTAACTTACATAAAATTTAATCTCTAACTTACGTAAAATTCAAACATATATGAGTATGCCAATTTAACGATTTACATTTATATACGTAAATTTACGATTGTACTTATAATACGTGTAGATTGATTGACGTATAAATATACGTATATATCATGTGAATTGATGATGACGTATAAATAAATATTTTTTATAATTTATTTTTAGAAATAAAATACATTTATATAATTTTATAGAAATTTCTAGATAAGCTAATTTAGGATATATGCAAAAGAGTAAAATGTATTAATTATTTAAGTTTCAATTATCAAACTAAAATGAAATTGTATTAATTTTTAAATTTCATTACATCGAATAGAAAAAAAAAAGAAAGAAACTATTAATTTTTAAGTTTCATTGCTAAACTAAAATGAATTTATTAATTTTTAATTTTAATACTACAAAATTAAACATTCAACAAAAAAAAATTGAATATTTAACCAAACTTTTATTTTATTCAATTTAATTTAGCATAGCAAAAGTTTTTGTTTTATTGAATAGTTTGTTTGATAGAAATATAAATATTTCTATCAAATATATTTCAAATAATTTTATTTATTTTATTTTAATTTAAATTTATTTAATTTTAATTTGAATTTTTGCAGAAAAAATTTTTTATTTAATTTCAAATTATAAAATAATTTCTTTTAATTTCATCAAATAATTTTATTCACTTTATTTTAATTTAAATTTTTGCAAAAAAATTTTTTTATTTAATTTTAAATTATAATTAATTTCGTTTTTTATTTTCAAATTATAAATTAATTTCTTTTTAATTTCAAATTATAATTAATTTCGTTTTTTTAATTTCAAATTATAATTAATTTCGTTTTTTATTTTCAAATTATAAATTAATTTCTTTTTAATTTCAAATTATAATTAATTTCGTTTTTTTAATTTCAAATTATAATTAATTTCGTTTTTTAATTTCAAATTATAATTTGAAATTTCGTTATTTTTAGTTTCAAATTTGTATAAAATTGGGATTTGAATAAAATTAAAAAGAAAAAGGAAATTAATTTAATTTCTTAAAATTATTTTTCTCTCTTTCTTTCTGTCTCTCTCTCTCTCTTCTCTCTCTTCTTTTTTGTTTATCTTTTTATTTTTGTTTTATTTTTAATACCTTTATTTTGCTTGTTTAAATGATTAAAACAAAAAAAGTTTTTTTAATTTAAGCTAAAAGCTTATTCTCGACTTTCTATTGCATAATTTCTCGAAAAAAAAAAAGAAAATAGAAATAGAAATAAATGTTATTTTAAAAAGCATACGTATATTATGCACCTGTAAAACTATTAAATAATAAATAAAATGAAAATTTTGTTATAATTAAAAAATAATTTCGTTTATTTTTTTTTATGCATCATAAAGCAATATGATAAGTTTTAAAAAGCAATATGATAAGTTTTAGAATATATTTTTTATAAATAAAAATTTTATTTTCATCCATTATCATTTTTTTTATTTTATCCATTATTATAAATAAATGCTATTCAAATTTTTGATCTCAAATTTTGGAGAAATTTTGGAATTATCCAAAATTATCGAGAAATTTCTCGATATTTTTAAAGTAATATTTCACATATTTTTTCATAGGCGGCTAAATTACAATACATAAATCAAATTTTTGATCTCAAAATATCGAGAAATTTTGGAAATTATCGAGAATTATAGAATTATTATAACGTAAAAGTGACTATTGCTTTTTCATAGGTGCCTAAATTACAATACATAAATCAAATTTTTAATCTCAAAATATCGAGAAATTTTGGAAATTATCGAGAATTATCGGGAAATTTATCGAAGAAAACTTAGAATTTTCCAGAATTTATCGATATTTTGATAGTGTAAATAATTAATCATGAATATAATCAACTTATGACCAATTTTTCTGTATTTAACGTAATTTTTATATGGAAACATTCTATTATAGATATACCGGATTATTCTTGTGACGAAACCGGATTTATCTTTATTAGCAATTATAATTTGATACAGAAATATTATGTTTTTGGGATTCTGGAATTAATACTCCAAGAAAAAATCAATCATTTCTCGTCATTTATCATTGTTGATAATTATAATCATTAGAGAATATTCGGGTTATAGGAAATCCGGAATTATATATATACTTAGTGGTAATCATAATTTAATTTACAAATATTTTAATACAGAGAATCCGGAAATCATTCCCAAAATAAATATCTTAATGATAATCATAATTTATTTTACAAATATTCTACTATAGAGAATCGGGAATTATTACTGAAAAAATTATCTTAGTGATAATCATAATTTATTTTACAAATATTCTATTAGCAGCGAATTCGGAATTGCCGACAAAAGAAACGGATTCAAAAATATTCCATTTTTTTTCAACCCAAGAATTCTAGGATTATTTCTAGGAAAAATTAAATTAATTATTATTTCCTCATAGAAGCAATCAAATATTGCTTATTCAGTAATTTTCATAAATTTTATGAAGAAGATTTATTTTTCAATATTTGTATTCTTGAAATTAATTTTTCAAAAGTAATAAAATGATTAGCCAATAAATTTTCACTGACAGATATTCAAATTTAATTTAAAATAAATTTTTTCCTTTCCCATTTTCCTATCTATTTTTCCTTTTCAATATTTGAAATAAAATAAATAATTAATTATTTATCGCTAAAATAATAATAAATTATTCATTCAAATTTTTTTTTTTATAATTAAAAATTTCTTTTGAACGTAAATTTTCTTTTTTTCAATTTTTTATTTTTATTTTTTTGAAAAAATTTATGAATTTTTGTTAGCTTTTTAATAGCACAATTTAAATATATATTTTATGTATTTATATATATTATCATTTATTTCATTTTCGATATTTAATTTCATTCCATTTCATTAATGCAATTTTTTCATTAAAATATTTCATTTTCAATTTCCAATTTTCAATTTTCAATTTTTTTTTTGGAATGGTTAAGAAAGAAGTTTTTGTTCTAAAGAAAAAAAAAAGATTACTTAATTGTTTAATATAAAAATGATTGGCTTAAGTTTTTGATGCTTAGAAATTTCACATAAACTTAGAAGACATCTAAGATATTTGAAGTTTTTCAGAATCACAATAATAAAATATTTAATAGAAATAGTTTAGCGATTCTTCCTAATGCAAAGAAATTTTCAAGATATTTGAAATTTTCAGAATCCTAACAATCAATCGTTTAGTAGAAGTAATTTATAGTTTTAGCATAAATAAAACATTTAAGTGAAGGCATTTTCAAAGCATTTTCAATGAGATTTTTCGATGAGATTCTAAAGAATCTCAACGAGATTTTTTTCTAATGTGAAAACATTTTCAAGATATTTGAAATCTTCAGAATCTCAACAATGAATCGTTTAATGAAATTAGTTTAGAGATTCTTTCTAATGTAAGGACATTTTCAAGATGTTTGAAATCTTCAGAATCTCATCAATCAATTGTTTAATGGAAAAATTTCTAATTTTAACATATAATAATTTTTCCATTTCCTATGTAAACATTTTAATTTCTCAACTAATGTTTTCTTAGTTTTTATGTTTACGAGAAAAGATTGAAATAAACAAAAAAGAAAGAAAAGTTTTCCAAAAAGGTAAACACATTAATAGTTCAATGTTTTTAGGTAAAAGGAAGGAGAGAGAGTTTTGAGAGAGAGAGAGAGAGAGAGAGGAATATTCCAATTCTAATTTAGAGATATAGAGAGATAATTTCAGTTTTTGATTGCAAATTAATCTTAAAAATTCGAGATAATCGAACTATATTCATCATCTATGAGATTAAATTCTTTGATTTGCTTTAACGGAAATAATAGATAAGCGAAAATTTATTTACATTTATATTTAGTGATAATATTGATAAGAATTAACGTTTAATAATAGGTGTTATTTGTAGAAAACATAATCACTCAAAAAATTTTTGCGTTATATATTATAAATAAAGATGATGAAATTTTGCATCAAAATTACACGTAACACGTAACCCATAATTGTACGTAATGTACGTAATACGTAAAATAAGTTATGAGTTATGCGTAAAATAATTTTTTTGAATTTACGCATAAAATAAGCATAATATTTATTAAATTTCAATGCTTTCCTTCGTTCAACAATCTTTCATATCATTAAAAATATGATCATATCAGTTAATGATCATATCACTAAAAATACGATCTTATCAATTGATCTAACATGACCGCTTTGCCATTTAAATTAGGAATAAGCTAAATCTATGGGAAGATAAGCATGAATTTGATAAGATTTAAGCGAAAATTTTTTAATCAATTACTTATCAGAAACGATATCAGATGAATTTGTATATCCATTGGAAACATATAATTTTAAAATAGAAATTAATCATTTTCACAATAAAAAGAATTAGAAAACCTTACTTATAGTGGTACAAATGATTACTACGCATTATCACATATCACTCTACCACTAAATTTAATCATATTTCTTAATGATAAAATACTTTATGCCTAGTCGATTAATAAATCTGATTGCTTCTTTATTTTATCAGTTTTTTCCGCCATTTTTACGAATTTTTTTCCATCATTTTTTAAACTGCTGTTTTAATTTTTTACTAAAAAAATTTTTTTGAATATCTTTTTTTCGGGTCAAAGTTCAAGAAAAATTTTTGTGCTTTGAAATAGAAATTATTGAAAAAATTAAAATATGTGGGAGAAAAAGGAAAAAAAACGAAGAAAATTAGCAAAGATAGCAATTTCTTATCATATCATTATAATTGATATGAAATACTATCATAAATATCAATTAGTATTTAATTTTTAAATTGTAAATTAAAAATTTCTTAAAAATATTAAGTATATATATTCCATTTTAATCAATAAATATGATTGCTAGTAATTTGCATATAATTACTGCTATCTTTATTTTATTGTTTCTAGCGATTATTTTCTATCTAATAATTTATGGTTGAAAATTATTTAGACGATGAATCTTAATGGAATCTAAATGGAACTCTTCGAAGATTCTGGTATCGCATATGCATATATTTATATACAGTATCCTAATTCTATGAAAAAATGATCGTAGAAATTATGATATTCTCTGTATGTGTCATAATTAACATAGAAATTACGATATTTTATATATGCCATAATAATCATAGAAATTATAATATTTTATATATGTCATTATGACCGTAAAAATCATGGTATATTATATGTGTCATAGTAATCATAAAAGTTACGATATCTTGTTCTAGAAATTACGATGTTTTATGCATGTCTAGAAATTACCATATTTTATGTATGTCTAAAATTACCATATCTTGCATTTGTCTAGAAATTACCATATTTTATGTATGTCTAAAATTACCATATCTTGCATTTGTCTAGAAATTACGATGTTTTATGTATGTCTAGAAATTACGATATTTTATGTGTCTAGAAATTACCATATTTTATACGCTTCGTAATGATTATAGAAATTACGGTATTTTGTAAAAAAAAAATTTTTTTATGTGTTTATAATGATCGTAGAAATTATGATATTTTGTATGTGTTGTAATAATCATAGAAATTACGATGTTTTACGATATTTTGCATGTGTTATAGTAATTATAGAGATTATAATCTTTTTGTATTTTTCATCATCTATTTTTCTTTTGTTTATTTCAACTTTTTCATTAGTAACTTTTCATTTATAAATAATTTTTTTTTTTCAAATATATAATTTTAATTCATTTAAAAAGGAAAGAAGGAAATAAATAAATAAATTAATTAATTAATAAAAATATAATTTATTATTAATTTTTTTTCAAAGCTACAAAATGATTCGTAATTTTATTAATTAATTAATTAATTAATTAATTAAGTATTAATGTTATTTTTAGATAATTTCAAAAACATTATTAATTCGTAAAATCGCTAAAATTTGTTTTTAAATTATAGGCCAAAAAAATGGTAAAAAGTTTTGAGTAATTTTGATTCATATCAAAAATTTCATTTTTAAAAATATAAATTATTAAAAATCATTTTTAGATATTATTAATATTTCATTAATTAATTAATTAATTAATGAAATATGACGAAAGTAATTTAATAAAATTTTATTTTAATTGAATGATAGTCCAATGAATGTTGGAGAAATTTTAATTTATATTCAAATTTAATTTTTAAAATTAATTATTATATTATCGTTTTTTTAGGTACTCGAAATGTTTGATTTTAGATTTGGTAAAATTAGAATGGATGTAGAAAAATGTAAGAATAAAATTACGACTTATATCGTTTAAGATAGAATATATTAAATTTCATTGAATGATTATTTTTCATCATTTCGTCAAATTAACATTTTTTTCTTTTTTCTTTTTATTCATTATTTAACATTAACATGCAAGCACTTTATTTATTCGTCTTTTTCTCATCTTATATCATGCATGCTGCAAATGTATATTCTTAATTAAGTATTGTGCTATTTAATCATTGTTAACTTTAATTATGATCTTTATCGATAATTCATTTCTTCTTAATTCTGCATGCTATTTAACAAGTAAACAAGAAATAGCGCATATTATGCTACTCTCTACAGCAATATTATCATGCATGCATGCATGCATACATGATAATATATTTATGCATGCTGCAATACTTTTATCAGATATGCATGTCATTTAAATATTTTTCCAATCTATCATTCATTTTAGTGATAAGTTTGCGTTTTTTTTTGATAACTCATCGATTATATCGCCAAATTATTTTGACATTTTTTGATTTATGATTTTGCTGATAATTTTATTTTCTTTGATACCTCTTATATCATATTATTCATATATAATTTAAATACTTCCAATTCATAATTCATTTTATTATAGCACTTTTATCATATCACTATGCCATTTTGATAAATTCGATTTACCAATACATTTTGCTGGTAAATTTGCTTTTTCTTATCAGCTTCATTATCATTTCACCATATCAATTTGGGTATTTTTAATTATTAACCCATTTTTATTGATAATTTTATGATGATAAATGATTCGCTTTTTTGATATCTCTTGTATCATATCATTCATATATCATTTAAATATTTCCAAATCATAATTCAATTTATTATAGTATTTTTATCATATCATTATTATCTCATTTTGATAATTTCGATTTATGATACATTTTGCTGGTAAAAATTGTTTTTTTTTTATCAGCTTCTTTATCATTTTATCATATCAATTTGGGTATTTTTAATTACTAGCTCATTTCCATTGATAATTTTATTGATGATAAATGATCAATATTTTCGTTATCGTGATTTTTTTTCATTTCCTCAATAATACTATGTAAATAAATATATGGATGATATGTGAAAAATTTTTCAGTATACCAAATGTCAACTTTAGTAGTATCATTGATGGTAATAATGATGGTTATATATAGTGGTGTGGAAATAGTGAAAAGTTTAGAAATGTATGAAGATGATGTCGAAATGAACGATGAAGAAATTCGAACATTATGCCGTATTAATCCAAAATTGAATATTTGTCCTGGTATCTTAATTTTTTTCTTCTAACAAAAATACGAATTTCTCGATGAAAATTATTCTCGAGAAAGTATTTTCTCTCTCTAACAAAAATACGAATTTCTCGATGAACATTATTCTCGTGAAAGTATTTTTCTTTTATGAAAATTATTTTCTGATAAAATAAAAGAAGTAACATATTTAGTGAAAGCTATTATGAAAAGATTAGGCTGGAAATTTTTAGCCTGTAGAGAGAGATAGTTGGATAATTTTTTTTTTTATAGTTGTAATTCTTTTGCAGTTTGTAATTTTTTTTTTTTTTTATAGTTGCGAAACCTAAGAATACTTTTCAAATCTATATATTCTATATGATATTTTAATATATTATATGAATAACTATAAAAAAAAAAATCATTTAATCAAATCTGTATCATATCATATGCAAGCAACTTTTATCCTTTTATCAACAATTAGCATTCGTAGAAAAATTGTTTTGATAATAATAATAATAAATTTTTATATGATAGATAAATAATTTAAATTAATTTTTTCTAACTTTTAGAAAATGGTATGGAAAAACGAAAATCAAGCTATATGCGTTTTGGTAAATCATATCCGATAATTCTAGATAGCGAATCGTATCCGTTCGAGAAACGGAAGAGTGCATACATGAGGTTAATGAAATTTACATTTTTTTTTTTGATAATTCTCATATTTCTTTTTGATAAATTTGAAAAAATTTAGAAAAAAATAAAAGAAATTAATTTAAAAATTAATATTTTAAAATGATGCAAACTTTATCAAATGATTTTTATTTTTTTATCAATTTTAGATTTGGAAAACGTTACGTAGATAATAACAATGATTTTACGAAAAGAAAGTCAGCATATATGCGGTAAATTTTTATCAATTTTGATAAGTTTAAAAGAAAAAATCAAAAAAAAAAAGTGATACCTAAACAGATATTCATTTTATTATTGTACTTTTATCATATCATTATGCCCATTTTGATAAATTCGATTTATGATATATTTTACTGGTAAATTTGCTTTTTCTTATTAGCTTCTCGATCATTTAATCATATCAATTTGGGTATTTTTAACTAATAATTCATCTTTATTGATAATTTTATTGGAAAGTGGGGATCCAAAAGGAGAATCAGAAAAGAATAAACTTTTTTCTACACTTGCTTATTTTTTTAATCTTGTTAATATGTATTTGCGATTATGATAATTTTATCAGTAATGAAAATTATTCATTCTTTATTAATAACATGATTAAATTTATCAGATCAAATTTAATCTGCAAAAAAATTCAATCTAGCAGATCAAATTTAATCTGCCAAAATCTTATCATAGATGTCTAAAATTATAAAGAAAATGATTATTTTTATCAAGTAGTACTCATTTGTAAACAATGATAAAAGGAATTTCGTTAATTAAAAATGAATAATCATTTTTAACGCTAATATCATTTTATAATTCTAAATGATTCAATGTTTCAGATTTGGCCGTTAAAAAGAAGAGATGAAGAAATGTACCATCTTGATTTACCATGAATAATTATTACTTAGTATAATATAATCCATGTAATGCTTCCTCATGTCCAAACAAAATCATGGATATAACTGTTCTTGTTCTTCTTCCTATATTTTGCATAATTAATTATTAAAAATTAATTTACGTAAAAGCATCACAAATTACATACGTCAATTCTATAAATCGTAATTAGGTAAAAACTATGAAAAATTATATTTTTCCATTCATTTATATAACAAATAATGGGACATTATAATAACATCATATACTGTTAATATAAATGTTTAATCAAAAACTCCAATGTAAACAAACTTTAATTGATCTGAAATATCAAACAAAATTAAAATTAAAAAAAAAAAGATAACTACTGTACTTAAATGGATTGCTACTAATCCAGGATGAATTTGAATATATGATGGAATGGATATCATTATATTTCCGTATGATTCGTATGTAACACTAAATTTTCTATAAGTAATGAAATTTTCAAATGTAGCAAAAGTAGGAAAAATGAACGAATTTCTCAATAATTCAAAACAAATTGAAAGTAAAAATGCTAAAAAGTAAAATAATAAGAAAGCCAAAATAAATCCCAAGACAAATTTTATCATTAATTTCTAACCATCAAATCAGAATTTATCATCACTCTCATCATCTGAACTTTCAATGTTTTCTATTTCAAATTTTAGGAAAGAATGTAAAATATAAGAAAAAAACAATGAGAACAATGATGATATAAAAGAAAAATATCCAAAACAGAAAGTTTGTACTTACACTTATAGTGTATCACAATAGCATATAAAATAGACAAATTTTCAAATAAAAAGAAATTAACTCTTAATTGTTTAAGAAATTTCCTATAAGTAATAAAATTTCAAATATAAACAAAGTAAAAACATATCTTTAAAAATCCGAAGTTTTTAAATTATTAATTAAGGATAATAAGAGAAATTTCTATAAAAGAACATTGGAATGGGGTTCATAAGCACTGCTTTTCATTTAATAAAGATTTAAATGCTTCTTCTAGAGTGTCTCCATCAGTTCTTGCATTAAGATCTGTCATCAGTTGCATAACATTTGTATATAATCTATAAATTAGATCTATAATTGCAAATTGAATAAGTGACTAATTACTTAGCTCAAGGTATTATGAAAATTAGACATACCTTTTGTCTGCCTTCGCAATTTGTCGACGAACTTCCGGTATTTGCCATACTTGTATCCAGTATTCCGTTGCTCGATTGTCTAACTCTTCTTGCTCATCTTCAGAGAATTCCTCGTTTAAATAAGAGCTGGGATTGTCTATAATTTTTTCATAAATGCTCCATATTCGAACAAACTAAAGTGGAATGTTAATCAATTAATTAAAACTACTTTCGAAATATATAAAATTAGGAAATATAAACAATCGTAAGAAGTTAGAAAAGTAAAAAACCTGTCTCGAATTTATCGGTCCCGCTATCATACAACGACGAATTGATTTTGAGAACTTGAGGTTCTACGGCACCAAAAGCAAGTTCTTTCAGCGGATCATATTCTTCTTCCGCTTTCATATTTTCTACATCACTATTGCCGAATGCATTATCATTACAAGAAATGTCTAAAGCTTAATTCTAAATTAATCCAATATAGGATTCCAGAAAAATTTATGCGATTCAGCAAGGCTAATATCATATTTTTTATAAGATCAGGATGAGATTTCTTAAACTGAAATATCACATTAGCGTTGTTGAATCGAATAATTTTTTTATACATAAGGATATTAAAAAAGAAAAAAAATGATAGACGAGACACTTTCTATTTCTATATTAATATTTATCATTATGAGCTACATCTTCGTTTTTGTTTCTTTTTTTTGTTTTGTATCTAACACATAAACCATCTTTCAGAAGTGAATATAAATTTTTCCTGTAAAAAAAACCAACCTGAATAAACGTTGTCGTCAATTTCCTGAAATATAATCACTGTTAGAATATTTACTAATAAGATACGGGATTTAAAAATCACAAAATCAAAAATCCTTCTTAATAAATGATTAATTAATTAAGTTACTTTCTGAGCAGGTCCCGGTGAATCGGAGGGAAAATCTTCCTGTAGCTTACTTTCCTGAAATCAGCAACAAAGTATAACGAAATATCTGGATAATATAAAACATTATTATTATTATTATGCGAATACTAATGTTTTAGAAAATCTCATCCTAGCAATCCACTAAATGGTTGAAGGGATGATAATGATTAGATAGAGCTATGCACGAATAGACATAATAGAAGACTCTGAAGAGCAAAACGATATAACGAATTGTTAACAGCAAAAACTAGACGATATAAGAAAAAGTAAAGTGTTAGAAGCTGATGCAGAATCAATTGAATGAATCGAATCTTCGCATTAAATGATTCACTCCTGATCGAGAAGCTAAAACTATGTAGCCGATAACTGTTACTATTGCTGTCATTTACCAGATCAATATTGTATTTATAATGCCGATTTTATAGAGGACTTCGGATACTTGAAGAACTTACATCGAAGTAATAATCATCTACTTCAACTTCCGTATTAAATTCGTCTTTCTTCGTAGAAACCTTCGCGCTAGGACTATCATCAGTATTTGGAATAGTCGAACTTGAATGTTGCATAAATTCTACACATCCCTACAAATTAATTGATTATGATATATCCACAAGATTCATTAATAATATTAAACATATAATCCTAATCAATTCTTTCAAATGGCAAAGTTCATTTTCTTTTGAACTAAGAAATAAATTTTTTCCTATGGAGGAGTTCATTTTTCGGATAATAAATATAATTTTAAATTTTAAAGATATTACAAAACGCATTTACCTCATTTTGCTTCAATAATTTTTCACTTCGCTTAAAGGCATTTTAACGGAACATCCCGGAATCAATAATCATTTGATCTCAATAAAGAGAGGAAATTTTTAAGCAAAAATATAATTAAAATTACTGATCCGGGATGTTTTGTAAAATGCTTTTAAAATTCAATAGAAGCAAAGCAGCTATAATTAGAAAAAATACAAAAAGCTTAAATCAAATAAAGAAGTAAACAAACCTCATCTACTACACAAAAACTTGCCAAATAGCACCAGTTCGCCTAGACGGCATACTTTTGCAAGTAATCAAAGATAAACATTTATTGCAATATTTCTGTCGAAAATTACCCGATCCAAATTCCACGGGTCCAAGTATTTCCGTTTCAACAGTTACTTCGCCAGTCGGATAATATTTTAATTTATTAACCGTAATGGTCATCGTAATTTCTACCTATCAAAAATTTAAAATTTTATAGTTATTCAAAACGACATGAGTAATTTCAATCATCATTTTCACTATTAATCTTTCATTTCATTAAGTAATATCTTCTGGATGTTACGACAAAACGGCATATTGAATATAATTGTAATATTATTTTATTAAAATATGATTACGACAGAACCGTTAAAACATCCGATTTAATTCATCAAGAGCAAAAAGTGATTACGACAACAAATATCAAAAATTCTTTTAACAGCCTTCAAATCTTGCATACAGTTTAGAATTTTCGAACTAGAAAATTCGAATTTAATCACCGTGTAGAGTTAATTATAAATGAATCAAAAAAAAAGAAGAAAAATCTTATGCTTTTCAATTTTTGATAGTAAAACTAACTTGAACTGTATTATTAAAAGGCTTTGCTGGAAGAACTGGTTCAATTATTATAAATTTTTTCCCATGTAAATAACAGTTCAGATATGGATGTAGCGATGGTCTGAAAAACGAAATTATTAAATGTTTTGACTATGCAATAATTATCATGAACAGAATCCTCCACTGAAATCTAGCTGCATGTCAACAGATGATAGCGATCCAGAAAATTCATATAGAAGAGATTCAACATTTGGTTATATGTTCCATTAGATATACGAATAATTCCAATCATCGGTCTATAATTTAGATCATCTATTTGTAATCTAGATTAGCTCACAGCTTCTAGAATATATGTCTGATTCTGATCAACACTGTTCAAACATTGCATACTGAACTATGTGTAAAACACAGATACAGGCCGAAATCGTAGTCATTTACAAAAATATCGCATGAACGAGATATAAGTTGAATTGTAAAGCTTACGCGCAATTGAATTGAACCCAATCACCAACTTTCATACCTTCACGAGCACCAAAAGAAATACAACTTCAGTATCTGGTATTGCCAAAGACCACACTTTTGCGCTTGAATCATATACTGCTGTTACTATACCTTCGTAATTATCGATATACTATAATAATTAATTTATTCTACATTTTAGATTTAATCCTTAGAAGGCTCGGAAATAACTCCATCATGATTATTCGGTCAATTCATGTAGCATGATGAAACAGACGATGGATATAGTCCTATATTGATCTAATGAAAAGAAAGTATTAAAAAGTCTTGCTCAAATGATCTATTAATTAGATTATCAAATACTATTATAAACATTTTCAAAAATTACGAAAACGAAACTTTTTCAATGATTTGACGAAAGCACGACGGTCGTAAAGAGGTTTTTGCTGTACTCGACGTAAATAACAAGGATTGGATCGAAAATATTGACTAATTTTTTTTTATTCCATGGCTAAATATGAAACAAATTCTTAATAAATTTGAATATTGTGAAAGTTTTAATAAATACTTTGTAAACAATAAGCGAATAATAATTTCGGAAACAAAGATATAAATTTTAAAGAGAAATAGCTCTCTTTTTATTTTTAATCAAGAGGTAAGATAAAAATAACGAAAAGTAAGATAGGAAATTATTAGTCATTGAAATAATCTTTTAAGTCCTAGAAAATTTTTGCACTTAATATTGAGAAGAAAATTAAGCTGGAAAGTTTGTAATGGATCTTTCAAAATTTAACAAATGAAAAATTAATAAATAATAATAGCATAAATAATATAAACTAACTGCTTTACTAATGAGTTGCTTGCTGTTCTCATCACAGCTATCAAAAACATCATTCACTATTTTCCAAGAAACCAAAACACCAGCAATATTTTGGGTTAATCGTGGAACTCTATAATAAATTAGACTAATCAAAATCCAAACAAATTCTTTCTTATTTTTAATTTGCAGTAATCAAAAAATTTTAAATACTAATGTGTTTTCCTCATCATAGTTCTGCATAAAATGAGTAATCTTTTCAACTAACAAAAAAACTATCAATCCTAAATCCAGTTATGTTGTTAAGAATTTTATAGTTAATCTTTTTAAGGGAAAAAATCAAATAAGGTAAAAGATAGGTTAAATTCATCAGTAAAAATCAAAAATTAGCAATTCTCTTAATTCTATGCCAGTATTTTTTAGAAATATGAAACTACTCTGAAGATAAAACAGCAGCAAAAACATTCTTGATTTTCAAACAATATGTACCTTTCTATCCAAGCCGTATATATCTGATTTCGGCAATATTTCTTCGCAACATCAGAGGCGCAACCAAGGAATGCAAAATCCGGAGACCAAGCAAGTGTTGCGTAACTAAAATCAGTAAATGTGTTTCGTTCAAAAATTCTTCGGGAGGAAATGCTACTGGAACTTTCACCTGAAATATACTTAAGCGAAATGTCGTGTCTTTTATGGATTCTTGACAAAATAAAAAGTTGCATGTTATCCGCGAAAGCCGAAATATGTAATCAGTTGTATATAGATAGAAATGTTAAAAAGCACATTAAAACATGTAGCGCGTCAAAATTATGAGATAGTAAACTAAAATGATAAAAAAATATAAAGATGTTCTCAATCAAAGCACTCGATTCATTCACTGATCCAGAAAATGAGATCAACACATCTAGGGTCGACAAATCGAATGATATATAAGCAAGGGATTGCGGGTTGATTACCCAAGTTTGTGGAACAATTCGACAACGATGATTCGATGGTCAGTCAGGTCAGTTACTTGATGACAACTCATAGTCAACTCGATGATCAATCAAGAACAGTTACTCCAAGACAATTAAAATTGGATCCGATGGTTACAGTTCAGTGCATTCCAGAAATACGGTCCAACAGTTCGGGAACAATTTGATGTAATCAAGAACCATAACTCAAAAGCACGGAAACAGCAATGGTGATACGAAAGAAGAGAAAGATACGACTTATCAGTATGCACTAAAGTAATTAATTGTTCGTATTCTTTGTCGTATCTGTGCTTGTGCTCTTTGATATTCCTATGTATTGCGCATTTGATTCAGACTCCTTGTATAAACATGATATTCTGTTTATATCGTATAAGCCCAAATATAGAAGAACGTTCTCTCTTCCTATTCGACATCCTCCGCTAACCCTTTTTTTTTTTTACCAACAAATGTTATTAATTTTATAAAAGGCATAAATGATTGATTGATTTATAATCAATATGACGGTTAAATCATTGCTACATATATTATAATCTCGAAAAAAAAAGTTTTCAAATAATAGAACTTTGCATCTCGTAAGTATTAGCATACCTGTAAACGATTATTCAGCAAACGTGTTTCAAATAATTTTTTATCCGTTTTGGTGATGTAATAGAACCATTGATATCAATAAATGATATAAAATCGCCAATATGAAAACACTTTTCATCATTTAGTGTTTTTGATCAATTATTAAATCAGGATGTTTGCCTAGAAATAAACAAAAGAAATAATGATTTTTAAAAAAAAAAAAAAACTTCTTCACTGGTGAATTATAAAAGTAAGAAAAAAATTCGATACAAATATTCCATATAAATAATAAAACAAATATTTTCCATATAAACAAATCATTTTTTTTAAATTTTTACTCTCTAATTTCTTATTGCTATTTCAATTATGCAAATATGAAAAAAAAAGAAAACTTAGGAATGGAGGTGTAATTCATCTGATAGAATCGAAAGGGAAACGAGTTAATATTCAGAATTTAACGCGGTAACGCAAATGAACTCGGAAACATTGAGAAAAGCCCGAGCCAGAGGTTCAAAAAAAAGGATAGGAATGAAAAATAAAAAAAAAAAAAGAAAGAAAACCTGGTACAAATACGCATAACACTCCATTATCACTTTGATGACTTATCAATCCAATACATTTGGACATTTTAAAATCTAAAATTGCTATAATTTTTAAATGATAAATAACAAAAATATTTTTGTAACAAATCAAACTGTCATCGAGAATAACAAATTTAAGTGGTATGATAATGATAAATAATTGGTATTTATAGCAATTTCATAAAACACATTATCATTTCGCTCTTTTTTTTTTTATTTCAACAATTACATATTCCTCAAATTGTAAAAATTATTTTTTAACATATAACTTTTTTTTTGATTAATTTACATATATTTAATGTAAAATATAAGCAATGATATTATGTTATATAATTAGGTAATATATTTATTTATTTTTTAAAATTTTTACTATTTATTTTTCTGTGAAATTTTACTATCATACATTATTATGAAATAGAAATATCATCGGAAAGCATAATGATTTTTGATAATTGTCGTTCATTATCATGTTGAAAACATTTGAAAAAATGATGATTTCTGATAATTATCATCTATTATTACATTTGATAGTATTTGGAAAAGCATAATGATTTCAGATAATCATCATTCATTATCACGTTGAAAGTATTTGATAATAAAATATAATGATTTCTGATATAATTATCATCTATTATCACATTTGACAACAAAATATAATGCAGCGATTCATTCGTTTTTTTCCTCAAAATTTTTTATTAAAAATATAATTTGCTGTAAAAGATTGAAAAATTAGAACATTATAAGATAAGATAAATTAGGAAAAATTATAATAAAAATTGATATAATAGGAATAGAATATTATTAATATTTTATGAAAAAATCGATAAATAATAGAAAACAGGTTTAATACCTGTTGGTATTTTGAGTCTCGGACCAATCAATTTATGAAAAAAAAATGGGAAATCAAATTTTTGTATCTTCCTAATGAAGCTATACATCCAATCGAATCTGAATTGTTCTCGTTAAATTATCAATGAGATTTACGAGTGATAATATTATAAAAATGATAATGGTGATATGTGATTGAAAATTATCACTATCATTTCTAGCAAATCTAATTTACTTGTCACTTTGAATATTTTTGTAATTTGATAATTTGAATTAATTTTTAATGAAAATTAAAGTTTTTGCGAAATTTTGCAAAAATTTCATTTATTTAAAAATTGATCGAGTAACAATTTCTAATAATAGTAATAATAATAATGATAATAATAATCATGATAATAATAATCATGATAATAATAATAATAATGATAATAATGATAATAATAATAGTAATAATAATCATAATAATAATCAATACTTTCTTCATCATGCATTATTGAAATGATTATAATGGGTTAATTGATGATCAACAATGATCAATGATCCGAGATTATATCAATTTGATGCAGGAAGTATTATTGATTTAAAAATTTTTTCCAAATGGAACAAAAAAAGCTAGCGAATGAATCATATCATAATTAAAGGTAAAAATCTTAATGACAGAAACAGGACAGGTAATTGTATCAGTAAAGATTAAACATGATAAAATATCTTATAATATTATAGTAATTACAGTAGGTTATTGCAATAATTATTTTACATATATTAAGAGAATATCTCGAAGATTTCGAGCAGAATGAAGTTTTAAAATTTTATTTCAAAATAACAAATCAATTCAGCGAAATCAATCAATCATTCAATCAATCGACCAATTAATCAGTTTATGATATCTTATAATATGATAATAATTAATCACAATAGCAGATGATAAATGCAAGAAAAATATTAAGTTTTCAAAATTTTCACTTCTAGATAATAAATCAATCATATGTAAACTATATATAAATCAATCCAGCAAAATCAATCAATCAATTAATCAATCAATTTATGATATCTTATAATATGATAATAATTAATTACAATAGCAGATGATAAATGTAAGAAAAATATTAAAGTTTATAATAAATATTGATCAGTTATGAATCGACTGAATCATTTCAATGAACCATCGTCATCATTGTTCGTTGATCATGAAGATGGATTATTATTCCAAGCAATTGAAAATGAAAAGATCAAAAATCAAGTTTAATAGAATTATAATATCCATTTATAAGGTAAATATTGGCAGGAGAGAGAGAGAGAGAGAGAGAGAGAGAGAGAGAGAAAGAGGAGATGTAAAGGGAAAAAAATTGTTTTAGAATAAATTTAATTTTAATTTTTTCTTTTGTATTAAACATATTGTTGTTAACAAAAATATTTATCATTTGTTTTGATAAGATTTTTTACAACAATTGTTGTGACATTATTAGTGCCGAGGAAACATTGATATTTTATGATGATAATATATATATATATATATATATATATATATACATATGTTATTATCATTCATTCAATCGACCAATCAATCAATCAATATTCAACTATCCATTCATTCCATTCATTCCACTCATTCATTTTATTCTATTCTATCATTCATTCCATTCATTCCTTCCATTCCATTCCATTCTATCATTCATTCCATTCATTCATTCCATTCTATCATTCATTTCATTCCATTTCATCGATTCATTTCATCCATTCAATCAATCAATCATTCGATCATTCACTCATTCGTCGATTCATTCCATTCATTCATCGATTCATCAAAATCATTCATTCGAATTTATCCATCCATTCAATCAAACAATCAATCAGTCATTCGATCATTCATTTATTCACCGATTCATTCCATTCATTCATTCATCAATTCATTCATTCTATTCATTCGATCATTCATTCATCGATTTACCCATTCATTTTTAAATGTCCGATTGACCTGATCTCCTCGAGATTAGATAATATCGATACTTTTGCATTCTCGAATTCTTCTTTCAAATTATATATATATATATATGTACACTTGTATATATATATATGTATACGTGTATATATGTATGTATACGTGTATATATATACGTATACGTGTATATATGTCTGTATACGTGTATATATATATGTATACGTGTATATATATATGTATACGTGTATATATATATATTCCAACATACAATTCTTCTCATTCCCTATCTTTCATTTCCATTTTTATTTTAATCGATAATATATATAAATGTAAATATAAGTTTTGTGTGAATGAATAAATGAATGAATGAATGATAGATAGAATGAATGGAATGAATGCACTCTGCCATTATTATCAAATATCAAATAACAGAATTCCTCAAACTAACAAATCGATCGATTCAAATTCTTTTCATACATCCTTCTTTTTCGTCATCTTCCTCTCCTCTTTCCTATCATTCCTTACTTCCTCTTCTTGTCTTCCTCTCCTCTTTTTCATTATTCACTTTCATTCTTCATCCATCTACTATGAGAGAGGGAAATGAAATGGAACAAAAATGAATAGTGAAGGAAAGGAAGGAATGATGGATTGGAAGAGAGAGAATGGAGGAAGAGAATGAACAAATGGAATGAAAGAAGGAAGGAGGAAAGAAGGAAGGAAGGAAGGAAGGAAGGAAACGACCAGCACCAACCAACCAGCCATCATCATCATCATCATCATCATCGTCATCGTCATCATCATCATCTAGCATCACCATTTCTTCCTTCTCCTCTTCATATTTAAAACCACGATATTACTACTGCCGCTAACTGACTGCTACTATTACTACCATTGCTACTACCACTATTGTGATTGTAATTATAGTGATGACGATGATGATAATGATGATGATGATGATGATGATGATGATGATGATGATGATGATGATGATGATGATAATAATAATTATTATTATTGTACTATTGACTGCTACCATTCCTATCATTACCGCTCTTGTTACCATCATTACCATCAACTATTATAACCATTACTATCATAATTGTATTATTATTATTATTATTTTATTACCATTACTATGATCCATTACCACAGTATTACCACTATGATATTGTACTTTCACTATCACTGCTATTGTTATTATTATTATTATTTCCATACTGTATTTTTATTTGATTTTAAACCTTTTATTTAATTTTAAATATTTATTTATTTTTTTCTATTAGTTGAAATATTAGATTTATCATTCATTTGTATTGATCTTTTTTAGTAGGAAATGATGATGATAAATCATAGGTTTCTTCTATAAATCATCATCATCATCATCATCATCATCTTTCTATACTACTGTATGTAGCCAAAGAAAAATTGATTGTCATTTTTCATACCATTTTCTCTCTTATACTCTCAATTTTCTGCGATATTTAAACTTAATCATTACTTGCTACAGTATCTATTCATGATATTATATTTAATCATGAAATTTTTTTGTCTCATCTACCGTACTGTGGAGTAAGCACTAAATTCATCATCGTCTTTTATATTATCTTTTGTAGTACTGTATGTAATTAAGAAACTATTCCCTATGCCATTCTTTTTGTAATACGTACAAATGAAATCAGAAAATTTACAGCTATCTCATTATCGATTCGTAGATACCGTAGGTGATTCGTAAATATTCTATAGTTGTTCTTTTCCCTAAGTTTTACCTTTTCTTCAATGTTTCATTCAATTTTGCTCTGAAGAAACTTCATTTATCATATTTTATCAATTTGGTCATTTGAAATTGTTTGTTTAAAGCTGTACATCCTATTGTACTTTTATGACTCCATATATTACGGTATACGTGTGCTACGATATATGTTACTGTATATTCAGTTCACCAGAAATTCTTGTTTAACAAGTGTAAACAAGAATATTTGATATATGCGACCAAAGTTCGTTCATGACAAATCAAAAATAATGGCTGATTTATTTTTTAAATTTGAAAATTTTTCAGGCTTCAATGTTTCGTTGCGTTGCTTGTCCATTACAATCGCCAACATATGAAACCGTAGAAGAATTAGAGATACATATTGCCGCTGATCATATTAATCACATACCGTATGAATGCGAACGGTGTCGTTTTTCGAAATTTCCAACCGAATTTGCTCTAATTAGTCATTGTACGACAGATCATGGTTTAAAAGAATTTTATGTTGGTTATTATCACATTCATTAGCATATATTATTCATTTCTTGCTACGTATAATATATCAAACTGTTAATAGTTTATTTGATGATAATTGATATAGTTTCAAAATTGAGTAAAGTACTATCTTATATTTTGACATACTATATATTTTAGATTTCATTATTAGTTAAATTATATATTTTATATTCATAACAACAGAAAGAATATTTAAATTAAAATGTACTAATGGATCTGCGAACACTTTTCCTATATACTAGACCTTTATTCGACCAGAAAATAGCTTTTCTTTGTGCTAGGCTTCTATATGAGATCTAAAAACATTTCGTTTTCCTTAATCTATTCCAATTATCTTTGATAGATGAGATTTGAAAGAAGCTATATAGCATTTCTTTTTATTCGATTGTTCAGATAACGCTTCACAGATTATTCCAAAGCTATTTATTTAATCTCTCGTCAAATATTTCAGCTTACATTTTTTAAATTAGTCCTATTCGTAGTATTGGTATTAACAAATGGTTATGTCGAGAAATGCAATTTGTCAATTTCTTTTTAAGGTGAAATATAAGATTACACCAGATTTTCATCGTAAACGTGAGAAGATCAGAGAAATGTTGCATCATTCGATTACTGTATCAAAAATTCCATTTGGTACTTATAAACGACGAAAGTTTGTTTATGCTTATTTACTTTGTTTTATTTCGTAGTTACTGATTTTAAATTTAAAAGTTTTAAATTGAAGAATAACCGACTATTCGTCATTACTCAGTTCTGGGGAGCTGTGCACTGCTTCAGCGGAATCCGATGAATTGACTCGCATGACTGAAACCGAAAAGAAACAAAATCGAAAGTGCTAAAGTATCTTTTTTTATAATAATATTTATTTCAAAAATAATTTTCTTCGATTTGAAACTTTCTTATAATTTTTTTCTTATGTTTCGATTATTTAAATTCAGTTGGGTATTAATATTTTTCAAATGTAAAAAATTTTTCAGGGTAGCGAAGTGGAGCCGGAAGATAGCACTTTGGAAAAGGAATCAGACTCACAGTCAGGTACATTCACAGGTGCTGCTGTATTGCAACATGATCCAGATCAAGTAAATATTGGTGAGCAGTCAATTTTTTTCAAATTTTAAAGTGACTTTTGAATTTTCAATTTCAGTGAATTGATTTCTAATAATTTTCTGCGGTGATTTTTTATTTTTCTGCAATAATTTTTATTCTTTTTAGTGAGTATTTTGGGTGATTTATACCGAAACGAAGCTGGTAGTAGTGTCAGTGCTACTGTAGCAGGATGTGAACCAACCGATATTGTTGATCCGTCAAATGGTCTAGCAACTAGTAACGATATACTGTGTCAGCAGATGAAGAAACGGTCAAGGCCACCTCGAATTTGCAATATTTGTGGTCTTCAAGTTACTGGTCAACGTTCATCACTTATCTATCATGCTAATTCCAAGTATGAACCGAACTATGCTAGCACTTTTTTCACCAATATCCTGGAGTAGCATCGTACATTTCAAAAGAATTACATTGCTTCAGGATAAGATTATTAATTATGAAATTAATAAAATTGATGAAAGTAATATCGGCAATTTAAACTAATCTTAAAACAAAAAATCTGATTTAAATGATTCATATGTAAAGTGTTACGTTTCAAAATTAGAATTTATCACCCAAAATGTATGTGACTTATTCACTGACATATTTTTTTAAGGCACGTACGTCTACCAATGTTTTTCTGTCGTGAATGCAAGAAAACATGGACAACAATCACGAAATCGGATGTAATTAAGCATGTTAAGGCATGCCATGATGGTGATGAAAGTCTTATAGAGGATCATCGCATGCAATATGCGAATGATTTACATCATATTACCGATAAATGCTTCCCACGTAAAAATCGAGGTTGTTCCTTTTCTTTTTTCTTTTTAATTTTGAATTAACTTTTAAATTTTAGATTTTATAGATTCAAATTAATGTCATGCAAATAACTGAAAATAGTAATAAATTGGACTAATGAAAACTGATATTTTGATTTTATTTGTACTACCACCATCATATAATCACTAACTTTGACAATTTTGAAGCTTTCTGAAATCGAGTTTTTTAAATTTTGTATGATGGTGTTTGAATTGGATAAATTGAATTATTTATTGCATTTTCATTAAAGATTTTAATGGTGTTAATATTCCTTAACCCTTTCATAATTTTAGGTAATTGTGCAGATGATGAAATGGAAAGTTTGATCAATCCGGAATTATGGGTCAAAATGAAGAAAGGGGTAGTTTTGTTAACATCTGACATTCCTACAACGCTATAATAACTACGAGAAAATATTGTTACTTCAAAATTTCATGTTCAAACTTTCTTTTCAAACTTTTTTTAAAAATATGATTAAATTGAGTTAAAGAATACATAGCTCATTAAAAACGTTCAAGTTCTAGTTATAAAGGAACGATTTTTGTATCTGACGATAATATATAGAAACTTCGTCAATCATTTTCTCGCTTTTTTACATTATTATTTAATAGCGTAACCAACTACAAATAATTCGATGAATCATTTCAATTCAAATATCACAAATACCGTATTGTATGATTGTATCAAAGTTATTTGAATATCAAGTCGGAAGTTTTAATTTTTTTCTCTTTACGTCATTAATGATTTTATAATTTGCTTTTCATAAAACGAAGCAAATAAAAAGAAAGTGATAAAAATGTCGAAGGATAAATTTAACGAGTTGTACCGTAACACTGTTTAAAGCTTTTCATAAATAAACAAATTAAAATTGTATTCAGATCGTTTCTTTTTTCGATAGTATTCACAAGGCATACAAGATTAAAATTTTAAAAGATGTATTGCATATGCATAACATAGCTTTAATCCAATATGACGATACAATTCTACGGTCTTACCTATATTTTGAAAATTTTTTGATGGACAGTCTTTAAAAATATATTTACAAAAGAATAAAGCATTTTTAGAGAGCTGGCATAAATCGGGATAATTTTCAAATGATTTTCAACAAAGAATATTTAAAGGTATAATTAATCCATCTGATGAGAAATGAAATCATCTTCAGCGATTGTCAATTCGTTCATTTGAAAGAAGTAAACAATGAAAAAAAACGAAGAAAGAAAGAGAATTGGACAATGATTTTTTTGAAATTTTTTTTTGACACAACAATTTAATTGAAACAAGAAGAAAATATTTACAGAAATCGATTGTTGACGTTTACAAGACTGAAATATTCATAACTTGTAACATTTATTACATAAAATAAATATCGACTATTCTTACATATCTGATAATGTAGTTCTCATATTTCACCTTTATAATTCGTTTAGAGTCATATCAATTCAAGATATCATTCGATCTCTTCGTAGTTTTGCTGTTAACTAGCTGGCTCATTAATTGTATAAGTATCATAATTCTCGTATTTCATCTTTATTATTCGTGTGGAATCGTATCAATTCAAGATATCATTTATACATGATGAGGATATTATCAATGTATCAAATTTTATATTGTAACGAATATAATTCCAAAAAGAAAAAACAATATGAGTCATAATGTGTTATTAAATGTTGAAATTTCTGATTGAAATTAGTTATAAAAACTTCAAGCTAATTTAATATACTTTGACTTTTTGTCTTTTGCAAATTAATTTTTATCAAAGCACTTTTAGGGAGGGAAAAAGAGTTAGATAAAAATGATATAATTTAATTAGATATTAATTGCAGTATTCAGTATATTAGTAAATTTTAATATCAAATATTAGAAATTAAAAATCGAATTTAATAAACCTGGAATGTATCAGTTATTGTATTCTCTTTAGATTAGCTGATGAATGATATTCTATTGTTGTGTAATTTATCGAAAAAACATAAATTTACTAAATTTATCAATTGATTTATCACTGGCTAATTTTAAGGTTAGAAAGATTAGTTCCAGCATGAATTAATCAATTAATTATCATGAGGTGATTTTTCTCTCTATTTATCTATATCAATCATGTTATCTTATCATGATAAGTCTAATCGTAAATACTGATAATAATTCCAATATTCATAATAACTAAAGATTATATATATATAGTATTTGAATTAAAACTTGTCAAATGAATTGAGTGTTATTGAATAAAAGCAAAAATATATTTGAATTTTCAGATAAAGGAAAAGTGTAAAAATCAGAAATATTTTTACGATTGTCGATTTATTGATAAATTTCCTGCTCTCGATTTTTATGACTCCCACATTCTCGATAAGCAGATTTGCACGTTGACAATTTTTCAACTCTCGATTTTTATGATTCTAGATTCTTGATAGACAGAACTGGACGTTAGGAAATTCATTGCAATTTTGATTGCTATCACATCATGTATCAATATGCTTAACAAGAATAACTAATCCATAAAATATTTCTTATCTTTTCGTCATTTATTTTTCATTCTTCTCCGTGCAGTTCAACTTTTATTCCGTTCCGTTCTCTTTTGCTCCGTTCCGTTCCGCTCCGTTTGAATCGAATAAATGCTAACGTGGATTATTCGGATTAATCGGATATAGCATACAGATGGATAAATGATTCAATCAAAAATTTCTTTCATATTTAAATCAGAATTCAATTTCTATCTTCAACCTTTTTTCTTTTTTTTTTTAATGTTACATACAAAGGTCAGTTTAATTTTATAATATCGTTTGAATGATTTGAATTAATAACCTTTCTCATTTTTAAATTCATCAACAATATCATTTTTTTTGATCTGATAAAAGCAAGCAACGATATTGAGAGGAATTTTTGTGAATTCTCGAATTCTTTTGTTTATCATTAAATTTTCATTTTACATTAGTTTAAATAACAAAAAAAATGCGATATATGCGATTAATTATTATCGTAGTGAGAATGGAATGAAAATGTTAAATAATAGCTAATAATATATTTAATCGTAAATTCATCAATGGTGTGATAAATAATATTTTTGCTAATTTCTATAATTTGATGATAAAATTTGATATTTATTTTTTTGTTTATCAAAATTCATATTATAAGCAAAAATTTTAAGAATAAATTAAGCCTTCTACTAATCGATTCATTCATTTTTTCCTTTTTCTTTTTTTTTTTTAATTAATTGTAAAATAATTGAAAAATTTATTTTTATCCATTTTTTTTTGCAGCAATCAAAATTTATCATTTAGGAAATTATTTTACAATTTTTTTGCTTATTATAACTCTTTGTTTTGTGTTTATTTCTCGATTAATCTCGATTAATCTAATATCTCATTCTCGATTAATCTAATATTTTTTTGCGTTTATTTCTCGATTAATCTAATATCTTATTTCTCGATTGATCTAACATTTTTTTGCATTTGTTTATCGATTAATCTCGATTAATCTAATACTTTTTTGCATTTATTCCTCGATTAATCTCGACTAGTCTAATATCTCATTTCTCGATTAATCTAATATTTTTTTTTGCATTTATTTCTCGATTAATCTAATATCTTATTTCTGGATTAATCTAATATCTTATTTCTCGATTAATCTAATATCTTATTTCTCGATTAATCTAATATTTTTGTATATTACTAAAAATTTAATACTAAAATTGAATGAAATTTATAATTTAAATTTATTCAGAGAATTTTTTTCATAAATGAAATTATTTTTTTAAAGTGTAAAAATGAAAAACAGAATAAATTATAAATGAATATTTTTAATGCTATTTAAAATTTATTTCATATTTTTATTTACTTCATTATACATATATTCAATATTTATTGTATTTATTAAATTCGAAATAAAAATTTGAAATGAAATTTAATATATAAATTTATTATTAATTCTTTTGAAATTTAATTGCAAAAAAAGAAAAAAATATGTATATATAAATATATGTATATATGTGTGTGTAGATGATTATATATTTGATCATTTAAAATCGAGCAATTATTGATCGATTAGATGATGGAAAATATTGCAATAATAAGGTAACAGCTGAAGGAAAAATAAATACAGCAACAGTAAAACTTATAATTGTAATTAACATAAGAAATACACTGATCTCATAAAATGCTTGTGTTGAAGCACCGATCAAAACAAATCCCGAACAAAATGATGAAATAGCTGCTAGAAGTACGGGAATACCAACTGCTGATGCTATCACACTGAAATTAATCATTTGTAAAATATTTTGTAAAAATTAATCAATTAAATAAAATTTAGTAATAAATTATAAATATTAACGTAATCAGTTAATAATAATATTAATAATTAATGATGATAGTGATAATAATAATAATAATAATAATAATAATAATCATAGTAATAATAAAATAATTATAATAGATAATCAAGATATATTGAATAGTGAAAATCGATAAAATAATAATAATAAATGATAATCAAATTATCACCAATTATTAGTAAATAAATTAGAAAATTAATGATCATCAGTTATCACTTGATTATTTCAATGATATAAGGATGTGAATGAATTATTCGTATATTATAATTATTTTCAAATAACTTTATATTATTCATGTATAAAGTTTAAAAAAAACGAATAAATATATTTAATTTTCATCTATAATTATGCTAATTAAAAATATTTTATTTAAATTTATTTAAAAAGTGATATGATAAAAGTGATAATTTCTAGATGAAAAAGATGCAATAAAAGTGATAATTTCTAGATAAAAAAGATACAATAAAAGTGATAATTTCTAGATGAAAAATGATATGATAAAAGGTGGTAATTTTTAGATAGATGAAAAACATATCAAATTTACCTGTAATCACTAGTTTTATTAAGTCGAAAACCAACAGCAAAATGAAGACAATAATCAAAACTCATGCCAATTGTTAAAACAATTATTGTTGCTTCAACAACATTAACTGTCCAACCTTTTAGGAAAAAAACAATTTATTTATTTATTTGTTTATTTATTTACTTATTTATAATTTAAAAGATATCTCAAATAAACAATAAAATTTTCGATAAATTTTTAATTTTTTAAATTTAAAACTTCTACGAAACAAAAAAAATTAAAATTAAAATAATTAAAACTTACCGGCCCAAAATACGATAGCAATTGTTATGATAACAACGCTCGAAATGCATATCATAGCCAAAAGTGAAAGCATAACATCAAAAGTGATAACAACTATTACGATCATGCTAACAATCAATGAAATAAATACGGAAATAGCGGTACCATTTAAAATACGTTCCAATAAATCATATAATTTTGTTAATTGACTATTTGATAATATTAGAGGATGATTAAATTCTAAAATGAAAATATTGAATAAACAATAATTTTAAATTATTAAATTTACAAAATTCCATTTAATCAATACTTTTTAGCTTTCTAAGTTTTTTTTTTAAATATTAATTTTAGTCTAAAAAATAATTTTATAAAAATAAAAATAAAATGGTCGAAAAAAAAGTTGTTTGATAGATGTAATAATTATGTAACCTAAAATAAATTAAAAATTAACCTGAAATTGCACTCTGTTCTACCGTATTCCGTACATTGGATATATAATCGAAAAATGGTTTCATTTCTTTGAAAACCATTGAAAAATCATATCTACTATACGTTATCAAATAATATGCTAAAAAATTGCCATTTTTATCAAAAAGCGGCCCATCACTATCTTCCTGATTCCATTGATCAAATATCGGAAGTGATGTAGCATGACCATATTGAAGAAAGCAACGTGTTAACATATTACCGGAAAATAATTTAGGCTGAAAAAAGCAAAAAAAAATTTTGAATTTTTATAATATTATCAAAGAAATGTTAACTTTTTTTTCTTCTCCTTTCTTTCTTTTTTACACATAAATTTTAATATGTAATTAATTACTTAATTTTAATTATGAATTTTGTAGTTTATTTAATTGCATGTAATTTCAATTATAAATTTTGCAATTAATTAATCACACCTAATTTTAATTATAAATTTTGTAATTAATTAATTATACATAATTTTAATTATAAATTTTGATTTAATATTTATTCTCAATAAATGTTAATTATAATTTTTCAATTTTTATTCATTATAATTATTAATTGTGTTAAATTTCGAACATAAATTTAATTATGCAAATAAATTAATCGTACGCAATTTTGAATTTCAAATATAAATATAATTTTAAATTTCAAATATAAATTTTAATTTAGTTTTCACTTTCTCTAAAATTCGATCTGCTAAATTTTAAATACAAATTTAATTTTTTTAATACATTAAATTTAATATATTTTTAGGAATGTAAATTTATCATCCTAAAATTATGCCAAAAATAATCCAATAATAAAATTAGTATCAACAAATACATATCATTCATTCTAAGGAAATAATAAGTATTTTATTTATGAAATGAAAACTAATTGAATAATTAATTAGCTAACCGTTGATATTTCAGATTTTTTTCCCCAAACAATTGACAACCTCGAGAAGTTGTATTCAAATTTGTCCATTCAATGAATTCATCCAACCATAAATTTCCTTTCGCATGCGAATTTGATTCTCGACTAACATTTTTAAGAAATGCCTATAAAAATATGCAAAGCTTTTTTGTATTATAAAAATTTTATCGTATTTATTTTTTTTTTTGAAAAAACAAAATATATTCTCGAGAAAAAGAAAATTTCAATAATAATTATTTTCAAAAATTTTCATGATTTAAACTTTGTCGATCACAGATAAAACCTGATTTTTGCATGCTTTTGTTTGCCAAACTAACCTGAAATTCCAATAGATGATTAGCCAAAACATCAGCAAATCCGACGTCCATATTTAGTGATCCTTTATCATTTGGAATTAAAGAACTTCCACTTCTAGAAAATATTTAAATTATATTTTGCATTTCAGAAACTTAACTTTCAAACTGCTAAAATAAGCAAATAAATTTTGAATATAATAGTTTCTCATTAATTTGTTGAATTATCAAAGATATTCTCAGACAACGTGAGAATTGACAGATTCAGAGCTCTTTCATGATTCGGTGGTTGGTGGTGCATGGCTGTTCTTAGTTGGTGGAGTGATTTGTCTGGTTTATTCCGATAACGAGCGTGACTCTAGCCTATTAAATAGTTACTGGATAATTTTGTCCAACTTCTTAGAAGGACAAGCGAAGTTGAGCAATAACAGGTCTGTGATGCCCTTAGATGCCTAGGGTTGCACGCGAAATTTGTAATTATTAAAATTTTTTGAAAGTTCTTTTTTTAAAAATTCAAACATTTCCCGAAATGTTGTACGATATTGGAAGATATGATTCTTATGCATCCTAGAAAATTATATAAATTTTCAAAATATCATTTAAAATTTTAAAATTTATCTATTATTATCATTTTTGAAATGAACATTAAATTACTTACGTTGTTGGTTTAATACCCCAAATTGCAATAATATTCATTTTTGGATGTTGATTGATCGAAAAATCAAATAATGATGCAGCATTTTCATCAAACCATTCATATGGATGATTAGAGCGTAAAAACTTAAAATGATAAAAAACAACTTTATTCTTTAAAAGCTAAAATTATTTTACCTGTTGAGATTTAATTAATTAAATAATTATTTACCTTGTTATTAACCATTTATTAATATTAATTGTTCTATTGCATATACATTATCGTTTAATGGTTTTGTAATTGAAGATTCAAAAAAAAAGAAATAAATCATATACTGAATAACCTGAATTGAATTTTTTCCGGTAATCGAATTCCAGGTGTTTTAATAATTGCATACATTGATGCGGTAAATGCAATAAGTGTTAATAATATTAATGGTATTCGAATAATATATACTATTTGTGGAATTAATCGGCTGAATATCACATCAAAACTATCAGCAGCACTTTGCCAAAATTGATTAATTCGAGATTTTAATCTCGAAATAAAAAATTCGAAATATTAAATGATTTAGCTCTTGCATCACTGACAACAATTGCAGCAGGTAGTATTATCATCACTAATACATAATTAATCATCATTAATGTTCCAGCATATATACCAAAACATCTAAAAACAGGTAAATCAAAAAAAAACGAAAATATCTGAAATAAAAAATGAAAAGATCTGAAATAGAAAAAACTGAAATATCTCAAATTAAATGCTTGAAATAAAATGATTACTTATTTTGATGATTTGATTGATTTTTCTTTTTTCTATATATATATTTGGAAACATTTTTGCTAATATATTTGGAAACATTTTTGCTAATAATCAATATAACATAAATTGATTTAAAATTTTTAAATTTAAATTTAAGTATTTTATATTTTTTAAATTCCAATTTTATATTTAATTAATTTTTCAATCAAAAACAATAATTGGTAAATATTTGCACTAACTAACCTAAGGACAATAATATTTGATGCAAGATTAGCAAAGAATGCAACAGCAGTAGTTGCTGATGTAACCCACATTGAAATTGCAGCATGTGATAATGCATCACTTAAACCTGATATCACTTGTCTACGATGATATTCCATTAACTGCAATTTTTATAAATCATCAAATTGATAAGTGAAAATTCCGTTGGGAATTCGCTTTAGCGAATAACCGTAATTTTTATCATCAGACTGATAAGTGAAATATTTCAGACAATATTGTTCCGATGATAAATAGCAAAAGTAAAAAGATAGTGTAAGATAAAAAGTGATAAGCCAAAAAATCATTATCATCATCATAAAGATTACTAAGATAGCTAAAAATAAACGGTGATAAGCAAAAAATCATTTTGATTATTATCATCAATGCTAGTAGTAATAGTAATCTTAATGATAGGGATGATATTCCAATGATAATTTTCAATACCTTTCTAACTTTTAACTTTTTTTTCTTCAATTTCATTTTTGTTTTGTTATGAAATATTACCGTATCATGATCAAATTGAAAGCTGTCATTGTTATCATTGGTATATATTACAATAAAAAGTGAAACTATATGTCACCCATAGCAAAATTTAATCTAATTTATCAATAAATCATTGAAAGATCATTTACCTCCTCTTTATCAGAATTTTCCTCCTTTGCATTATTTAGATCACAATTTAATAATACTGGCGACCATTTTTTGCTAGCATCCTAAAATGCAAATTAATAATGATTTCAGATTTATTCATTTATCGGAGTGCTGTAGAATGTAATCCCGAAAAACAACAACCTATATTATGCAGAGTATAATCCGGAAAAACAACAACCCATATTACGTGGGATGTAATCCGGAAAAACAACAATCTATATCTCATTGAATTTCATCACAATTTTTTCTAAATTCAAAAATCTAACGAACCGCCTAAACTATCTGATGTGCTTATTTTTTCAAAAAAGATTTTTAAATTTTATAAATCTTAATTTAAAAAAAGAGAAAGCTACTAAATGATATTATCGATTATTTGAAATAATTAATTATTTCAAATAAATTACCTCTTTATGCTTTCGATATTGATGCATAAAAGGAAGGCATCATCAGCACCCACAGCAACAACAAGTATCATTGCAAGTAAATTTAAAAATGGGAAAAATTTGATTCCAAAATTATCTGAAATTCTTTTTGTTTTTAAAAAAAAAGGAAAAATCAATATTTTATATATTTAAAAAAATTTTTTTATTCATTCAAATCATTGCTGTCAATTATTAGATGAAAGGATAATTTTAGTTAATTAAAAATTGTTATTATTTGTTATTCATTCGAAAAATGAGATATTTATTATGAAACAAATTTGTTATTAAAAAAAAATAAGAATTTATAAATATTCATTTGACAAATCTACTTTTCGTTTTTTTTTAATCAATAATTTTGTTAATTTCATTCTAACAGTTATATAATTTGATAAAAATTAACAATAATTGATAATTTGCAAATTGTTAATTTCATTCTAATAGTTATATTATTTGGTAAAAATTAACAATAATTGATAATTTGCAAATTGCTAATTTCATTTTAATAGTTATACAGTTCGGTAAAAATTAATAATAATTGATAATTTGCAAATTGTTAATTTCATTCTAATAGTTATATAGTTTGATAAAAATTAACAATAATTGATAATTTGCAAATTGTTAATTTCATTCTAATAGTTATATTATTTGGTAAAAATTAACAATAATTGATAATTTGCAAATTGCTAATTTCATTTTAATAGTTATACAGTTCGGTAAAAATTAATAATAATTGATAATTTGCAAATTGTTAATTTCATTCTAATAGTTATATAGTTTGATAAAAATTAACAATAATTGATAATTTGCAAATTGTTAATTTCATTCTAATAGTTATACAGTTCGGTAAAAATTAATAATAATTGATAATTTGCAAATTGTTAATTTCATTCTAATAGTTATATTATTTGGTAAAAATTAACAATAATTGATAATTTGCAAATTGTTAATTTCATTCTAATAGTTATACAGTTCGGTAAAAATTAATAATAATTGATAATTTGCAAATTGTTAATTTCATTCTAATAGTTATATAGTTTGATAAAAATTAACAATTTTTTAATATCATATCAAATTACTAAAATTTTTAAGCTAAATAAGCATTTCTTATATTGAATGATTAGAAAATAGAGAAATGATTATTTCATATTCATTGATATTCATATATATTTAAAAAAAAAAAGTTATTAAAAGGATATTTTTGATCAATTCATTTATTGTTTATAAATTTTCTATTAAAATATTTTTACCATATGAATAAAAATTTTCTTTCATAAATTTCAAAAAATTTTTTGTTATAAATATTTTTCAAATAATATCACAAAATTATTCAAACGTTATGCATCGATGAGCGTTTAAAAGGTAAGGAAAAGTAATTAAGCTTATTTGTTTGAAGAAAAAAAGCAAAAAAATAGGATCTAAAAAAAAATTTCATCTAAACTTTATCGAATTATTTTCTAAAATTTCCATAAAATTATCCATCCATTTTTCATCAAATTCTATTGATATTTATCCGTATGATAATATTAGAAATATAATAGTGCATTAAAAAAATTTTTAAACTAATCAAAAAAATAAAATAAAAGATAAATTTTTAATGAATGTTGGAAATTTTTTATCAATGATAAATTATTTTATTATTGTTTAATAACAGATGGCATGAAATGAAAAAAATGATAAATTGAATTATTGATTTTGTTAAATTTATATCATCAATTTCTTCCTTTTTTTTCTTCTATTATAATAAAAGCTTTGTGGTTTTAAAAGTAGTTTATCAGTTTTATCAGTAATTATGAAAGAGCAATGAAATTGATTGAAAAAATAAATAAATAAACAAACCGTATAAACGAAAAGCTTATAGCTTTAATCGTATTTATCAGTTTTATCAGTAATTATGAAAGAGCTATGAAATTAATTCGAAAAAAAAAAGCAAAAAAAAAAAATAAACAAACCGTATAAACGAAGAAAGCAACACCAATTGATAATATCAAGCTAACAGTGATACAAAATGTATAAAAAATACTTCCAGTATATAGTAGTATAATAAGTACTACAAGTATGATAGCAAATACGCCAAGTTGTACATCACCACGAAGTTTATCGACAAATAAGCCTTCTTTAACACCAAATTGTGCACCCATTAATTTCAACTTATCATCATCTTTATAATCTTCTTGTAATTTTTGAAGTAAATTTGAATAAAATTGAAGATTTGTATAGCCATCATTCGATTGTATAATCTGTAAATTTATTATAAATAACGAAATTAAGTTAATATTATTATTAATAAGTTTATTTGGATGAAAATTTTCCATCAAAAATTTTAAACAAATATAGCAATAACGATGAATGAATGAATATATCATTTCTAATTTGCTAGCATCACTTTGATATAAATCAATATTGATTAAATTAATCTTTATCATATCGAAATTGTTAATTTGTCATATTAAAATTGATAAAAGATTAATTTCTAGAACTAACTATTCATAATAATTAATTACCGGTAAAACTACAGCGAAATAAAACGGTTTAATGGTATCTACCATTCCATTACTTTTCTGAAATATCATATTCGAGAGTTGCGTAGCAATAGGTAATTGACATTGAATTGACATATTATCAGATTGACATGATAAGACAAGCGATTTGAATAAATTAATGCTGAAATATCATATCTATGATTGCTTTCAAAGATGGATGATATTTTGAAGTAAAATAGATTGTTAACTGATTTGTTGATTAAGATGAAAATCAAACATAATATAACAGATGTACTTATATATGTGATAATCAGTAATTTTTTTTTATGTGATTCAAATTTAAGATTCAACAAAAAATTATTTACAACCATTTTCTGAAATTCAATATATTCGCTGCATAATAGATTCTGATACATTCACAACAAGATTGATTCTAATATATTTTCTACAATATAGATTCCCATAAATTCTTTGTAGAATAGATTCTGATACATACATTCTTTACAGCATAAATTCGAATATATTATGTAAAGAATAAGCTTCGATAAATTTTTTTGCAAAAGGAGATTCAAAAGTTTGCAAGTTTGCTTTTATCTATGCCTGTATTATCATCATTTCAAACTTATCAATTATCATCAATGTCTATATTTCTGTTTGACAAACTAAATGAGTGCTTCAAATTTAATAAATGAACATACGAATCAGAATTAAGCGAAGAGCAAGAATTCAAATTTGATAACATATCCATATTTAAACACATTGTATAGTACGGAAGATTGAAGGAAAAAGGTAAACGTTTTATGTCTGTTGCATTCAAATCATTCAAATTAATTTCACTATCAATAATTGAATCGATAGCACATAATCGTTGCATTGTATGCATACTAAATAACTGAAAAGAAATAATTAAAGATTTAAAAAATTTTACGAGAATATTTCAGAATCTAAAATTCTTTTAATTTACGATAATAATTCGAAATGATTTAAGCAATTGATGATATTTAATGAAGTAATATCATCGTTGGCATACATTAAAAATAAACACATACCATCACAAACTATAGAAGTTTACGCCAATTCATACTAAACGATCAGATATAATCATAATCTAATCTTATTGATTGCATCAATGGATTAATTTAAATATTATTCGTTTTTTATTTCTCAAAAACATATTTAAAAACTAAAAAAAAAAAAAGAAAAAAAAGATGGTACGAAAATTATCCATACATCATTGAACGATGATACTTTGAAGATTAGTTTCGACAATAATAAAGTAATTTTATACGAAATCATGGTACCAAGGACGAAATATTGTTGACATGCATTAATTGGCATTTCCAATTGTGTTTCATTTTTTCTAATATCTTTGCGATTAGCAAATCGATTATCTCTATAATCTTTAGAAATTATAAATGAAATAGTAAAATTTACATTGGTAAGTTATTAAATCGAACTTTGTGATTTGAGCTGAAAAATTCGCTTTATGAAGTTTGAAAAGTTGGATATTTTAATTCATTTAAATTACTTATAATTTAAATAAATTTAATTTAATTTGCTAACTCATATTGTAAGTCATTATGAGTTATTTCACGTTTATGTAGTGATTTGATATGATCTTTTCCAGCAGCTATATCAATTAAACTTTCCAGCGCCAATCGTTGATTCGATAAAAAAGTGGTACGAGTTTCAAATCCCTCAAATATGAAACAATTTATTCTGATAAATATTTCAAAATATAATTTGATTAAAGTAAAAGAGCAGAACTCTTTTGTCTAATTTTATATGCTAAAAATATGAAATTAGAAAGAGCAAAACAAATGCTGTATTTATATTTTTTAATCAAACTTTTTCAAATATCTTTAGTAAGAAGTTCATTTGAAATGTTCTCGAAAGCTAAGCTTCAAATTAATTTGCTAATAAAAATAAAATGAATTATACTTACAATTGATGGATTGAATACGAAAGTATCATAGTAAAATATTATTGGATAAGCTGATAAACATAATGAAATTAATATTGTAAAAATAATAACATACAAGGAATAGTGTAATAAAAAGTTCACATAACTGAAAATGATTCAAATTATTCGTTTAGTTTAAAAGTTTTTTTGAAATGATCTTTATCAAAATACTATACTACTTTATCAATGAATTAAAGTAATACTTTCCATGCAAATTTCATCCTTAAATTATAATTATTATTATAGTGGGATAAATAGCATAGCATAATGATAGCAAAATATATTCAAAAATGCGTTGAAAAAAATTGAAATATTTTTACAAATTGTAAATATGATGAAACAATCAAAGAATCTTTGTACTAAAGAATTGTCTTGATATGATCAGGTTTTTGACTTTTGTACTATGCTGATAACGTTCTCAGTTGTGCCGCTTTAGTAATATGGAGTAAGCAAATTTTTATACTATACTGATAACGTCTTTAGTTGTGTCGTTAATAGTAATATGGAGTAAACAAACTTCTTCGTGTGCACTATGTCATGTTGAAATGTTACAAATTGATATTACGGTTATTGATAAGCTACAAACAAATTTCCTTTGTACTAAAGTTAACATATTTGTGAAATATATATTACGTTGATAAATAGTGAACAAATTTTATTTATAAAAAATTAGGATCAGGAAGATGGAAATATAAGACGAAAACAAAATCTGAATTAGATCGAATGGAACGTTCAAAGAAACTATCAAAGACGATTCCAGAAATAATCCTTAAACTGAATATAATATAATGAGGAAAAAAATTTTGTGATCGATCTCGCCAGTAATATTTCTTTTTTGTGCATATTCGCTAGCGATAATTTTCTATTTATCATTTGTTAATCATTACAACCGTTATCATAGATTTTCATTTATGCTAAGTATCAAGAAATTTTTACGACAAAAATATCGTGTTAAACGACAAACTTAATAATTCTCAACTGTTTAATGATTCTGATAGTTTATTGATTCTAATCAACGATAAAAGTAAATTACGAGGTGATTTATCATCACTTTTTCATAAATCTTCATTGATAAACTTTAAGTTTAGGATAAGAATAAAATGGGATTTGTATTTCGCATATTTAGTGAAATTGATATGAATAAAAATTTTTACCTATCTCGTGCATTTATAATAATGGTATCCAATTTTTCGGAAAACTTTTGCCATTTCATCATCCAAATCGAACTTTACCTTTAGTTCTTAATATCAAATAGTGTAAATAAATTATATCTGAAATTCTTTAATATTTTATTATAATAATAGTAAGAACTATACGTTAAAATTCAAATAGATTGCAAAAATATTCACATCATTACTAATTCATTGTGTATTATTAAAATATGAAAGTGATAAATATATATATATATATACCTAGCCAAATGGCACATTTGTCACTGATTATTGATATATGAAGAATTAAAAACATAGATATCTAGGCAGGCAAATTACTGATGATAACATTATTGATTTTGTGAAAGTGATAAAAATATACGCATATATCTATAACCAAATGACTTATTACTATTTCTAATTCTTAAATTTAACGAAGAAAAAAAATATAAAATAAACAGATTTTATTGCTAACATATCATATATTCTATCGATAAAGATAGGAATGCAAGCAAATACGACACAATTATTGAAATGAGAAAAATTGAAATTTGAAAGGAGCAATTTTATGGATTTTTATGCTTCACATTATTTCAATTATTCTTTTCCTCTTTCCATTTTACTTCATCATTCATTGCATATGAATAATATATACGATTGATAATACATCTTTTGATTAAATTTTATAGCTATAATTTTAATTCTTTCCTTTTCTTCAATTTCTTCAAATTGCTATCCTAAAATATTTATTTGTATAAATTGAAGTGATATACTAATTTCAAACAATTCTCCTATTTACAAATATTATTAATATTATTTATTAAATTAGACTAATTCTCTTATTAACATTATCATTGATAAATTACTTAGCATATTTTCATTTTAACAATTACAATTTTTTTTTTTATAAACATTACTAATAATTGTTTATTATGATTAATTTAACTGATGGCTTTTTCCTCGCTAATTTTCAATAATTAGATTATGATAAATTATTGTTAATTAATAATGATAATTCTTGAATAATTATTTATAATAATAGTTATTATCATTGCTAATTGACAAAATTAAAATTACGATTAATTGTCATATTTGTTTATATTTCGTATGGTAATTATTAATAAATTACTTGTTTAAAATGATAATAAATAATAATCAAACAATGATGATTCATAATCATATTATCATATGTAAAAATATTCTCGAGAAATATTGTGGTAACGGTATGCGGGGTTTAGCTCAGTGGTAGAGCGCTCGCTTTGCATGCGAGAGGG
The DNA here is from genome assembly GCA_024305405.1 of Dirofilaria immitis. Classification (NCBI taxonomy): domain Eukaryota; kingdom Metazoa; phylum Nematoda; class Chromadorea; order Rhabditida; family Onchocercidae; genus Dirofilaria; species Dirofilaria immitis. Next base: position 1,421,022 of record JAKNDB010000070.1, read on the forward strand.
CGGGGTTCGATCCCCCAACCTCCAGACGGAATGTTTTCGATAACACTGAGAAGACAAGGATCCATCCATTCAATAGGAAAAATGGGTTTTACGAACTTCTTTTCTCTCTCTCTTTCTCTCTCTCTCTCTTCATTCAAACCCTTTCAATCCTGCCTAATGCAACTTTCTTTTGACAAATCGTTTTACTCTCATTTTCAATTGAAATTTTTTCCATCGTTTTCTCGTTTCCGGTTGGGAGAAAAAAAAGGAAAAACTTGTAATTAATTCATCCATCTTATAATAGTTTATGAAATATCATATTTTTAAATTATGAATTTAATTCGAACAAATCGCAAATCAAAAATCTGCTTCTGTTTTTTTCTTTCAAACTGATAAAATTGATATGAAGTAATGAAAATTTCTCCATTTCCAATAAGCAGCTTATCGATAGATTATCAGCCAACAGCCAATTTATTTGGTAACTATTTAACTTACTGAAAACATTTGAACATATATGTGATAAGAAAAGTAAATAATAGTATGAAGATATACATGAGTAGAATGAAATTAGAGAAAATTTTAGATGGAAGTACGAAATGATTCTGACCCGCAAATTGATCGTTTGACGATAGAAAGACTAATCGAATTATCTAGTAACTGATTCCATTTGAAAGATTCCTCAAGGAAGAGTTGAAAGATGTTATTAAGTAGTTACATTTGGTAAAGTGAATAATTGGCGGAATTAATTGTAGGATGAAACATCCTTCAATCCTATTCTAAAACTTTTAATGAGTATGACGATGTATTGATTGCTTGAATGAAGTGTACATGATGAATGTATGCTTCATAATGTGATTATTTTTGATAAGCAGAATGAATTGGCACTATGAGATGAATGAAACGTTGAGTTAATATTGATCAGATTATGTTAGTGAAAAAAAAAAATGAAAGCAATTTATCAAATTGTTGAAATAATCTGAAAGATTGAAACTGAGAAAAGGAAGTTGTATATTTTGAGAAACCAGTCATGAAAACAACCATTATAAATAAAATTTGACTTAGACTTAGCCAATATTCTAAAACTTTAAATTGACTTCTGAAGCAAATATCCGTGAAACATGACAGAAATGAAACAAGAAGAAATTATACAGCAATCAGAAAAGGCAGCAATCAAAAAGATGACAGGAATCAACATGAATCTAACAGGAAATTACACAGGAATCAGAAAAGATAGCAATCAAAAAGATGACAGGAATCAAAGCATGAAACAAGAAGAAATTACGCAGGAATCAGAAAAGATAGCAATCAAAAAGATGACAGGAATCAAAGCATGAAACAAGAAGAAATTACGCAGGAATCAGAAAAGATAGCAATCAAAAGATGATAGGAATCAACATGAATCCAATAGGAAATTACACAAGAATTAGAAAAGATAGCAAATCAAGAAGATAACCATTATCAACATGAATTCAAGTAGAAATAGCGAACATCAACAAAGAAATTAGGAAAAAAATAACAACATGAATCAATAATGGCATAAATTGAGAAGAAACAATCAGAAATAGTAAAAATAGAAATCAACGAATATAGAAATCAACGAATATAGGAATTAATCAAACAATTGACGTAAAATATGCCAAATTTCATTTATGCAATAATTTTAATAATTTGTCAAAATTTCATTACAATTCTTACTAATTCAATGATTCGTTTGGAATTCTATAATAACATTTCAAAATTATTAAATTCTATCAAATAAATTACATAATCTTTTTCATAATATTTATAATCGTTGTAATGATTGTTTTAAAAATAAAAAAATCCATTATAAAATGACATTCGACAATTTATGCAAATTGTCGAATTATTTCAAAACTTTGGAAAAATTTATCAAAACAACTTGGAAAAATTTATCAAAACAGCTTAGAAAAACTTGTTGAAACAGCTTAGAAAAACTTATCGAAACAACTTAGAAAAATTTATCAAAGCTTGGGAAAATTTATCAAAACTTAGAAAAGTTTGTCAAAACAACCTGGGAAAATTTATCGAAACAGCTTAGAAAAACTTATCGAAACAGTTTAGGAAAATTTATCAAAAAGTTTCGAAAAATTTATCAAAACAACTTAGAAAAATTTATCAAAACTTGGGAAAATTTATCAAGATAAAAAAAGAAAATGATGAAATAATAATAATAATAATAATAATAATAATTGAAATAATAATGAACTAATAATTATGTTCATATATAGTATAAACAAATATATTCAAAATTTTAAATTTAAAAATTCGATATAAACGAAGAAAATGAACACGCAAACTAATAAAATTATTATTGAAAAAAAACGAAGGCAAAAATTTTTCCATAAGTTTTTTTTTTTAAGCCCATAATAATATATTGCATGAAAATGATTAAATTTAAAATTAAATTTAAATTTTACATTTTTGGTTCCCTAGGGAATATAAAGTTTCGTATGTTTATGAATTATCCTTTCACGTAAACTTCATTATCATTTACTATGAATAAATTATGAGAATAAATTAAATGATTGAATAAGAATTTATTATTTACATTATCAAAAATGATTACGATAATCATCTATACAGTTATTCATTATCAAAAATGATTACGATAATCATCTATACAGTTATTCATTATTAAAAATGATTACGATAATCATCTATACAGTTATTCATTATCAAAAATGATTACGACAATCATCCATACAGTTATTCATTATCAAAAACGATTACGATAATCATCTATACAATTATTCATTATTAAAAATGATTACGATAATCATCTATACAGTTATTCATTATCAAAAATGATTACGATAATCATCTATACAGTTATTCATTATTAAAAATGATTACGATAATCATCTATACAGTTATTCATTATCAAAAATGATTACGACAATCATCCATACAGTTATTCATTATCAAAAACGATTACGATAATCATCTATACAATTATTCATTATTAAAAATGATTACGATAATCATCTATACAGTTATTCATTATCAAAAATGATTACGATAATCATCTATACAGTTATTCATTATTAAAAATGATTACGATAATCATCTATACAGTTATTCATTATCAAAAATGATTACGATAATCATCTATACAGTTATTCATTATTAAAAATGATTACGATAATCATCTGTACAATTATTCGTAAGTTTTTTTGCAAAAGAACAAAAATAATTTAATTAACAATAATTTAGTTATGCTTAGGAAAAATAATTTTTAATTATCATTCATTTTCATTTCATATCTTTTATTTCGTATTTATTTGTTTGTTTATTTATTTGTTTATTTCATTATTATCTAAAATTACGAAATAAAGAAAAATGAAATCTAGCAAAAACAAAGCATGACCATACTCTAATCGAGATTAATAAATAAATAAAATAAAGAATAAATAAGTATGAAATTAATATAAACAAAATAAAAATATATAAACAAATAAATATACAAAAAAATATTAGAATATCATTTATTACTTTTTCTTTCTATAATTAATCGCAAATTAATGAATAAATAAAATAAAGACTAAATAAGTAAACAAACATGAAATCAATATATAAGAAAATAAGCAAATAAATATACCAAAAAAATATTAGAATATTATAATCGCTTGTTTCTTTTTTGCTATAATTTAATCGATGTTAATAAATAAACGAAAGAAAGAATAAAATAAATATGAAATTAATATAAATAAAATAAAGAATAAATAAATATGAAATTAATAAACAAATAAAATAAAGACTAAATAAGTAAACAAATGTGAAATCACATATAAAAAATAAACAAATAAATATACCAAAAAAATGTTAGAATATCATATATCGCTTGTTTCTTTTTTTTCTATAATTTAATCGGTATTAATAAATAAACAAAATAAAGAATAAATAAATAAACAAACGAATATATCAAAAAAAAAAAATATGAGAATATCATATATTACTCAGCCCGTTTTTTTCTTTTTTTAACAATAAGAAAATTGATAATATTTTTGCAAATATTTGAAATATTAATTTAATTTCAATTAATTCTAATAATTACATCAACAAATTCCATTTCTAATAAATATTAAAATAAAATAAAACTTAAAAAAGTTACATATTAATGAGAAATTATTTCCCAAAAAAAAATAAAAAGAAATTAAAATTTTCATCACAAATCGAATAATCGAATAAAAGACAATTTTATTTGTCAATCAAATATTTATGAATTTTTTGAAAATTAATTTCCAATTATTGATAACTAATAAAAATGAATAATAAGTAATAGTAATAACAAACAACATATGAATGATAAAATTCGAATGAATTCATCAAGGTTATAGGCCTTCTTGAAAACTTTTATTGAGAATACTTGCTGAGTATGTGAAAATAATGAAAATGTTGATCATGAGGTTAAGTATATTAAGTGTATGACAAACATATATACATATATATGTATATTTAGTCAATGTATGTATGTATGTATGTATGTATGTATGTATGTATATATATATAGATGATGTATGTATGTATGTATGTATGTGTATGCTTTCTACTGGATACTTTTGGTCTTCATGTAATTTGACCATTTCCTGATGGTCATTCGGATTATTTCTTTCACTTCCATACATCAATATGAAATACATAAGGATGAGAATGTATTATTATTAAGTAGGCATCGATGAATAATTATTGGGAGGAATGAAAAAGAGCGTATAATCATCTCTTGTATGATTGATGAAAGAAACAAAGTAATTTTCTCGTGACCTTCGATCTTTGACCTTAATATTTATACAACTAATAAATGGAGTTTTCGTTTTTTTCTTTTTTTCTTTGAAATTTGATTATTTAGTATAATTAATAAATGTCTAATAGAATTTTATTTGATTAGAAGAAATGGAAAATATGCAAAAGAATAGGACAAAACTATCGGGATTTCTTGGCAAAATAGGAGTATCGGGATTTCTTGATAAGCCAAAACTAATCGAGATTTTTGATAATACATTCCATCGATAAAGGTCACTTACTTGATTTGCTAATTGAATTATTAAAAATTTAAAAAGTCACATCGATTATGAATAATCTTCATGATTTCAACAATTGAAATATTTCAATTGTTGAAATCAAAATAAAATATTGAAGCTTATCATACTATATTGAAGCTTATCATACTATAATTGTTATTAGATAAATGAATCATTCGAATTTTTTAATGATAAACTTAAATTTAATTATAGTACATTAATTCATTTGATTATTTATTTCCCGTACCTATAATGATAAATAATGATATCAGCATTGATTTATGGCAAGATAATTGAACAAATTTTAGCAATATTTTAATGAATAAAATTTTCAAAAAAAAAAAATTTTTTTATTTCTTTTCCTTTTTCTAAAATCAAAATTTTCATAGCTAAAAAAATAATTTATATAATCAAATTCGATTTATATATATATTTCCAATATTTATTTAATTATTATATAATAAGTAAAAATTAATTCAAAAATTCTTTTGCTTTTTTCTAAAATTAAAATTTTCATAGCTAAAAAAATAATTTATATAATGAAATTCGATTTATATATATATTTCCAATATTTATTTAATTATTATATAATAAGTAAAAATTAATTGAAAAATTGAAACGAATAATAAATAAAATATATGATTGGAATTAAAATTTGAAATCAAAATTTTTCTTTTCCTAAAATTAATTCTTATGAAATATTTTGATAAACAAATTTCAGCCTTATCATCATAACATATAATAATATTTCATAAACAAAAATAAAAATGAAATTGATGAAGGAAAAACTAAAGCAAAAAGTTAGAATGGTATATTGGAGAAGAAGAAAAATTTTATGAAATATTTTTAAATAAAATTTTGATATGAAAAAAAAAAAATTAAACGTTTCATAAATCATTTCAAAAAGTAACATTATCTTTTACTTTCCTTTCATGATATATATATATATATCATACATATATATACACATATATTTTCTTCATCGTCTTCTTCTTAAATAGTTTCTTATTTTGTCACATTAAATTTGTAGGAGGAAAAAAAGAAAAAGTTAAATTTAAAAAGAATGTTTCAAAAAAAAAGAGGAACTGTTTATTGAAATGAAAATTGAATGATTAATGAATTGATAAAATGAATGCATTTTTACCTACCTGCCTATAAAACATTATCAGTAATTAAAAAATTAACAATGATCAAAATTAAATTTTTGATCATTTAAATTTAATCAAAAATTAAATTAGCAAATAATCAAAAATTAAATTAGCAAAGAATCAAAAATTAAATTAGCAAATAATCAAAAATTAAATTAGCAAATAATCAAAAATTAAATTTGAATTCGATTTCCTTTTTTGTCAAAATAATTTTACAAATAAAATATAACACATAATTTGCTGCTAAATTTAGATAATAAATTTTAATTTAAGACAAAAAAAGAACTTAAGAAAGTGAAAAAATTTAAAATATAGTTGTAAAAAATTTTAATTAAAAAAAGAAAATGCATAGAGGAAAGAAAATGAGAAAAAAACAAAAAGAAAAAATTCGATCCATTTAATTACTGATTAATTGATCATTATTGATTGATCGTAATTAATTGAAAATTTTTATTTCAATTAAAAATTAAATAATAATTAATGATTTTATTGATTATTCGTTCAGCAAAAATCAATACAAAATACAGATCAATCATCGACGATAAGCTATGCGTAATATAAGTTATTTTGTAAATTTAAAAAGAAACAAAAATTAAATTTTAATTAATAATAAAACTTTATTATTAATTGCATAAATGACAATTTTTTTTAAATATAAATGATAACATTATCAATGGATAGTATATTATCAGTGGATAATATAATATATTATCAATGGATAAATTAATACCAATAGATGAAAATGTTATATTATTTGTTATCACAACAAATGCACAAATAATACAAGCCAATTGCAGTGAAACAAGAATTTTGTTTATATTATATTCCTTTTCATTAATCGCCCCACCCTATCTACTAGTATCCGATAGCGATAAAATTTCCCTAATCATATCATTTCATTAAATTTAACTTTCTATAATATCCATTTAAAAAAAAAAAACAGTAATTTAATTTGAAATTAAACCATCTATAACTCCTATTGAATGATATAATTCTCTAGAAAATTCTTATTATCAATCAGCCAATATATAAAGATATATAATAAATTTTATCATTGAAAGATTAATTAAATGATAAGATTTTCTGTTAGCATTATTCCATTTACTGTTAATCATTTTTCTCCTAATATGCGCATTATTAATCGATCAATATAAGCAATATCAGCTAACATAGCATTTCGACGAATATTTTATGAAAATATATGTATGGGAGAAAAAAAGAAAAAAAAGGAAAAAATTGTTACATTAATTTTAAGAAGTTGGTTAGTATGAGCAGTCATACGGTACTTTTCTTTTTCCCCTTTTTTTGCATAGATTTAAACAAGTAATATTTATAAAAAAAAAAAAAAAAAAAAGAAAATTAAATTTCGAACACCCGTTCAACTTGTTTTTTATTTCAAGTCTTAACTTTGTAATAGCAATTGAATGTTTCGATTGCCTACAAAAGCATCATTCAATCTTTCGAATTAATCAATATTAAAATTTATCATTAATAGATTTAAATTTAAATTCGTTGTTCCACAAGCATTATGATATTAAATAAAGATTTAATAAGAAATAATTAATCTGTCGGGATTTTCAACTGCTCAAATCATTTATGATGAAATGCAAGAATACTTTTTTTTTTTTGATACTTTAAATTATATCATCATAATATTTTTTTCTTTTTGCAATAAAACACTTTAAATTTGAAAAATATTCTTTATTCTAAACCATAGATATGTTTAGCATTTGTCGTAGTAATATTAGCTACTTTTATCGGATCTTCATCCATATAAGCAGCAACTAATTCACAAATAGCCGCTAAAGCACATGGTTCGTTTCTATTAAATGATGTGAATTTATGAAAATTTCTTGCTTCATCTGTAATACGACTACGAATTTCAGCTGGGATCTTCTTATCATCAATTTTGCAATACATAAAAGGTGCATCAGTTTCCAGTAAAAGTCTTTCTAATGGTACTATGCAATTACGCAAAGCGTACTTTATGCCGTCATCGCTCCGATCCTTCCATAAAAACCTGTAACGAAAAAAACCAGTTTTTAGAAACATGCGATGGAAATCCTGGCATATTATGTCAATTTTAGGAGACATCTAACTTTATCATCTGAAATACGCAAATGACAATGACATGAAAGACATTTCATAACAAAGAAAAATGAAATCAAAATGTAAACGTAAACTTGTTTATTTCCTAGGTGGAACTAATTGCAATCGAATAAAGTTCAAATGAACAATGAATAGTAAATGATTTTATTTCCAACTCTGGCAAATTATGAATGCCACAGTGATTTCATAAGATTGAATAAAAATGCAAGATTTCAATACAGCTATCTTTCTTTGCTTTTCTATTCTCCTCTTCGTAATATGCTTTTTCAATTTCGCATTTGCTGTCACAAATTGATGGAATAGTTGTTTTCTCTATTATTTCATAACAATTAATTAAAAAGCTAACCTGTCAATCCAATGTAACATCCCATCTTGATATATGCTTCAGCTTCTATAGCTTTACCCGTAAAACAATGTATAACAACTGGAGGTAAATGTTCCTTATGTCTGAAATAAATAATTTTTTTAATATAAATATGATTTTTGTTCCTTATTTTACAAAAAAAACTGCGGAAATGAAAATTGTGCGTATCTTCCAGAGGAATAAAAATGAAATTAAAGTAAAAGATATATTTATTATCATCAATAATGCCATGCATCAAATCACCTGGTGAGAGCAGCAATCATATCTTGATGTGCATCTCTTTCGTGAATAAATAAAGGCTTTTTCAATTCACATGCTAGTTGAAGCTGTAATGAACAAACATAATGAAAGGAATTATTGCAATAAAATTCGATCTTTTCGCTGATCTACGTTATCAAAAAAAAGTCAACTAAGTCTGTGTTGCTTGCAATAATTATTTATTATTTAAACAACAAATTTATATTTGAATAGCAAAGCTATTTGGTGGCATATTTATCAGCTTGCTCAGATTAATAAATATAACTTCAGTTTTTATCTATGTGATCCTCTTAAAGACTTAGTTAAAATCATAACCTTAACCAAGGAAAAACTAATTATTTAGAAAATTTCGAATTTTCAAATTCCATTAATTTGAATATAGTTTAATATAAATTTATTGCTGATAGGATCAACAGAATATGAAGATTAAAAGAAATTAAATTAAAAATTTGACATTATGAATTTTGTTTATCTGATATCATTCGCTATGAAACATGTGTTGAAACATTTTTAGAAGAATTAAAATTACATAAAATCCTATTAACACAGCTCAAAACAAACTCTAAATTCTCCGTGAGTAACATATACAGATATAAACGGATCAATTCTAAGCACCTGTTCATCGAAGACCAACCTTTGCTGGTCTTCTGGTGAAAAATTTCGATTAAAATCAAGGCCACATTCACCTACAGCTACACAACCAGATTCATTGCATAATTTTTTCAGCTCATACATCGTAGAATCATCAAAATCTTTCGCATCATGAGGATGAATACCTTTAAAAATTTTATAATTATTTTGTCAAAAAAAACTAACAATATTTGTTAGTAAAAAAAAAATTTGTCAATTTATAATTCAATTAATTGCAGTATTTTATACTATTAAAAAATAAAAACAGATCAGATATTTCTAATACCTGCTGTAAAAAAGAGAAAATTCGGGAATTGCTGTGCCAATTTTTTAGCCTCATTGCTTAGTTTTATCGATGTTCCTGTAACCATTATTTTGCACAAACCTGAAAAAAAAATGAAACACAATGATTGCCAGCATTATAAATTTTAGTTATTTTCTCAATTCTTGTTATCAAAATAATTATCAAAATTGCATCACACATCGACAATATCCTTTTCATTCATCACTAAACGAGTCGCAAAGAATAAACTGGTTGATTACTGATAATAGAACAAATAAGACAATAAAACTTCCAACTCTCGAAATACAAATATATTCTTTTATTGTCGTTTTATTTAACTTTATTTTTAATTCGATTAACAAATAGATGACCTGCTTGTTTAGCTCTTTCAATAACTTCATTTAAATCATTCTGGAAGCTAGGATGGCCCAAATTAGCACCAATATCAATCAATTTATAACGAAGTTTGCTGCACATAATTTGATAACTATCTCATGCAAAATTATCTGAAATATTTTTTAAGAAAAAAGGGATAATAAATTAGAAACATATTTTTTCGGATTACTTTATAAGCCAGAAATTAATACTATAAATATTACTGCGAATTACTACCGCAATTGATTATTAGAAAATTACTGTGATAATAGGTCACTAGAAAATTACTGTGATAAAAGACTATTACGGAATTACAGTAATAATGGGATCAAGCCAGAAAGTAATGGAATTATAAATATTTTTGCGGATTACTGTCGCAATAGATTATTAAAAATTACTGTGATAATAAATTATTGTGGAATTACTGTGATAATAGATCATCAGAAAACTACTGTGATAAGAGATAAAGGGAATTACTGTAATAGTAGATCGTTAGAAAATTACTGTAACAATAAATCATTAGAAAAATCATCTTCACGCATATTTAAATTTAAAACTGATTTTATTGGAATAAAATTTGGCAATTTATAATATTATCATTAATTCTTCGAAGAAAATTTTATTCTCTCACTCCCCATCATTATTAGCATTATAAAGCGTTACTCTCTAGTTCATCCTCTCAATCTTTATCCCCATCCTCTATAATTACACTATATCTTCCACAAAACTAGTATTTCATATCATCCATTCACACATCAACTTCTTATCCCATCTCTTCATTCTTATCAATCTTTGTCATATCTAAAAATCACATGCTATTACAAAAATTTCTCTCGCATTCTTATTCCAAAAATGTTGTCAAAGCTATGCTCTCTCATTTTGATATGCCGAGGCAATTGCGCTGCAACAATTGTATCAAAGTGAGGCGCAGATTTAAAATTGCAGAATTTTTCGATTTTTTTAATCGTCGATTTGCTGCATGTGTTAGATTTTAGTTGATCTATTTGTTGACGTACGTGATAGTCCGTTACGTAACGTAGCCTATCTCGACATTTTGAGTGATTACTTTTCTTTCGTTTTTGATATAATTATTTTTATGATCTCTTTGTTGACGTACGTGATAGTCCGTTACTTAACGTAACCCATCTCGATATTTTGGATGATTATTTTTCTTTCCTTTTTTGATATAAATTACTTTTTTTTAAATAATTTCTTATGGAAGTAAGTTTTATCAAGTTTATTATATTTTTCCTTTCTTATCTTTCAGATATATTTACACAAAAACCGCCCTTTGGTAAGGGTGGAATGGAATCAAATTCGGCAAACAACGATGTACGTAAAATGATAGATACACTTGTAGCTGGATATCTTGGCAGACAAAAAGTAATTGTATAATTTATATTAGATATTATTAATCTGATATTATTGAAGACAGAATAATGTTATCGATAGTTTTTATTTATTATTTTAATTGTTCAATTCTTAGTATTACTAATTTATTAACTTTGGCTGTTTTTATTTATTTTGATTTTTGTGATTTTATTTGATTTTTTTCATTTAAACATATAAATATATTGTTTTTACTAATTGAATCGAAATTTTGTTGAATTATTTTGCTTTGATATTATTTAATAGTTTATTTTTCATTTATGAAATATTTCTGATCTTTTCTCTCATACTTCTATTTTTGTTTTATTCGCCAAATTGATATTCTTTAATCAATGAAAATGTTGAATGCTAATGATTGCATGTCTGTAATTTAGAATATCGCTTTCCTATATATTTTTCGAAAAAATGAGGAATTCAAGGAAGCAAAGATGTCATCAAAGAGGACATATTTTCAAACATTATTCATCATTTTAGCTTATTAAATAACATTGCTATAATCATATATTTCAGTATTGGGAATCGTTGAAATGCTTAGTGAATGAATCGTCAATTCTACATGCCGCACAATGTGGTGGAATGTCGATTATTTTGGGTGATACTGTGCATGGAAAACACTTAGAAGAAATAATCATTGTATGTTTCTTCAATGATTTATTGATTTACAATAATTGGTGACCTGCATTGTGCAATCAATTAATTAGATAGTTTTTAACCACCTTTTTGTTTACTGGACAATTATCTTAATTGATTCCAAATGATCAGTGGTATCTTTTTACAGAATCAACTATTAATAAGAATCGATTAAATGATATGCACTTATTTCTCTCTTTTTTGTTTCTGCCAGAATTATTCGACTTAAAATCCTTTTTTCAGCTATTTAGTGAATATGGTAATTTTGGTCTAAATCCAGGCTTGCTTGATTTTGGAGTTAGATTGCGTGCACTTGCAAACGAATTTACGTCGCTGACAAATGCCAGTGCACATTGGTCCGATGCTCAAAAATTGCTTTATGGCAAACATTCAGCACCATCGTTGGTTTCTGTTTTTAAATTTATTTATAATTTTATTCAGGATAACGTAGTTTAGAATGGTTATAATTTCTGCATTGAAATTGTGATATTGCTCCTTTTATATCAAAGTTAGACAGTACTTTTTTTTAATTATTTCAGGCGGAGTTGTTCACAGCAGTGTTTGTCAGTATCGACCGGCGAATTAAATATATGTGGAACAAATCGAAATGTATTACCTGCCGTTAATGTCGATTCAACTACCAGTATTTCTAGCCAACATAGCAGTGGGTCGGCTTCTGCGAGAAGGTGTTAGAAATTCTTTTGTGATTCTCGCTCAGATTAATTTAATGTAGCTGAAGCTCCATAATATTTAAGTTAGGCAATGATCAGACATTAGAAAGCATTCTGCAATTATGAAGTATGTTGATATCAATTGTTCAATTCCATTTTTGATTTTCATTGTGTCTTCCTCAATCTGTGCATCTCTATTGTTGAATTAATAATAATAATAATAAGGGTGGCCATGTAAAGTTCATCAGGTACTGATATCTCATGAATTAAACTCACAATGTCAGTCTTTATCCATTTAGTACTGAAGCTATTGGTAGTTTCTATTTATTGTTCCAATTGATTTTAATTCCCAGGAGCTAATTTTATACATATGGATTTGTAATTATGAAATGTTTGCAGAAAATGCACCCAACCAGTGAGTATAAATACTAGACGACGGGAATTCATGAAAGAAGTGGTCGAACCCGTTGTGCATACAGCTCAACAGATTATTGACAATGGAAATTGCAATACCACCGATCCGAATTCATCACTGTCTGCGGTATAAATTATCATTTCAGTTTCAGAATTTAGCTAAGTTTTTAAGAAAGCTGCACTTCTAATTTATTGCGCAGACGCATTTTATGCTCATTTCAACAAAAATTGGTTGGGAATTTCAATATTTTCATGTAGTTATCAATGATTACAATTGATGAAAGTGCTGTTGGTACATTGGATCGATGTATGGCACATGAAAATTTCGCTGAACTTATTGAAAGTATCGAAAAAGATTTTCCGGACGGCTTTTTCGATTCTTTTCCGAATTCCGACAATACGGAGAGCTTTCATGAAGCGGTTTTTGAGGCTGTGTCATCGCAATCCAACGATGTTCAACAGGTTGCGATGTTCAGTAACAATCTACAGTTGTAAGACAGTCTTCATGGTTTATCCATTTATTGCTTTAACTCTTAGGAATCAAAAAGTGGATTTAATTTTTGGAATAAAGTGTTTGGATGGTATGGACATTTCAATACCTTAATGTATAATGTAGACTAAACTAGGTAATACACTGATTTAATTAATGCTTCACATCTATGATAAATGAAGTAAAATCTAAGTACATTACTGGTTAAAATTATCGTTATTGTTTTGTTTTATTAATTTTTTTTCTTCAGGAACATTTGAAAGAGGTCGACAGCCAAAATCTGTATAATATTCCGCATTCAGCGACAATCGGAGAATCAAAGCCACTGTGCTCTTCTACACCGACCAAACTCAAAACTCAGGAAAAATCTTCCGCAATGTCGGAAACTTCCGTAAGTTGTTGAAAAAGCATTTACGTTTTATTTTATTTTTTTATTTGAAAAACCATAATCATCTGCTTTAGAATTCAAATGTGTCAACTGTGAAAACTGAGTCTCGTCGCCTGCATTCAAAAGCTCCATGAAAGAAACAGGTGAAAATATTTTGTATATTTTCTAAAGTAAGAATTATTTTTGGAAATATTTTTAAAATAATAGATTTAGAATCTAAAATTTTGAAACGGAAATTTGAAATCCAAATGAACTCTTACTATTTGTCTTTATGTACATTTTTTGCACGTCTTTTCTAATTAATATTGTTTACTTTCTACGTCAATTATTGTTATTTTTACTCAAAGTTGTAGGTTGTTGCTGAAAGCGCGATATTCAAAGATCGTGTTGAAGTAGAATGTCCTTATCTGCCTATTGAGGGAACTGAAAAAGAAGAAATTGATGCTGTTGGGCGAGATTTATTTTTTCTTCGAAGTCCTTTGACAATTCTTTTGATAAGACGAAAGCCGGAAAGATGGAAATATCTGCAGGTTGGAGAAAGCTTGCTGAGTTATGTGATGAGTCAAACAAGAAAACTGCAGAAAGTGAAGAACCGAATACAGCGAAAAAAATGACAATTTAGAAACATGCCAATTGACGAACCAAAAACCAAAAGATAAAGGAATTAAATATCCGCCACCATCTTCTGTTGATTTAGAAATCAAAAGAAAATTCGAAATGAACTTTGTACTCCCGTATCTGTTAATAATAATGCTGATGTTATCAGTCATCAAATGGAAAAATGTATAGAAGATAAAGGAATTGTAAAGAATACAAAATGCATTTCGAAATCATCCATAGAACGGGAAATTGAGCTATTGTTCGAGAATTCGGATGATCAGGGTTGTGGAAATTTAGGTATACAGAAGGGTGATGGATGGAAAAATTCGAATTCTATTCGTAATACACCATCAATAGAAAATAGAAAGGAATCAGAATATAGGGATGAGATTTCAGGCGATGAAAATCTAACTGTTGGATGTAGTGAACGTCGTAGTTCAATAAAATTTGTTGCAGATAAGAAAAAAGAAAGCATCAGAAACAGAAGTTAATAGGTAACGATTTTGTTGGTAATTCGAAAATTTTAGTCGCTAAAAAAGACAGTTGGAAGAGACATATGTCAGTTCACCGGTACGAGATAATGGTGATAGTTCTATTGCTGGAAGTAGTCCCTGTATAAAGCAGCAGAGCAGTTCAAGAAGCAGGAGAAATTTAAAAGGCTCGAAGAAGATCGAATGGAAGCACGTGCAAATGCAGAAAAGAGAAAGAAGGAGAAGGAAATGTTGATGAAAAAGGAAAGAGAGGAAATCGAAAGACAAAAGCGTGAAGTTGAAGAAAAGGAGCTGAAAAGAGCAGCTGAAAGAGAACGAAAAAGGAGAGAGGCAGAAGAACGTGAGGCACGTGAGAAAGAACAGCGTGAAAAACGACGCAAAGAGCGTGAAGATCGTGAGAAATTGAAAAAATGAAAGAAAAGGAAGATAAGTTGAGTAGCAGTATTAATGTAAGAAGACAACGAGAGCGATCTAGGGATGGAAAATTAAAAAAGAGCCAAAAAGCTTTCTGCAATTGGATTCTAAGAATGATGATGCGAATGAAGCAAGCATTTTAGATAGATTATTTGGAGATGATGATGATTTGAAGCCTGTGACGAAAATTTCAGATAAAGAAGAAATAAAAGAAAGTCTGAAGAAAGCCGCGCGAGGTAGTTTTTGTTTTTTTTTTTGTTTCGGCTTTCTTAAAGGGGAAAATTTTATATTGAAATCCAGTAAGTGCTACCTTTTTGTTTGCACTGAGTATTTCAGATCCTCATCTCAGAAATCTGTTGGAAAAATGAAACTTTCAAAAGACTTTCATTTGAAAGAGGATTGTCATGCAAAGAAGGAAAAATCAGAGCGTAGTACTGATATTAAAACAACAAAAAACGCAAAGGTATTTTTTTGTTTCCCCTTACGGTTCTACAGACAGCATCGTTTCATTACTTTAGTTGTTCCGGTAACTGGAGGCTAGTATTGTTTTGAATCGAGAAATCAATATTCATGAACAGATGATAGTTCGAAACAGCAAAATGGTACGTAGTTAGATTGTACGGTACTTTTTATTACTGTGTTACTTAGCTGTTATATCATTATCATGCTATTTAGCTATAGTACTATCACTCTATCATTTTCTATCATGCTATTTAGTTGTCGTACTCTTTCTAAGTATTCAGTATTTAACTAAAGGATAAAGCTTATATTGAATTTTGAACCATCATTTGTTAGTTTTTTCTGATTCACTTTTTGTTTTATTTATTAAACCTATTTTTTTCTTTTAGGAAAGTGGCTTAAATCGACTTGATACACTAGATGATCTTTTTAATTGCCTCGCTACAAAGCCAGGTAGTTCATTTGTTTACGTTTTTTCCAATTATTTTGCCTCAAATTTTCCGATTTAAATTATATAATTTTTGTAATTTTTGCTTATAAGTGTGGATATGTCTTTTGCATGCAAACATATGTGTTAAGTTCTTGATCAGCTATTTTGCAAAATTGTTAATTTTTTCGGTACAAAAAATCAAATTTGTGCGAATAACCATATTTTTAGGTACATCGCGAAAGGATGAAACAGATGTTATGGAGACTAAATCATACAAAAAAGTAGTGTCAGGAGTCAACAAAGGAAGGGAAAATTTGCTTGTTGGGGTGGACATTCAGCCAGAGGTCTTGCTTATTTATGATTTTTTTCTATTTTTGCTATTTGCATGTTTTCATGCACAAGCTTTTTCTTTATTATTCAAATTATAAGGTTAAGAGCTCCTTTGACAAGATCAGAAATATCTTTAGCAGAAATCAGCAAGAGATATGCTACTTTAAAATGACTCGCGAATCTTGGTAAGTGTAAAAAAGTCTTTTGTTATGCAATTTATTGAATCTTTTCTTACAGTTGGTATGGTATTAGAAAAGGCGACGCGTATACGAACGAAATATGAGCATGAGGAAAAACTAAAACAGGAATATCGGAAAGTGGAAGGTATGCGGCGTGGAACCAATTCATCTTCGGTAAGCTTTTTTATCTTATGCTGTGCTGCATAGAAAAGGATCTCTATTATATATTATCTATTATTTCACCACATTTTTCATTAATTTTTCTTTAAAAGAAGATAAATTTTTCATTCCGAGAGTATTTCTGGTATCGAATTTTCAAATCTGGAAAAAATTCTCGATTTATATTTACTTCTATTACTTTGATCTCTAATTTGAAACAATTTTCTCAATAAACAATATTTTTTATTAAATATAAAAAAATGTATTTCGTATGAAATTTAAAAAATGAAAGCTATCAAAAAAAATGAAAATAAAATTTTTGTCCTTTTTATTTATTGAATTTTGGTATAATATCTCTAATCTCATAGTCTTTTTTTAGGAGTACAACACACGCAAAAGAATTCTCGATTTACCGATTCCAAAAACGGATCTCTTATCACAACTGCTAAAACCTAATACTTCACTGCATAATGATTCGTTACGACGGACTGTTTCGGCGAAAAATATTAGCAATTGTTCAGATTCAAATACATTGATATCTGCTTCGTCGAAAGTTCCAGTATTAGCGTCAAAATCTACAACAGCTATTTCTCCTTCTTTTCCAGGCACCAGTGAATCGAAATTGCTACATTGCAATGAATCATCTGATATCGGCTCTTCAAGCATCCAAGCTAAAAAACCTCGTTTAGATATGGCAGCTATTGATGCCGTATTGCAAAGTTTACATGGTTTGGATAAAGCTTCTTCCTCTTCTTCTCCATCATTTTCTGCAGCTTCTGCTTCTGGGTCAGAACCGACATTGATATAAGTTACAAAAATTTCGGTTCTTGAATTTATATGTTTAGCTTTTTATTCATTTTCTCTGTTGGTTTTAGTCGATTTTCTCTTACTTCCCGGAATAGTCGTTAATCTTGGATTTAAAGTTAAATAATTTATTTGATCAATCATCTATCTCACTGTCACCGCAGTTCAAGAAATGCTCTGAAATAAACGGATATAACCGCATTGACTGGATTTAGTACGTGCCGTTAGTATAACTGTTAAATAGCAGTAATTAGTTAGAGCGACCATACATTTTGCTCATTTTTCGTTTGAGATAAATTTCATTCGTTTTGAATGCATAGGTTTGATTGTCTTATAATTTATTATATTTATTCCTTTATGGATCGAATCCTTTTCATCTTATAGCTTCTTTCACCTACATACAGCTTTTATTTTACTTCAAATCTCAAATCTATTGAATTTGGTTAATTATAAATATTCAGAACTGTAAAAAGTCGTTATTTTTAAATGTTTTTGGAAGATCATCAATTATCGTATTTTCAGTATTGCTCCGCCAAGTATTGCAAACGAAATTAGTGTTAGTATGAATATTTTTTCCCCAATGTATATGATATAGATTTGATTCATATTTCGATTATTTAATGTTTTCCTCGTTTATTTCTATTAATAGTTTGCTTCAAGTATTTCTTTGTGTAGATAATTTGTTTTAATCATTCGTTTTCACTCTTTCAACGCATTGTGATATTCTCAAGAAATGGGTATCTTTCTTCATTCTTCTTTCTTCGAATTCACTCTGATTTCATTTATTTCAATTAACTTATTAATAATGTGTTTCAGTGTTCAAATACTTTCATTTTCAGAATAAAAGTGTGTGGAAATTTCTTTCGTATTTTGTTTCTCCACAGAAACTTTCCAGAAAATGTTCAGTTATTTTTGCAATATACTTTTCTAAGTGTAAGAATTGTGAAATAAATATTTGACGAGCTCATAGAATATGCTTCTTTTATGTTCAAAATGAAAAACAAAAAGAAAAACAATTTTTCGATTCGAAAAGTTTAATATAAACAAATAAGTAAAAGATGATGATGATGGAATAAGTGGGTTTTTGTCGTCAGTATTATTGCATGATCGATAAATTGCTAAATTATGCTAAATGTTAACGTTGAAGTTAGTGTCATATATATGGCTCTCATCATCACTTTTCATGGTTAATAATAATTGCTTCAATAACATCATATCGAAAATAATCGGTCGTCTTTGCAGCAATGATATAATACAAATATTGAATTCATCGATTCTCAAAATATGCGCCTTTCAAAGTATGTCTTTTCGAAGTATAAATTAAAATATATTTATTATGATATATTCAAAAAAAAAAAAAAAAAAAAGAAAGGAATTTGTCACTTACTTTGTTGGAGCACAAAATTTGTCACTTATATTGTTGTAGAATTATTCTCACAGAGCACTGTGCAAGTTAAATGATTTTAATATATATCATAAAAAGATTGAACAAGCTAGAAAAAATTACGGAAATTTAATCAGTTAGAATTTATCAGTATCAGAGAATAAATTGATCGAAACAGTTATTATAGTTTTCTTCCTTTCTTTTTTTTTTTAATTTAAATCTAATCAAAACTAAGCTACAATTATATCGCTTAACTATTCCATTGGTGGAAGATATAAATAAATTGATGAATCTTTGATTTAAATATTTTAGAGATAAGTGTGACTTTTTAGAAGAAAAAATTTATGAATTATTTTTTTCAGAAATTTTATAAGGATTTTCCTTCATTAAATTACGGGCGTTATTTTTGTACGAAATTACCAGAACAAATGAATGATGAATTCAACATTATTTCAAAATCATATGGTATACAAAATATAACAACCGATGTACATCGTATTCTACTCATTCATCCACGATTACGACGAGGACGTTTCTTTGATTTAAATCCAACAAAAGCTAAGCTACAATTAGAAGAAGCAGTTGCATTGGTCAATACTTTGCCTAAATTCAAAGTGATAGAGTAAGTACTTACTTTAATATTTTTTCTTTTTTTTGTTATAATAAATTTTGAACAACTCCAAAAAATATTTAGAATATATTTAACAATTCTAAATTGTTAATGCAACAGAAAATATAATTTATTTTTCTATCATTTTAGGACAACTGCAATAAGCACCGATTACTCTACTAAGAAAAATCGTCTTTGGGGTAAAGGACGTCTTGAACGGATAATTGCTTTGAACGAGAAAATCTGTGCCACAGCATTGATGATTGATGTTGATATTTTATCACCAAAACAACAGGTTCTTTTTTACTTTTTTTAATCTTTATTGTTCCAATTGCTTATCCTTCTAAATTATATGAAAATACAGCTTTATAATGGCATATTCATTTTTGTTTATGGTTAAACTTAGCAGTATGTAGTTCAAAATTTCAAGTCTTTGAATTTGAAATAAAAATTGGAATTTAATTTTTAGGAAATTTAAGTGAAATTTAATGAAATGTCATTATTTTTAGGCTGAATTAACATCAATCTTCCGTATTCCTGTATATGATCGTTACAATATTGTATTGCTTATTTTTAAAATGTTCGCTAAAACAAAAGAAGCTAAGTTGCAAATTCAGCTTGCCGAAATCCCTTATATAAGGTTAATTTTTACATCGAATTTTACATTTCATTGACTTGTGATTTGGGAATTATAAGATTCTTGATTGGACCTGATTTTGTTCTTAGAAAATTCTAAAATATATTTTATTTTTCTTCTGCAGGCAGCGGTTATTATCTATGTATGAATTACATGCGAATCCTTCTGTTTTCCATTTGGATACATCCGAGAAATCTAAGTTTGCTTTCTGGATTTGATTTTATAAATTCAATAAAAATATATGGACTTTTTTGAATTGGAAATAATTTTTGATGATTAGAGTGATTGTTTTTCTGCAAAAAGTTTTTGGATCATACTGATTCGTTAAATAGTGGTTGCGCTAAATAATTACTCTTAATCTTGTTCGAACAAAATTGAATATTAATAAAATCTTATTATTATCTAGGATAAATAATTCTCAATAGATGAGTTTTTAGAGCTGAAAGATTAGAAATTTTACGATATCGTGAGCAGCATTTACGAAAATGCTTAAAAGCTGCAGTAGAAGAAAAAGCTAATTTGCGAATTGGTGAAGCTCAGAAAAATATACGGACAGTAGTTGCTGTAGTTGGATATACGAATGCTGGCAAAAGTTCGCTGATCAAAAGGTTATTTGTAATTTTTTCATTCCTGATGAAAAATAAAAACATATCATTTATTATAGGTAAATACAAAATTATTTCCGGAATACAGCGTCTTGAAATTTCTGAATATTTA
The DNA here is from genome assembly GCA_024305405.1 of Dirofilaria immitis. Taxonomy (NCBI): domain Eukaryota; kingdom Metazoa; phylum Nematoda; class Chromadorea; order Rhabditida; family Onchocercidae; genus Dirofilaria; species Dirofilaria immitis. The sequence continues at coordinate 1,442,403 of JAKNDB010000070.1, forward strand.
TTTATTTATGCTAATTTTCTAAGCAAATTTTCGTTCTTTCCAGATTAACAGGACGAAATTTATATGTTGAGGATCGTTTATTCGCTACATTAGATACATCACTTCATGTTTTTCGATTACCATCTGGTTTATCCATACTTTTTGCTGATACGATTGGTTTCATATCGAATTTGCCCACTCAATTACTGGCATCCTTTCAGGCTACGCTGGATCATGTTGCAAATGCAGTTAATTGGATTAAAAGAATTCGTTCAAACCTATTCGAAATTGAGATATTTATTTTTCTAGAATATGAATAGTACATACTGAATAAATAATAATTGATATAAGTTTCTTCATCGCTTAAATTGTTTTAACATGTCGAAAGTAATTTCAGGATTTATTGCTGCATGTAGAGGATGTTTCGAATCCAGATTATCTTATGCAGCGGGATGTCGTAATGAAAACATTATCACTATTAAAAATTAGGAGTGAATTGCTAAACTCAGTAATTCGAGTTAGAAATAAAATTGATAAATTGAGTCAGTTGCCTCCTGATGAACCTAACACATATTCCGTATCTTGTGCTGATGGTCGCGGACTTATCGAGCTGATGGCTGCTGTCGATAAGGTATTTTTCTAGTGAATATGTTTTATTTTATATTTCTTGTGCTTAAGCAAATTTTAAATACTCATATGGTTTCTAGCTTTCCCCATGTTTTCGTTTGCTCATACTTTTCTATTTTTCAGATTCCAATTTATTTTAATTTGTTCATTTCTAATTTTACTGTTTCAAAAGTCTTTTGCTGAAAATTTAGTGTAAAATTTACTTCTTTTCTAAATTCAAATTTATGACCTAAATTTTGCAGAAAGTACTGGAATTGACTGGTGTAACAATTCGTCGATTGAAATTACGTCCATATTCAGAAGCATTTTCGTATTTATCTAAATATTCCTTTCTTGTTGGTCAGCCGGTTCCAACAGAAGACAATGATTATTTGTTGTGTAATGTTATTATGGATGATAATGAATTCAACAAATTCAGGGCCAATTTTCCATTCTCAAAAATTGATATTCATAAATTTTAAAAGTGTTCAAAATTGCCCAGTTTACATTTTAAAATTAGGGATCTCAACAAAAGCAATTACAGATGTAAAATTTTCTTCAACTTGCTTAAAAAGTTGTAGGAAGCCAAAAGAATGGAAGAAAAGAATTTCAATATTTACTTTCTATGATTCCTTGTTTCTTAATGAAAGTATCTGAAACATAGTCGTATTAATTCAAAAATTACATATCATTTCATCAATATTTTCATTTTGAGATAGGTTATTCTCAATTGCTTTAAAAATATATTGTATAAGACTCTGGTTATTCCCAATTGCTTTAAAAATATATTGTATAAGACTCTGTTTCGGACTTCTCTTAGATCTTAGAAGGATTTTCCAAGTTTTATTTATTCCCATTCTCATTTAATTGTCTAGATATCTATGAAATCATCCAAATTATCTAAATTTTATTGAGATTCAGAAATTGTATCTTTTTGGAGGAACTTCCAGAAAATGTATCTGATTGTCAGTTTTTAAGTTCTCTTCCTTTTTTTGTTTATTAAGCCGTCATAAAGGATTAAACATCATAAAGCGATATGCACAAATAATCGTATATCGAATATTAGGTTTGACAAAAAGCTTTATAAAACGTTTTTCATACTTATTTGTTTTTAGTACTACCAGTTAGTATTTCTAACTTATAATAAGAAAATTTTATGTCCTAAAAAAGTACTCAAATAACGCCATTTTTCATTATTTTTAAAAATCATCGCTATTTAGGTGATCACTCTTCTATTTTTGTCATTTGTAAAAAGAATTTAAACTTGAAGCTGAATATTTATCTTAATTAGATTTTTATAATTCGTCGATTTATAATTATTACCTGTTATCTTTTATTTATTTGTTTTTCATATTTGAATATACCTTTTTTTTTTCATAAAGGCCTGTTAATTTTACATCTTATGAGGAAAATTATTGATGCTGCTGATTGAAATCGTGGGAAAACCAGCGAATGAATAATTCCTTTATTCTTGATTTAATATTGCTGGGCAGATGTTGTATGTGCAAATTTACTGCATAATATAAATAATGTAAGCTAAAATTATCCGTCCATTATATTGATACATTCTAAAAGAGCTCCATTTCACTGACAAAGGTATTGCTTATTTTTGTCGCAGAAATGTATCAGGATTCTTCACCTATGAGAAACAAGAGGATTTTGAGTACCAAAAGTAATAATGAAGATATGCTTCGGTTGGATAACCATATAGGGCGTTATTTAATCTCCTTTGTATTATGATAAAATTGTCTTATTGATATCGTTGAATTTGTTATTCCTGATTATATGATCGCTACGTCCATTAATATGTTATCAAATTTATCGTAATGAAGGTTTAATTATCCATCTTTGAGGTGCTATCATTGAAAGATAGAAAGAACTCTTAATCTTTATCACCGTTAAAGAAGATCGGCGATAAATAGAATCCTCAAACATTGTCACAATTAAAAAGATCGGCGACAGGTGCTATGGTAATTTTCTCATTTTTTTTTCCATTGAAATATTTTAAAAAATTATTTCAAAAGAATTTTTCGTTTATGATTTATTTGCATTATGGCAAAGACATGAACAATTTCCAAAATATCGTGGATGAAGTTTGTTATATTTTTAAAATAACTTTATTTCATATATATTTGAATTTTTTGCAGCCCATTATTGCGTTACAATTGAAAGCCAATATGGTAAATGTTACTTCACTGGAACCAATGGGTGATTGGACTAAATTTCGATGGCATTTAAAGGTTTCGTTGACGTTTTCTTCCTTTTATATTTAAAAAAAAAAAAAAAGAAACGGATTAATCTTGTAGGCTACAATTTGATCTTGCAGAAGTAGAATGTAAAATTTTATGTTGGAATATCACAGATAATATGTCATAAGTAGTCCGTGAAATAAGTCATTATTCAGAATAGTGGGAAAAATTATCCTATCAACATCTACTTAAGAAATTTTCGATTATACCAAATTCTGTTTGAATTAATGCCGCATCATTTTGCGGCTTTCTCAACTATGGAATTATAATCGAAACAGAAGAAAGGATATATTCTTCTGATGATTATGGAAACTTTTTCACCGTATTTCTTGTAACTTCAACTAAATTCGAGCAACTAAGAATAACTATACATATTATAGTTAAAATGCACAAATTGTGGTGAAGAACCAGATCATTGGCAATATGTTATTGCAGAAGTAAGTTATTCATAGCTATAAGATTATGATTTCAATTATGATGTTAAAAAGAAGGAGTTAGGAAGAATCGAGAAGGAGTCAAGAGACCATTTGCTAGTGTCAATTAACTTAACCTTTTTTGTCATGCAAATTAAGAAATTTTTTAGGATAAATTCAATATACCTGGAAGCAGAGGAACTGCAAATATGTTGGGAAATGTAAACTATGCAGCAGGCTGAATTCACTTGGTAAATAACTTTTAAAAATAATTTATCGAAATTTATATAAATTATTTTGAAATTGAACTATAATTATAGCTAATACTTATTTTTGAAATATGAATTTTAATTTTTGAAAATATTTCTCATCAAAGTTAAAAATGCATTCATTATATATGCGGATAATATTATGTGCTAAAACTGATTTAAATTTTAAGCTTGTTTTTTCTATGATTTATTATATTTTCTTTATTTCCATAGAAATTGTGAAAGATTCATTCCGACCCTATAAGAATAGTGATGATTACGACGAACTGATTAGATTTGATTGCCGTGGTTTGGAACCAACTGATTTCGACCCACAAGTTCGTTTTTTCCTTTTGGTATAATCTAAAGTTCTTACTGAAAAATTAGTAAATAATTTGAGGCGTTAGTAGCGAATAGTGAATAAGTGTGATACGAATCATCATTAGAGCAAAGGCGTTGATCCAATAGATCTTTTGAATTGATCTCTCAAAATTTTCGTTTGTCTATGTGGTATTTACTTACTGATATTTACTTGCAATATTTTTCCAATAGAAAGAAAAAAATAATTTCAGTCAGGTTGGCGAGCCATTGGTACAGAATCAGGGACTGTTTTTGAAAATATTGATCTCATTGAAAAGGTTTCCACTTATCTTTTAATTCATATAATCAATTTTCCATGACACGTTTTGCTAAATCTTGACCAAATGATGATTTCTTAATATATTTTGATTACTTACTGATAATTATGTTTACATTATTTTTTGGAAAAATATAGGCTATCTACATTTATGGTATGGGATGATTCATCTATCGATTTCTTTAATACGACTTTGTGTGAGTAATCAAAATAAGTTAAAAAAAATCATAATTTGAAAAAAATGATTGGTAATAATAAAAATAGCTAGATTAAATAGGATAATTTGGTTGTAGATATCATGAATTACCAGATGGATTATTGCACTGAATTATTGGTTAGCAATTAACATTTAAGAAAAGCTCTCGAACTAATTGAATTGATTCTCATGATTGTTTTGATTATCGATTTCGTTTAAGCTAATGAAGTAACAGTCGAATTGTTATACTTTTGAATTAAGGAATGGGTCGATTACGATGAGAAAGCAGCGCAACCAACGGAAATTAGTGAAATTCAACATCGATTTGTGCTTTGCCGTAAACAATAAAAAATGATTTTGGTTTTTACGATCATTCCCTTGTAACTATTTCTTTTACCCTTTTACATGCGATAACTGATATATGATATTGATGATAAGCAACTTTAATTTTTATTTGCATCAAATATAATCTTCAATGCATTGCTCATTATTAATGTCGAATGAAGTAGTATCTTTTATTCTGTACAAAAGATCTTCAATCTAAAAATATTGCATTTTCAAAACGCCTGAATGCATTTTTATCTTTTTTCTTTCATAAAGAATTTGCATGATTTCCAAACAATAAATCAATCCTTTCTTACATTTCCTTTAGTCAGCATTTCAAATATTCCAGGATTTTATTCCAGTGGTCAGTTATTTTGATGATAACTCATGTTAATTCACAATTTTTATCGCTGTTAAGCTCTTCCATATTCATTTATTAATGAGCTTGATTTGATTTTTATTATTTAAGCTTCTCCATGTTCATTCATTAATGAGCTTGATTTAATTTTTATTAGTTATTTGATGTTATTAATTATAAAATTTTTTCTTCGATTAAAAATAACAATTTCGATTGAAAATATGTTAAATGAAGCATTATAATTCATTTGAAAAAATATCCGATTTTTCAGCAAAAATATATTTAATATAATATTGGTGACATTGGAAGAAATTTTATTTGAAAAGTTAGTTTATTATGCATTCATCAATTTTCTTTCGATAGCAACTTTTTTAAAAGTTTCTACGAAATAGAAGGGGAAAAAAAGAGGAATATGAGTTGTTGATTATTAAAATTTTCATATTTATTGCTACTAAATATCAACTTTTTCAAGCGTTAGCAATTTCATTACCGATAGTGTCATAATTTGATTGATTTTTAGCTGAAATATTAAGAATATTTGATAAAATGAGAAAAAAAAATGAGATTTTGTTTACTACTTTTAGCCGAATTAATTGAATTCAAAAAAAAAAAAGTAAATAATCTTTTATTGTCCTTTAAGTCCTTTACTTTTACAATTTTTCTTTTTCTATAATTATTTAAATTCCGATAATTTTTAATCATTTTAAAGGTTAAAAAAAAAAGTTGAAAATATTTCAATAAGCACAATCTCTTTTCAATATATCATACGTTTTGCAATTGAATAATTGCATGAATAAATTAAATTAAATCATTTCCGATTAATTCTTTTCTTTTTAATTTACAATTTTTTTTTAATAATTAATTTTAAAATAATTATTTTAAATTAGTACTGTTTCTTTTATCTTCTTCTTTTTTTTTTTTGCTTTAATAATTTGATACTTATCAAAATAGGAATATATTAAATATTAAATACATGCCAAACCGTATGATTGTATGATAGATGAAGAAATGAAAATAAGCCTAAAAATGATGAATGATTAGCTCTCTTCAATATCATTTGTTTGCTCCAAATTTGAATCTATTTAATAATTAATAAGGATAATGTTACGGAAATAAATAGCCAAATGTTCGAGATATTACTCTCCCGGATATCTTCTCATTATCCTTACTCTTCTTCCTCTTCTTCTTCTTCTTCTTCTTCTTCTTTTTACCATCTGTCTCGATAAACTATGAAAATATTATGAACAATTTTATTACAATTAATTTTAATATTTTTTTTCAAAAAAAAAAATATTAAGCTAAAAGAAAATTTTATTTGAATAATTTTGTTTTTTACACTCATTGCTGAATTAAATAAAAATAAAATTATAAATAAATAAAGGCTTAAATAAGATGTAAAAATTAAATTAAACAATCCTATATATATTATTAGGTTTCTATAATACAATAATATAGTATAATTAGATTTCTATAATACGGTAATACAGTACGATTGCGTCATTAATACAGTATGATTGTGTCATAAAAATAAGTTTATAAATAAATAAACGCTTAAATAAGATGTAAAAATTAAATTAAACAATGCTACATCTATTACTAGATTTCTATAATACAATAATACCGTATGGTTGTATCATTTGATACAGTATGATTGTGTCATTAATACGGTATGATTGTATCGTTAATACAGTATGATTATTTTATTGCAATAATTTGTTTCATTCCCTTCCTTTCCCTTCTCTAATAATATATTATCAAGGAAAGTTAAATAAAAGAATTTTATTTGAAAAATTACGGTATAATTTATGAATCAAATTTTGAAAATTAATAAGAATGAAATTTAAACAAATAAAGATTTAAAATGAAGAAATTGAAATATTAAATTAAATAGTATAATTTGTATATTAAACTTCTACAGTATAACTAATACGGTATGATTGTTTCATTATCAATATTCTATTAAAGAAATCTATCACTTTTTCATTCATTCTTATCCTTTTTACTTTTAAATTTATTCACATCATCATATACAATAATACTGGTTGTATATTGTTTGATTCATGAAAAAGTATGAGAGAGGATATTGAGGATAAGGATTCTGTAATTGCACCTAATTTTAAGTACCATCTAAAATGCAGAAAGCCTAAAATGAACGTGTCAAGGCTGGTTAAATAGAAAATAATATTCTCTTTATATTATTTGACATCATTCATTCATTCATTCATTCATTCATTCATTTATTCATTTATTCATTCGTACAATCATACAATCATTTATTCATATTTATTCTCACATTATTACTATTATTATTATTATTATTATTATTATTATTACTATTATTATTATTATTATTATCATTCTATTTCTCGAATAACGGTAGGAAAAAAAAGTTTGATGAAAAGCAATAAATTAATTTTTGTAACTTTTTTTTTTTTAATATATCTAAAAGATATCATTAAGTAAAATTTAATTAAGTAAAAAAATTCTTTTAAAATAATAATAACAAATTAATATTAGAATTTAATTACTTAATTACTAAGTAATGTAATGATTATCGTTTGATTAATTAGGCTTCCATCTATTATATAATAATTACAAGTTTGACTATCATCTTAATGATATAGCAATGATAATTAGTTAAGAATAAAATAATTTTTTTATTTCACAAAAAATTTTGCAATTATCATATTATCATTTATAATCCAAACTGATAATTATGAATTTATGCAAAATAACGATAAAATATATAAATTTAACTGATAATTATAAATTTATACAAAACAGCTTTTTTACTGATAAAAATTAACAATGATTAATATACAAAATAACGATAAAATATATGATTTTTTTGCTACTCATGAATAAAAATTTCTAATTTAATTATGTTTTTTTTTAATTTACTTATAATTTAATTATTTCTCATTTAGGAATTAAATTTTCCAATTTAATTTAATTAATTTTGCTTGAAAATATTTATTACAAAATTAATTTTAATTTTAAAATTTTTATCATTAATCTGATAAAAAAATAGGATGAAATGAAATAATAATTATTAATGAAAATACGATGCAAAAAAACTAAACAAAATGATTTATTCAACGAAAGTAATGCATTTTATATTCGCACAATAATATATATTAAATTATCAATCAATTATCAATAATATAACAAGGACAATAATATATATTAAATTATCAATCAATTATCAATAATATAACAAACTTTTGAAATTTACATAATTTCAAAATGAAATTTGATTTAATCGATACATATATATATATGCCACCAAAAATATATTTTCCCTTTTTTTTTTATCAATAAAATTTAACAATGAGTAGTAATTTTATGACTGATTAATTATCATATTGAATTCTTTATGATTTATGAAATTTCAATAAAATATGCTATCAAAAAATGATAAGAAAAAGAAAGAGAAGAAAAAAAATCAAATTTTGGGAAAACTTTCAAAAATAAAAAAAAATATTTTCCAAAAAACTTTTAGAAATTTCATAAAACTTTTTTCATTTTTTGATATATGTAAATTTTAACAAAATATAAATAATTTTTTTTTTTTCTAAAAGAAATTTCTTTTTTTTTTTTTTCATTCTCTTCCATCAATCATTAATTGCGGTAAATTAAGGTTATGGAAAATTGTTATACAAGGTATAATGATTATATAGACTTTGGTCATCAAGAGGTCAAGTAAATTATGTTGGAAAATGAATATGAGAAGAAGAAGACAGGTGTTATATCTTTACTATATTACTAACTATATACCTATTACTCGTACAATTACTATTACCAATAATATTACGACAATTCTTTCCACATTTTTTTCCTTTTTTTTTTCTTAATTGTAGTGATAAAATTGTTGGTTGTAAAAATAACAGATAATAATAGCATAGTTTTAAAGATGAACGATATAATTTATTAATAATTAGTGATAGAGAAGTATTTGAATTTATCAAATTAATCAATACTTTTGATAAATAGATAAGAAAATATACAAATAATTGACTAGGGAATACTCAGCATTCACTAGTGATTTTATTTATTTATTTATTTTTTCTCTCTTAACAACACATATACATATTTTTTTTACAATAAAAATTAATTACTTCGATTAAAAATTTATATTATTTCAAAAAAAAGATAAAATAAAATAAAATTTAAAATATAATTATATAAATTTTATGAATATTTAAAATTTTAGAGAGAAAAAAAGATTTAAATACTTAAATTTCAACAATAGTTTGGCCTAAAATTAATGCAAATTATTGTTTGAAAATGGATTTTATTGTTCTTTTAATGATAATGATTATCGGAGAGATAAAATACATGAATTTATATTCCGATATGAGAATAATTATGTGAAATAATAAAATGTATATAAGAAGAATCTTGTTATATGATTTAATTTGTTTTAAATAATAAAATTTATTTGTTACAAAAGGATGAAAATTTGAAATGAAATGAAACAATATGAAATGGAAGACTTATTTACTGAATGCAAAGATATCTTCAATGATAACAATAAAATGATATTAAATTATCATATGAATATGTAAATTAATTGAATATAAAAAAAAATGACGAAATAGAATGAAATAATTGAGGTAGAAAGACCGAAATAAGAAAAAAAAGCATTTGAAATAAAATTGGAAATTAAAAAAAAAATTAAATTAAATTTTTGATATGAATAATAACATTTCAGTTAAATTACATTGAATGAATGTAATTCAGGCAAATTTCTTATTGCAATTACCCGAAAATTTTTGCAAAGTTCAAAGTTCAATGCTATTTCTTAATTATATGCAAATTTTGTGATGTTTTAGTTTTAGCTTTTGAATTTGGCGCAACAGTATGTTGTAATAAATTTAAAAATGATTATGATTATGACTAGAATTATCCGGCAAAATAGTTGAGCAATGTATGGTATGTGATTTGTACGCTTTTCTCGTATCATATTTTGCGGAACATTTCGTACATACGAAATTGCTTGTAGAAGTAGAAATGGTTGATGTTGATGATGTTGATGATGATGTTGATGATGTCGATGATGATGATGATGATGATGATGATGATGATGAGAATTGCGTAGCGATTTGCGAATTATTTCCACGTGGTTTATGCCAACGTCGATGTGATGCTAAATTTGCCGGACAGCTAAATACCTGTAATGAAAAAAATGAAATTTTAAAATATGACTATTGTAAAGTTAAAAACCAAAAAAAAAACCTTAATTATTAGTGATTGATTAAAATTAAAAATTACATATGAATATAATCATATATTCAAAAATTATATCATTCACTATTTTACTCTATCATTTTATCACTTATCACTTTTTTTTTTTTCTATCATTTATCTCTTATTTATTCAAAATTATATATTTCTTTGAAACAAATAATTTCGTCATAATTTCAAAAATAACAATTAAACTTTTTTTTTTCTTTAAAAAAATAAATGAAAAAATCACAAATAAAAAATATTAGCCGAAAAGGAAACAATTATATTAAAATTATAAAAACAAAAAAAAAAAGAAAAAGAAAATAAAAAAACTTTTATGATAAAATCAAATAATTTAATTAATAAAAAATTCGTTAAAAAAAAAAAAGTAATCGAAAAACGAATGATAGTATTTATGCAAATTTTTAAAGTTAATCACAATTTAAACGATGTTTATTTATTTGATCATACACATTTATTTACAAATATCAAATTTGGATGATCATAAAATTTGATATGGTACCATTTGCTTTAACTTCATCCGATATATATTATGTATCCTAAGATTTTATTCCGATTATTATTGCTCATTATAATTGCGTACTCATCAAAGATTTATTACATAACGGATGATAGAAATGAATTGAAATGCTAATGGTACTTCAAAAATTAAACGAACAAGACAAGGCAAAAAGAAAACCCGAGAGAGAGAGAAAGGAAAAAGAGAGAGAGAGAAGAAAACGAAGAAACAAGTTAATATCAGTGGGTGGTAAGGTCAAGAAGTAATCAGTTTGACGTATCTTTTTGTCTTTCTTTTTTTTTTTTTTTTATTTCAAAATTCCCTTTATCAATGTTTGTTTGATGTATTTTACAGACATCAATGTGACATTGAACACCATTTTGATCGCAAATTGCTTACCGAAATTGTCTCCCTCAACGATATAGGATAGGCGAGACAGGCTTAAAACTAATCATTCCATTCCCGCATGCACCTGCCACTTAATTATGGATTCTCGATGAGATGAAGACGGGGGAAAGAAAAAAAAAAATCAAACGGTTGGTTGAATCAGATTCTACGCGATTGTTAGTCATACTTGAAAATATGTTTGGTAATATATTTCTACGTTAACTATTTCTATCAAAAAAAAAAATAACGAATAATTTATTTGATTTTGAAAACGTAAAATTTTCACGTACGCTTGAAGAAGCAAAATAAAAAAGTTTGAAAGTTTAAAATAACCAAAGCTTTCACATATGCATCAGGGAAAAAAAGTTTATGATAAAGAAAAATCTCGATATATGTTGGATAAGAAAAGGAGAAACTATTGAGAAAAAATCATGATTCTCGAAATATCGCTAAGCATACAATTTAGCTGATGAACAAGTTTGATCAATCATGAATATCTTTTGATAAACTATATTTTATCATATTAATTTATAATATTCAATATACAACTACATGATTTAATTGATGATAAAAATTTGCTAATGAATGATATGAAATTTAATCAGAAGATGAATAATGATAATGATAACCTTATCACATTCTGGACAACGATATTCCTCATGAATAATACGTGGACAACGATGTTGCGCTAATCGAAATACATCATCATATCGAACCTAGCAAATGTTTATATTAACCATTGTTTACAAACAAATGATATGTTTGATAAGAAAAGAAATTATTATCAAATTCCACATATTCTATGGGAAAAAAATTTGATAGATTTTATAAATTCTCAAATTATAAAAATTTAAAAGATTAAAATTACAATAATAAATTGATATGAGAAAATAGAGAAAAAAACGACGAAATATCTGAAATGCATTACTTAAATAATTTTTTTAAGTTAAACGAATGAACGAAATGTTAATCAAATAATTAATCAGAAATGAATTAATTAATTTTATAATTAAAAATAATTTATTAAAATTTAATACTTTGCATAAGGCACATATGCAATCGCCAATTACATTTGTAATTTGCTTAATTTTACGACGACTTTCTTCCGAAACATTTACAAAAATTGCGGTTTCATCTAAATCGGCAGCTGCTTGTAGCTCATCGGCTGGTGGTAATGTTGATGCTTCCTGTAGGATTTTTTTTTTAAGTAATTTTTCTCAAAAAAATTTTATTTAAATATTTAATAATTTAATTAAGCATTTAAAGGAAAAAAAGGAAGACATTCCAAGAATAAACGATTAATTTAAAATAATTTTTTTAATTCAAATTTAAGTATTTAATTCTTTAAGTTAATAAATTTTTTTCAATTCAAATTTTATTTTGTTCATTTTTTTCGCTCTCTCTCTCTCTCTTTCTAAGAAAATATTTAATCTTTTAGTTAGAAAGTTTTGCTTATGAATTTTTAAGTTTTTTTTGGCAAAAATTTTTACCGTATAAAATCGATTTATGTAATTTAAGTAAAATATTAATTGATCATTCTTAACCTATACAACATACACATATATATATATATATTTATTTATTTGTTTATTTATTATTTTAGTCTTGAAATTATTGTTAATTAGAGGTAAACATACTTTTATGAACATTCCCGAGACAGGTGAGCATGTTTCTGAATCATCCATTATACGTCGTGTAATTTTAGTTCGTTTTGATGATAGATCATCAGAACATCGTGATGTAAGTCGTTTCCGTTCACGCGTTGGCATCACGCAATTATCCGTTGATGTTTCAATTGGTGATACCACCTGTTCGTTTATTTTTAATTTTTATTTCAATTTCATTCTTATATTTCGTAATTTCATCGATCAATATTATACCATTACAATATGCGTTTAAATGTTTAAGTGATAAAAAGTGCAAATTTCGATATTAAATTAAAACTTTCTTGATATAATCATTCCTTGGAAAAAAAAAAAGTGCAAATTTAATCAACACAGATAATCACTACTCAAAAAGGTGCAAATTTAATCAACACAGATAATCACTACTCAAAAAAGTGCAAATTTAATCAACACAGATAATCATTAATCATTACTTTAAAAAAAAAGTGCAAATTTAATCAACACCGATAATCATTAATCATTACTTTAAAAAAAAGTGCAAATTTAATCAACGAATTTATTTGCATATATTAATTACTAATTGAATAATTCTAAACTTTATTATTTTGACCTTTCTTTCGACTACTATTTAAAAAAGTTTGTCTATTAGTTAAATCAAAAAAAAATCTGTGATAAATTTCTAAATCAAACAATATGAATTTATTATTTCTAAATTTAAATTATTCGTCATAATTTTTATTTACTCAAATTTTCTTTATCAAATTATCAAAATATTTTGGAGATAAGAATTTCGAAAAAAAATTTAGTCAATTCTTAATATTGTAAAATTTATCAATAAAGATTATCAATTATATTATTGTTGTTAAAGATAAGTTGTAATATTTTGGAATAGAATCTATTGAATGATTTTCAACAATCATTGAAAATATGATGCTTAATCCAATTAATAAATTAATGATATTATTTTCTCTTTCTTCTCTTTCTCTTGATCTAATCATTTATCATTACTTGATCATGATCATGCTTTATTCATGCTATTATCATTTTTATCTTCTCTTAATTTGATCAATTTATTATTGCTTGAATATGATCATACCTTATTTAAGCTATTATTTATAGCTAAGCCCATTGCAGACATTTGATTCAAGAATGAATTTAATAAGCTTGGTTGACAAAGCATTTGTAGTTGCATTAGTTGCAACGTTGTCGCATAATCAATCATTGATCGTGTCGGATTATTGATGGTCGAATAAAAATCCTGCAATCTTGTTGCTGTCATTGTTGTTGTTGTTGTTGGTACTTTTGATACCATTATTGTTGATCCATTTCGTTCATTTGTGCCACTTGTACATACTTCCGATGTTGTTGGCCTAAGGCCCAAAATACGTTGTACCAAAAAATCACTCATAGACATTTTGTTGGAATTTCGTAATTTCGAAATATTAATTTATCAGTTTAGAATGATAAATATTTTTGCATAAAGATGCATAGTTCTGATTTCAATTTTGATAATTTCAAAGCATTGCTGCAATATCGATCAGTATGATTTCAATTCCTGTAAATAAGTTTTTTTTTTCTTTTTATATTGATAACAACGATCTGATTCTAAATAAATTTTCAACAAACAACGATGCTATAATATGATGAAATTTGAGTGTAAAATTTTAATCAATTAATAAATGGAATATTTAAATTTCAATCAAATTTTCAACAATGATGATAATTGAAATTTGATAAAATACAGTAGAAGAATTTTGTTTTTTTGTCTTAAATTATATACGGTAAAATTGAACAAACATATCAAATAAAGCAAGCTTAGAATTAAATTTATGATTTTATCAATTAGAATCAAATTTATGATTTTATCATAATCAATTAAGTAAGCTTAATAAACATTCGGTAGATAGTGTAGAATCAATAAAATAATACATATATTTAAACTGATATGGATTGATTTGATTTATTTGAATTTTAAATAAAACTTAGAAAGATAAGCAGAGTACGTAAAACCAACCATTCATCTATCAATCCACTTATTTATCAATTCATTCATCTATTTATCTTCTAATTTAAAAAAGAAAAAAACGATGAATGAATGAGTAGATTCTGAAGTAATTAGGAATATTTAAAATTCAAAAATTAAATTTAAAACACTAAAAATCATTTCCAAAAAAAAAGCAAAACAATTGAATTTTTATAAAAAAAAATTCCAACATTTCAAAAGATCAAACTTAATCAAATTTTTTATAAAACATATTGATAAAAAAGCCATTCCAATCTATCGATCTTAAATAATCCTTTAAAAAAACCATTCCAATCTATCGATCTTAAATAATCCTTTAAAAAAACCATTCCAATCTTTCGATCTAAAATAATCCCTAAAAAAAAACCAAATTATATTCAAAAATCATCGCTCAGTTAATATTATCAATATTTAACCTTTAACCTTTACATATTATATTTTATGAATTATAGAAAATTTTTCATTTGATAAAAATGAAAAATTTATTTAAATGATAAAAGTTATTTAAGTGATAAAAATTGCTAAAATAGAAATATTTCCAAGAAAGACAAAAATTAGTAATACAATTGAAATTGCTTATTAGAAGTATCCAAAATTTCTCCAAATGATATCTTTATCATTGATAATTTCTATTCCTATAAAATATATTTCGAAAATTACACAAATATATGCTTTTAAAAAAAAAGAAAAAATAATGCAATTGAAATTGTTGCAAATTTTTCTCGAGCAAACAAATGATATTTTCTAATAACTTTTTAACATAAGAAATTAAATTAATCAAAATTATGTCTTATCATTAATAATATCTAACCGTAATTAAATGTAGATATAAAAATAGCTAGCCAAAAATTTGTCACCTTATCATTGATAATATCAAGCTATAATTAAATGTAGATATAAAGATATCTTTCAAATTATTTGCCCACACCGTATTCCTCCAATACATTTTCTCTTGCAGCAAATTTCGTTGACAGTTTGTTGGAAGAGAGACGAATGATATTCATATTTTTGCTCCACCCAATCATCACAATTTTCAACCCACGGGCAAGAACTAACCCATCTTATTTTCTCGATCCATTCAACAATCCATCCCCTAATAATCTCATCCAATCAAATTATTCAATGATTTGTTTAAAGGCGGTTCAAACATTTTTGATTGATTCAAATTTTCTCGAAAAATATTTCGTGTCGAGAAAAGCAAAAATGAAAATTCCGATTTTTAGGCTATTCATTTTTATGCATTAATTATGCTAATGTTTTTAGTATGTAAAAATTAAAATTTTCTTTTAAGAAATTGAACGAAGAAAAAAAAAAAAAAGAAAGAAAGAATGAGGAAGATCAAAGGATTTTGATAATCCGTTCGAAATTTCAAATACCATCTGGATGATTTCATTTAATAAATCTTTTTTCCTTATCCATTTAAGGAATCAGTCGAGAAAGGCGATAAATGAATTAAATACTATTCGATCAAATATTTAAATATAAATACTACTCGATCAGAGATTTAAATATAAATATTATTCGATCAAATATTTAAATATAAATACTATTCGATCAAATATTTAAGTATAAATACTATTCGATCAAATATTTAAGTACATGTAATAACAACAGATTTTGATTTGAATTTCTTTTCATTTTTTTCGTATATCTTTTTTGACTTTAAAATTAATTTAAAACTTTCTTTTTGAATGTTGCAAAAAGATTTCTTTTTTTTCATAAAAGTTACAAATATCTAAATGAAATTAGAAACATTAAAGTTTATAAATTAGCAACCTGAAATTCAATTATAAACTAATCTAAACTATGCAACTTTTCCTAACTTATTAGTCTTAAATTGTAAATTGATAAGACTTTGATTATTAAATTAATTGATAATAAATTAAATCAAATTAAATTTTATTAGCTTAAATTAAATTAGAACAATTTTTATAAATCTATTTATAGTTTTTCTTTTCAAGTTTTACCATAAATTTACGTTAGACAACAAATTTCATTAATTTTCTCTCGTTCACACTGTTGTAGGAGTAATTTGTTTAAATTTTCTTTATCATTGATAAATTTAAATTTGAAAAAAGACGATCTTGAGATATACTTTTCAAGAAAATGGATTATTACACTTTGAACTCTCTCATAATCATTCTTATCTGTTAGCATAACTATGATATGTATTTATTCATTCATTAATCATAGATAGAGATAGAGAAAGAGATAGAGATAGAGATAGCGAATAAATATATATTTTATTTAAAATCATTTCATCTCCATACAATCAATACTTTAATCAATGTGGTAAAAGTGATGCAAATGATTATTATGATAGATGAAAGAATTAGTTAAAATATCCTATCTTTAAATTAAAATATCAATTAAATTTGATCAATGTTTATTTGATTATTATGATAAGAAATTATATAGCACTATTCTTTCAATCATTTATTTCAATCAATTCCCTTTAATCTATATGATGATGATAAAAATATTTGATAACAATGTAATAATGATACATAATCACTTTAATCTATATGATGATGATAAAAATATGTGATAACAATGTAATAATGATATATAGTTTTATCATATATCATACATATATGAAATAAAAAAATAAGAAAAAAATTGAATGAATAATAGAAAAGGATTGAATAAATTTTTATTTGACCTTTTAAAGGATTAGTTTAGAAGTCAAATACAATATTGTCAAAATGAACGATTAGACCATATTGCGGGAAAGTATTAAAACATTATAATTCAATTGATAATCAATTCACTTTCCTTTATAACAATTCATTCCATATGTTCAAATCTTTTATTGTATTGAATGAACAAAAAAATAAAAAAAATAAAAAGATCTAATGATATTTGGATTTTGTATGAAAATAAATGAATGTAAAAAATTTTAGGGAAAAATTTTGGGAAGCAATCTGTTCGTCTCGAGCAGTTAATATAATTCATATAATACCATATGACATATGTTATATTTTACTATATCAAATAAAATACTCTCATACGTTAATTTATCCATACATCGATAGACATTAACTATTATTTACTTCCTTCTATCAGAGTTATTCTAAAAATTAATTGAAATTTTAACATCTATTTAAGATGATATTTTATCATTTACAATATTCATTGCAAGAATTATAATTACCATATCATCATCATCATTATTATCATTATCATTATTATCATAATTAGCGTATCATCATTATCATTATTGTCACTGCTATCATCATTACTATCGTCATCATCATCCTCATCATCATAACCATCATCATACTCCCATACGTTAATTTATCCATACATAGAACATTACTAATATTTACTCCTTCTATCATAATTATTCTAAAAATTAGTTGAAATTTCAACAACTATTTAAGCATAAATAATAACGATAATGATGATATTTTAGTATATCGTCATCATTATCATTATTGTCATAACTAGCGTATCATCATTATAACTGTTGTCGCTACTATCATCATCATCATCCTCATCATCATAACCATCATCATCATCATCAGCAGTATCATTAATCGGTACTATCGTTATCATTATTCCTATCATCATAACTATATCATCATCATTATCATTATTGTCATAACCAACGTATCATCACTATCATTGTTGTCATTACTATCGTCATAACTATCATCATCATAATCACCATCATCATTATCATTATCATAATCGCCGTTGTCAACAGCATATCATTGTTATCAATGAATTCTCATCATCATTGTTTAGCACGCTAGTATTATCATTATTAGCATACTACAATTATCATCACTATCATTCGTTATCAATTAGCACACTATCATCATTATCATCATTAGCAACATTGTCATTAACGATATCATCGTTATCATCAGCAGATCATTATCATTATCATCATTATCATCTTATAATTGCTAATCTTGATGTATTGCATTAAATTAAAGTTAATTTTCTAAGACTAAAAAAGGGAAATTTTCCATGATATATTACATAGATAATAAATTTGTAAAAGAGGAATGAATAAGCAATTATTTCAAAATGATACGGTAGTAATCTGTACAAATTACCGTTTTTCCTTCTTATTTTTTTTTTTTTTCTTCTTGTAACCCATTCTTAATTAATGACCGTTCATTAGGGAGTGTGAATGATCGTTTGGATATTACGTAAAAGAAACGATCAATCGTTATTATCTTCTTCTTCTATTTTCTTATATCCGTTTATTCATTCCTTCTTCAATGGAACAGCTGCAAATTTCTTCTACTTATCATTACATAACTGATCAAATATTTTATATATTTATATATACACATATAATCCATTTTATTTTGTCAATCATTTTTTTTTTTGTAAATTTCAAATTTAATTTTTAACGCTTAAAATGAAATGAAAAACGAAAGAATGAATAAAGACGAATAATAATAATAATAATAATAATAATAATAATAATAATAATAATAATAATAATAATAATAATAATAATAATAATAATAATAATAATAATAATAACAGTAATAATAATAATATTTAATAATAATAATAATAATAATAATAATAATATTAGTAACAATAATAATAAAATATCACTACGAAAAAGCTGTCTCCCCGGCCGGAATCGAACCCGGGTCTCGCACGTGACAGGCGCGGATACTCACCACTATACTACCGAGGACTACATCTACGTTGGCAATTTAATTTCTGATATAAAATTTCTATTTTAAGTATAAACAATTTTTAAGTATTCAATTATGATATAAAATTAAATAATGCAATAGATATATCAATTGGTTAATGTTTTGTTTGAATTTTTCTATTGATTAAAACTAAAAATTCAAGCTGTTATTGGTTAATATTTGAAAATTATTTCATTTTAAAATTTGATGTATTTTTTTAGTTCTCGACATTAATTGCAATCACTGACCGAACGAAGAATAATCTATTTTGAATCACAATTTAAGAAATTATCAAATTATTTATCACTTATATTGATAATAATCAGCATTAAGACATCATTGCTAAGCATTTCTAATGAATAAATAAAAGAATGCAGTCAAGTCATATTTCCCGATCGGGAGATTGAATCAAGGGTTTGTATGTGACAGGCATGGATGGATATTTACGACTACACTATCGAATGTAATGGGCAATGAATTATTGCGTGAAATTGAAATTGATATTTTAAGTTATCAATTTCATGTATTAAATTATATATTTATAAATTGAATTAATAATATTTACTCAATAATCTATTAGTAAAACTTTTTGGCAATCATATAAACTTAGCAATAAATTCAACGTAATGGTTTTTTATTAATTATTGCTAAAATTATCATATCTTTAATTCTTATCATTAATTGTCGCTATCTTATCGATGTATAATAATGATAGTTTTTAAATGTTATTATTTATTACTTGTATAGAAAAAAAATGATAATGATTGAAATGGCTTTATATTAGTAAGCAAAATAAGCAAGCATTAAAATAATAATGATAAGATTTCAAAAATATTCTTAATTATTATCATTAATTATCGCTCTCTTATCGATGTATAATAATGATAATTTTTAAATGTTATTATTTATTACTTGTATAGAAAAAAAATGATAATGATTGAAATGGCTTTATCTTATCGATGTATAATAATGATAATTTTTAAATGTTATTATTTATTACTTGTATAGAAAAAAATGATAATGATTGAAATGGCTTTATATTAGTAAGGAAAATGAGCAAATAATAATATTATTGCTAAACATTAAAATGAATTTTTTTTTAAACATTCTTTTTTAATTGGAATGATTAAATTTTTATTGAAATGTAATTTTGTTCTGCTCCTATAGGAATATCAATTGTAAAATTGATATCCATGCATTTTGCGATGATAATTTTGGACATTTTGGACATGGAATAGCAGATGGTCACTTATAATGGAGCCAGTGGAAACATTGAAGGCAGGTGGATCAATTGGAAGGAAGGGAGGAGGAAAAAGGTCATCCGAGGTCGATAACAGTTTCTCAATATCCTGTCTCTAACTCTCCTAATTCACAATAGGACCAAGTGTAATTAGCATGAATACATTACGCTTGTTACTGATTACTTAAAGCTTATTTATTTATGCTAAATGGAGTTAGTTATTTGTTTCTTCGTCCTTTGACCTTTCGCTACAGTATTCATCGTGTAATGCTTAGAACAAAGTATGCTATTTCAGAAAATTATTAACTATTTTGCTAATGGAAAAAATAAAAATGGAAATAATTAAAAATTAATGTAAGAGTACTGTAATAGACTGATAATAATCATATGTATCTATTATCAGAGTGATGTTATCATCTTCTCATGCAATCAATCGAATAATTTTTATTTTAATTAATTAATTAATTAGTCAATTAATTTTAATAAATTGTATGAAATTTAATCAAACGGCATGATCGATTAGCATGAAATTACGGTAAAAAAATAAATTGTATCATGAAATGATGGTATGAAATTACGGTAAAAAAAAAGGAAACGAAAGAATTAGATGAAAATTAGCAAAACAAATTTGGATTAATTGAAAAATTGGCCAGATGATCTATTCTCTTCTTTAGTTTCAAAATGAATTGAGAATAGTAGGAAATGAACAGATGTTGTTGCCCTTGGCAATGTCCTCTCTTTAGATAATGCCAATCGCATAATTGTCAGGCCAAGCTGCCATTGCTCGATTTTGGACACAAAATATGACAACAAACCGTTCTACGACAACAACATTTCAGTGATAAACATTTGATGAGATAGCAAAATTGCTAAACAAATTTTTAAAATATTTGATAAAAATTTGAATTACATAATCTACCAATAGTACATTTTTACATTACATCCATTGTATGTGTATCATTATAAAAACAACAATTAAATATCATGATTATGTACAGCTATTATAATTATATTATTATAGGAATAACAATCAAATATTATAATTAATTGAATTCAACTATACGTATGAATAAAAATTGTATAAAATGATCATATAATCGTTATTATAAAAATAACGATTATAATTGTTGCGATTAAATCAAATTAAATATAATGAATAAAAATATGCATAATTATTGTATCACTGTAAAACAGTGATGATTTAATATTATGATTAATTTAATATAGTTAAATATATGATTAATTATATAGCTAATGTAATTAAATACATGAATAAAGATAAAACTATTAAAATATACATTATTAAAGGAATGATAATTATATAATTTGAAAAGAATGGGAAATTAAATACTAGATATCGATATAATTTATTTTAATTATGTATATTTATTGTATACGTACTAAAATTAACAATTAAATATTTATGATTAATTAATTTCAATTAATTACCATTGCATAAATATATATAATATATGCATGAAATAATGTATTGCATCCGATTAAATATTATGATTAATTAATTTCAATTAATTATATATATAAATACATATATGCATGAAATAATGTATAGCTATTGCATCCGTTATCATAACGAAAAAAACGATTAAATATTATGATTAATTAATTTCAATTAATTACCTTTGCATAAATATATATATATACATAAAAATAATGTATAGCTATTGCATCCGATTAAATATTATGATTAATTAATTTCAATTAATTATATATATATAAATACATATATGCATGAAATAATGTATAGCTATTGCATCCGGTATCATAACAAAAAACGATTAAATATTATGATTAATTAATTTCAATTAATTACCATTGCATAAATATATATATATATATATACATAAATAATGTGTAGCTATTGCATCCGATTAAATATTATGATTAATTAATTTCAATTAATTACCTTTGCATAAATATATATATATACATGAAATAATGTATAGCTATTGCATCTGGTATCATCGTAAAAAAACGATTAAATATTATGATTAATTAATTTCAATTAATTACTTTGCATAAATACATATTATATGCATGCAATAATGTACATCTATGGTGTATAAATATATATAATTATAAAAAATAGCAATTAAATGTTTATGATTATTTAATTCCAATTAATTATATATGTATATATGTACAAATACATAAATGAATAAAAATAATGTATAGCTATTGTATTTATATCATTTTTAATAAATAACAATTATATTTTATGATTAGTTATAATTTAATTATATTTTTATGATTAATTTAATTTAATTATAATTTAATTATTCATATATAAATATAAAAAAATGATATATAGCTATTATATAACATTCCGATACGTCCAAAGTCTTCAACGTTAACCATTGCGACACTCCTTTTTTTCTTTTTTTTTTTTGTCATTTATCATTTTTGATAAATTATTTACGGTCAAAATGAAAATATAATTTTTGAATAAAATATGCTTCCATTATTTACATTGAACATGAAAAATTAGTGATAAATTAAAAGGCATAAGGATATTTGATGGTTTTGATCAAAGTAATTTATATTCAATGATTGCATTTGAGATGGAGCAGATGTATCTCGAGAAAGAGAGATGGAATGAGAATGGAACGACAAATCATATACCAGCTGCTTTCTAATGAAAACGATAATGATAAAAGTAAGATGAACCTAATTCAAACTATAGTTATCCTAAATTAATCATATCATTTCCAAACTTGTCCTATTACAAAAATGTGAAAGGTTAAAATATGACAGATACATACATACATATATATATATTAATTGGTAATTGAATGGTAATTTTTGTATTATAAATTTGAAATAGTTATGGTAAGAATATTACATACATATATGTATATATATTAATTGATAATTGAATAATAATTTTTGTACTATAAATTTGAAATGGTTATGGTAGGAATATCAGAATTTGAAACGAAAAATTTAATAAATTTAATTGTTTCATTTTTGTTTCGATAAATTATAATAGCAATTGTTAGTGAAATAAAAAAATACATACTATTGTAATATAATATTAAATTAAATTAATAATAAAAATTTACACTTTTTAAATCTTAAATTTCGTGGAAGAAAGAATAAATAAAATTTAATTCAATTGACTGTTTCATAATTTTATAAAAATTTTATTCGAGAATATTTTTTTGCTTAAGATTTACAATCTAAGCTTATCGTTTGGAAAACTTTTCACCTTTGGTATATCATTTCATTTGTATGTGTTTAGTAATTTTTCAAATCAACAAAATGATAATTTATTATTATGATAAGGTGATTAATTAAATTTAAAACATTTAATGATATATTTTATTAATTTGATTAAAGCAATCAACTTTTATTGAAAATTCAAAGTTTAAAAAGTTTTTCGTTTTTCGTTTCTCGAAGATAAAAGTGAAAATGAATTTTATTGAATTTATTATTTTAAATTATTTATTTCAAATAGGATTGAAAATTTTTTTAATTGATAAAATGATTGTTATCAAAATATTTGATAATTTTCTTTGTGATATATATATATCTATAATCGAGCGACATGCTTCATCTTTGAAATATTTATTTTTTAGCTTTTAGTAATTTCGTTTATTGATATGATAAGATTTGTTGATAAGATTATAAGTTGGAGAAATTATGAAAATAAGCAAATTAAAAAAAAAAGCCAATTTGTTGATATTCTAAGATTATAAGTTAATTTGTTGATATGATAAGATTATAAGTTAAGGAAAATTATGAAAATAAACAAATTACTGGGCAAATGAATCATTTCCAAATTTTATCGATCAAACAACAAAATTGTTAACATTTTAGGAAAAGATAATTTAACCATTTTTTTTCTTTTTTTTTTATTGTCAGTTAACCAAAATTGCATCTTCCATTTTTCCATCTTTATATTATCCATTTCAAAATAGTAATTGCCATTTTAGGTCGTCTAATCGTAAAGATGCGAAAATATTTCTTGAATCATCTTCCAAAATTTCAATCCATCTTATTCGATAAACACCACTAAAGCTAGGCTATATTCGAGGCCTCATTTCTTTTCTTGGCCAATATCTATTTGAAAAAGGTAACCATGGAAAAGGCAAGCCTTAAAATACCATTAACCGATGATGCATTTTGGCATTGAATGGAAATAGGAAATAAAGGCTTTTTTTTTACGCATACCGTCAAACCACATAAGCGTAAATTAGTGACAGAAGAGAGAGAGAAAGAGAGAGAGAGAGAGGGAGAGAGAGAGGGAGAAAAAGAAGGGAAGAAAAAGCAAATTTACCGTTTTTTTCTGCAATTTTTGGAGAAAAAAGAAAATTTTTGAAAAAATTTTGAAGAAAAAAAAGTGAAACAACTCTTTAACATTCTTCTAATACTTTGGTATAATATAGGAATGGAATATTTAAATATTAATTAAATATATAATATCTTATATTATCATTCCTGGGAAAGAATAATTCGATATTAAATTAATTAATTGATAATTATTAAATATATTGTATGAAGATTTTCATAATTAATATAAATTAATAATAAATGATATTTGAATATATTGAAGAAAAGCATCTAAATATATAATATCTCATATTATCATTCCTGGGAAAGAATAATTCGATATTAAATTAATTAATTGATAATTATTAAATACATTCTATGGAGATTTTCATAATTAATATAAATTAATAATAAATGATATTTGAATATATTGAAGAAAAGCATCAATAATTGCAATAATAATTATCATAGCATTTTTGCATATTCAAATTATTGGAAATCAAATTTTCGTCATTTTAAATTAATCATTTCTTATTAATTAAAATTTGTTATAGTCTTTTTCAGTTTTTTTTTTTTAGTAATTACTAAAAAATGAAGTAGCAAAATGGATTCAGACATATTCAATTATTTCAATTTAATATTTGTATTTAATTAATTAATTAATTATCTTTTTTGATAAATGATACGATGATAATTCAATCAATGAATATTTCTATTAATTAGATGAATCAAAGCATATCATTTCATTTACCAAATTTTTATAGTTATTCGAAAAAATCAATACTTATTTATATTTAATATTAGATTATATATAACTTTTCATAATTGATATGATCAGATAATTGTGATATCGTCATATATTTCCAATGATAAAATAGTTTTATGGTTAACTGTATTATAGTATAATATGCATTCATTTGTCTATATCACTGATAACAAATTTTCAACCATATTTTATGAGCAACTAATGTTTGATGCTTATCAAATTTGAGAAATCATAAAATTTAATTTCCGGTTTGATTCTCTGAAATGTTTTTGAATTCTATCGAGTATAATAACATTATGATATCATTGTTTGCTAAGAATTTTATATCTAGAAGATGTTTGAACAAGCGATGATAAGCTTGAACAAATATTGATTTTAGTTTATATATTTTGAAAAAGTATGCATAAATAATAAGTCAAGAAAAGAGAGAGAGAGAGAGGAAGAGAAAGAAAGAAGAGGAAATAAAAGTGAACGAATAAAACTTAAGACTTTCTATCGTTTTCTTTTTTTCTATCTTATATATCCTTTTTTTTTTTTTTTTTGAATAATTTTATCGCAATCATTTCAATGATTGATTTTGATCAGTTATTAGCTGAAATGAATAATTGTATTGAATAGATTTTTTTCGAGAATTTTCCTAAATTTTCGAGAAATTTTTAGAAATCAAACTATTAAGTTTTGGCCAATTTGTACAAATTGTTTTGTATCAATAAAATTGGCCTTAAACTAGTCCAAGTGATTAAGGTTGCTGCAAGTTGGCTCACAACTTTTTGGCATACATAAACAAATATTGTAAAGGGCCTCATTATCAATACAAAATGTCTCATAAGCATTTGCGACAAGTTTGTTTATAAACAACATTGCATTATATGAATCCGTGGTAGCACCCATTACGTGTTGTTCGTTTAGAAATAGCTCTTGAATCAGATCATCATTTAATAGAAAACAAACTTTTTATATGTTTAAAGCCAATTTAACTTTTCTCATCCATTTTATCATATCCGCGAATATTTCACAATGTTTTGTCGCAACAAGGGTTGCTATGTCGCAAGAGTTATTATTATTAGGATTGTATGATTGTTTTGAGCATGATCAATTAATTTCGATTTTAAATTAAATTTAATATCTTGGATTAGATTATCAATTGCTGCGAAAGCAATATGTTAATATGTTAAAGAATGGGAAATGATTAATTAATTATGATAATATGATTAACAATCTTTTATCATCATGATTATAAGATTGTTTCGGATATGATCAATTAATTTCGATTTTAAATTAAGCTTATATAATTAAATTGATTTATGACAATATAATTAAATTATATTTTTTAAAATTAAAAAAATTTTTTTAACAACTCACAAATGATAGTAATTTTAGTTATGCATTAAAGATTACAGATATATTGATTACTTCCAGGTGTTTTCTCGATTATTCTTTTCTCGATTATTCTTTCTCGATTATTTGTTTTCTCGACTATTTGTTTTCTCGATTATTGTTTTCTCGATTATTTGCTTTCTCGATTATTGCTTTTCGCCTGAATTTTTAGCATATTTCATAAATGATTTTCAGATAATTGTTTAACAATTAAATTGAAAATGTATCATTTAACAATAATTATTTTTATAATTCTCTTACAAATAACATTAGTGATAAATTTGGATTGTTTTACGGGACGTTTTGGTTTTGGTATGACATATACGAAATGTGATCCAAATATCAATTATTGTATTAAAGTGATAAATAGTGATACAGGTTAGTTAATTAGTTCATATATATTTTAAACTAAAATTGATAAATTTCATTTCAAATTAATATTTCATATATTAATTAATAAAATTTTATCATTGTATTAAAGTGATAAATAGTGATACAGGTTAGTTAATTAGTTCATATATATTTTAAACTAAAATTGATAAATTTCATTTCAAATTAATATTTCATATATTAATTAATAAAATTTTATCATTGTATTAAAGTGATAAATAGTGATACAGGTTAGTTAATTAGTTCATATATATTTTAAACTAAAATTGATAAATTTCATTTCAAATTAATATTTCATATATTAAATTGATAAATTTCATTTCAAATTATTATTTCATATATTAATTAATAAAATTAATAAAATTTTATTATATAAATTAATTGAAATAGAAATTTTTGCCGATAATTTAATATTAATATTATTTTTAAATTCAAATTCAAATTTAATTATTCGTTAAAATATATCTAAAATCACAAAAAGTTTTTAATTGTTTCAATATTTTCGTCTTTTGCAAAATAATATTTTCGCATCCATTTTGACAAATTTTGAATTTATTATAAATTTACGTGATGTACGTCATATATTACGTAGAACATGTGTACATATATACTATTGTATGATCAATTGGAATGATAAATTATCATTTTGAAAAAAATAAACAAATACAAATGCTATATATTACTATAAAATAAATGATAATCATTTCTTATATCTTCTTCTTCTGTTTTTTTTTCTTGCAGAATTTGAACGAACTATTGATAAGGGATGTGATACGGGAAATTTCTGTCATGTTAGTTAAAAAGTTTTTTTTGTTTCGTCTAATTTTGATAAATATAATTAAGCTTCGTTTGTTTTTTTCCAGTGAAAGTATTTGTTTGATTAAATTTTGATAAATTTTTGATAAATAAAAATTTGATAAAATTTTTTTTTTTAGTTCTTATCATTTATTTTTCTTGGCTATTTTTTTTGGATCCTAATTTCAGACTATTGGCCCACGTTGTTTACATAATGGTTTCACTGATACACAAATATGCTGCTGTACATCAAATCTATGCAACGGTTCTTCGATATCATATTTTCATCATTGGAAACTTTCATTAATTGTTATGCTTAGTATTATTATAACAATTTTAAACAGATCGAATTGATAATCAGAAATGATATGAATTCTGAACTTGTCAATAAATTTTTAATCTTTTGATAAATAATTAGGCGTTAGTAGGATGATAATTTAGATTTATATACTTCTAAAATTAATATCAAATTTTTGAACTTATCTTTTAAATTTAAATTTTCAAGATTTAACGTTGTTATGCAAATTTTATTTTAAACTTCCTAAATTAATAGAATTTTTAATCGTATTTTTAATCGCTAGAATTCATAATTGAAAATAAAGAATAGAATTTTTAATTGTTAGAATATATCATAATTGAAAATGAAGAATAGAATTTTTAATTGTTAGAATATATCATAATTGAAAATAAAGAATAGAATTTTTAATTGTTAGAATATATCATAATTGAAAATAAAGAATAGAATTTTTAATTGTTAGAATATATCATAATTGAAAATAAAGAATAGAATTTTTAATTGTTAGAATATATCATAATTGAAAATAAAGAATAGAATTTTTAATTGTTAGAATATATCATAATTGAAAATAAAGAATAGAATTTTTAATTGTTAGAATATATCGTAATTGAAAATAAAGAATAGAACTTTTAATTGTTAGAATATATCATGATTGAAAATGAAGAATAGAATTTTTAATTGTTAGAATATATCATAATTGAAAATAAAGAATAGAATTTTTAATTGTTAGAATATATCATAATTGAAAATAAGTCTAGTAAATTGTCTACGATTTTCAAAATTTTCATTAATATTCAAAATTCATTAAAATTAATCGAAATTTTTTCATTTCCTAAAATATATCAAAATTAAAAATTAACTGTTCTTTCTTTTTTTTTTTGTAAAATATTTTATTTAATATTAATAATTAAATTTTAATTAAAAATTAAATTTATTTTATTTGCCTAAAATAAACAATTATTCGATTAAAATTTCCAATGAATAATTTGTAAATTTTTTTTTTATTATCAAAAATAAATGAGAATATATTACGTATATATCATAGGAAAATGAAAGTGTAAATAAAATTGAAAGAAAGGATTTTTCTTTTTTTTTTTTTTTTCTATTATCAAATATTTTCCACATTTTAATCCATCCATTCTTTAGTATCGCTGATTCATAGAATGTCACCAAATATGCGACACATTTTCATCTATAAAATATCAAATATATTTTTTTTTTTTTATTCGATCGTAATAGTGCAAATAAGTCATAATTTTGGAATTTATGTCTTATTTACGAAAAAAAAAAAAAAGCGAAAAAGTTATTTAAGCTGAAATTGTTGAAAAAAATTTTCTCCAAAATTCATTCAAAATTTTTACGAAATTATTTTTCGCTTCTTTCAATTCGTTTCTTCGCAAATTTTTCATTTTTGGATGCAATTATTTCAATTGATGCATGAATTAATCTTATCAAATCTGATTAATTAATGCATGGATAGTCTTATCAAATATGATTAATGCATGGATAATAATTTTGTTGATATATTAATAAATTTGCGATTTTATCATTATCATCAGTTGTGTAAAAAGAGTTGATGTTAAAAATTGATAATGTTATCATTTTATTAATTGATTTCTTTCCAAAATTTTTATCAGAAATAAAAGAAAAAAAATCGTATTTTTTTTCTTTTATTATTGTTGCCTTTATCTATTAGCAATTAGAATTAATTCATTCCAAATTTTTGTAAATATTAAAAATTTAATCAAAATAATTTCGATTATCAATTATTCGATTATTTTATCAAATTTTGATAATGCTAGCAAATCTGTGATAAATTATTTCTTGAAATTATTCTTAATATATATATTGGATGAATAAAATGAAAATGAAATGAATGTTTGGAGTTATTTTTGATATTTTCAGCAGTATTTTTGATAATGTTTTATCACCTGTTGTAATGAACGAAGCACTTTCTGGATAATTCGAAAGCATTATTAGTAGTAATACAGTAATATACATTCATATCTCATCAACATCAATCTTTTTAACTTATTATCATTATTATCATATTTTAAACAATCATTTTTGCATTTATCATAAATTTTTTATCATTCAAATCTGGTCTATCACTTAACATATTTTATCATTTTATTTTTCAAGAACTAATAAAATTATCATAAATTTTTATCAATCTATCGCTTATCATATTTTATCATTTTATTTTTCTAGCTAGTGAAATTATCACAAATTTTTTATCATTCAAATCTGTGATCTATCACTTATCCTATTTTATCATTCTATTTTTCTAGCTAATAAATTTATCATAAATGAAAAAAAAAGTAGCAACGAAAATTTCCATTCTAATATGACATAAGTTTGCTAAATGCTTTAACAATCAGCCAAATATGATTGACAAATTTTAAATTTTAAATTTTCCTATCTAACGAATGCTTAAATAAATATTATATTAAAACAAAAAAAAAACATTTTTTTAAATTTAAATTTTACCTTTAACAATTGATATGAATTGAAAAGTTGAAAATTTTTCCTTTTATAATTTAATATTTAATCATTGATTAAATTGGATTTCTCATAAAGGTATTATGATAAATTTCTGCTATAAGTTAATTGCATTTTGGTAGATATATGAGATAAAAAGGTTGCAAAGAAATTGTTGAAAATAAATTTACCAATTCAAATATAATTGGCAAAAAAACTTTAAAGATTTTATTCTGAAATATGATGAGAGAGAGAGAGAGAGAGAGAGAGAGAGAAGGAAAACAGTAGATTTGTTTGCTTTTTTTTTAGAAATATTTTATTTAAAGGCAAAGGTAAGCATTTACTAAATGATAAAGGTAAGCATTTGTTAAATGATAAAGACAAGCATTTATTAAATGATAAAAGTATGCATAAGTAAGTTATTTTAATGTGATAATACAAAGGTAAGCATAGATTGATTATTTCAACAACAATAATAACAATAATAGCTTGTAATTATTGTAATGGATTAAAAAACTATTAAATTATTTTTATCGATAAACATTTATTAAATGATAAAAGTAATGATAGGTTAATTATTTCATCAATAATAATAGTCTCTCATAATCGTTGTAATGGATTAAAATAACAATAATCACACATAATCGTTGTAAGCATTTATTAAATTATAAAAATAATCATGAGTTAATTATTTCAATAATAATAATAATCGTTCATAATCGTTGTAATGGATTAAAAAAAAATTTGTTAAATTATCTTTATTTTTAGTAAATTATGCTAAAATTTATTCTCTATCCATTATCAATATTAACAATATTGATAACGATGAGTGATGCATTGAAATGCTATGTTGGACGACAATATTTCGGCGCATTAGGTAGCGGTGGATCATTCGCCGAAGTTTTATGTCCTGCAGCATCAAACTTTTGCGTTAAAAGACATTTTGCAATACAATGTAAGTTTAGAAACTTATATATATTTTATAATATCTGTACATCAGTGATAATGATAACATCTAGATGATGATCATTTTAATTCAAGATCATCTGATTTTTGTATTTGTTCAATGACAATGATAACATCTAGGTCATGATCATTTGAATCAATATCATTTGATTATATTTGTTTTAACATATCTTTTATATATATATGTGTGTGTTAGAATATTTTAATTTTTGTACATCAGAATTCACATATGAAGAAACTTCAGAATCTTCAGAGAAGGGGAGGAGGAGAGAGATTGGGAAAAACCTTATCAAGTACAATAAGAAAAGGAAAAATTAAAATCATCAATTTGAATTGATATAATTGTTTGCAATTGATTTAAAAACAACTTTATTCTATTTATCATTTTTGTTCTCGAAATTTCCTAAACTTTTTCAATCTGATTAAATTTACTTATTTATTTAACAAAATTAAACCCTAATCATCATATCATTATCATAATGAGAATGCAATAATTTAGTAGTAACAACGGAAGAAGCATAGAAATTTTTCCAACGCAATTATTGATTATCAGAAATTATTGGATATTCATTAATTGACAAATAAATAATTTGATTGATTGATTGATTAAAAAAATTATAATGTATTGATTACATTAGATATTATCATTTAAAAATTTATTTGTATTTAAATAATCAAATCAATCTGACAAATTGATCTGTTTAAATTTACAAAATTATATCAATATATTAATATATTAATAATTAATTAATTTCTTATTTATTTCTGTTTATTTTAAATTCATTTCGTAATTTTAACAAATTTAAATTTTTCATGATTTTTCTCTTATCAATAATTATTCATTTATAGATAATGAAGATGTTATCGAGAAAACATGTGATCAAAATTCGCAATGTTATGTAAGTTTGTTATTTCAATTTTTTTATCACTTATCTCTCTGAAATCTTAATCACTTCACTGTATTATAGCAAATTAGCATATTGATAATAATTATAATCATTATTATAATCATTATGATAGTGATAATTCATTTCATACTTTTTTATAATTATCATAAAAGGAAAAATAAAAATTTTTTTATAGAATGTAACTGAAAATGAGAGTTAATAAAATTTTAATGAATATTGATTGATTATAATTGATTGAAATTTGTTAGAATGATAAATTTAAATACTTCTTTCTTTATCAATAACAATCAATCAATGCTTATCAGAATTTATCAATTTTTTTCTTCAATTATATAATGTTAACTTTTTGTTTTGCATTTAATAATCAAACGATAACCTCTTCGTTTTTTTTTTTTTTTTTTTTTGTATTCTTAAATTTCATAGCGATATAAATATTTCTATCTGTAGGAAAATGGAAACTATCATTTGATCATTATTGTGATCTGAAAAAAAAAAAAAACGAAATCAATCAATAATTGTATCGTTTATTGGCAGCTAAAATTTGGATGTACGATAATAAATTAATTTAATAAAATCAATCAATAATTATGTTTCTAAGTTACACATAATATATGGCTAAATTAATCTGATAAAATTAATTAATAATTGTATATTTAATAAATCTTATAATTTATTTGAATAATTTTATTAAATTAATTTGATCACATATCATGTGCTCAACTATAATTATAAATATGATTATTGATTATTTTTATTGAATTGATTTGATCATGTATGAATATATGATCTGATCAATTAATATCATTTAAAAAAAAACAGTTTATTAATTAATTTGTAGAAAGTTGGAAATGGTTGCTATTATGATCCGAGTAATATGGCAGAATATTGTTGCTGTGATACTGATAGTTGTAATGGAGCAATCACTGCTACTGCAACTTTTTATCATTTTGTGATAATTGCTCTTTGCTTTATTTTTACAATATTGATACAAATATTATTCTAAAATAATTATTTTTATAATAATTTTTGCTTTAACATTTTGATAAAAAATTATCAAAATGTTAAATTAAAATTTATCAAAATAAATTTGAATAGAAATTAATTTTAAATATATTTTGATTGTAAAAATAATTGCCAAATTTGAAATTAGCCTAAATGATATTGTTCAATTATTTGGCTCTTTAATATTCAATATAAATATATATTTTATTTTTATTTTTTTCCAAAATTTATTTCGTTTTAATATCGGATAGCATTTAGCTAAATAAATTATTATTTCGATTATAATTTTATAAAATTTGCTTTATTCGATATTTCTATTTTCCATTTCAAATTTTTAATAAAAATATGAAAGCGCTATAATATGATATTATTTCCATGTTATTATCATACTATCTATAAATTGTATTATATAAGAAATTTTGAATAAATATAAATATAAAGGTTGAAATAAAGGAAGCTAAAAAAAGTGATAATTACATATTTAGTTAATAATTCTAATTCAGATAACACTGATTGTATATCATCAAAATACGACTGATAAATTTTTTCCAGAAATTTCAGCTAATTCGAGAATAGAAAGCAAAAGAGAACGATTTGAATTATTGGCAGACTAAATAAAAAAATATTTATCAATTATCAATTATGAAAAAAAATAAAATAAAATAAAAAATAAAGCATGGAATTGAATTTCAAGCGATTATGTTTTGCTATTATCAGAAATAATTTGATTATCGATTTCACTGTTATCAGAGAGGTTTTGAATTAAATTAATTTTGTGACAATTTAAATTAGAATGTTGAAATTCCTAAAAGCAAATTAACTTTGCAAATTTGATTAGCAATAAAAGCACTTTCTATTTTCATAATCAATCATTATTTTTCATTTTATCAGATGAAAGAAATTCTATGAAGTTAGTGAAAAATTTTTATCATTATCAGCATTACAGTAATTTGATCAATGTTTTTATCAAATAAAAAAGTTTAATGATATAATTCAATATTTGTGCAAAATACTGAAAATTGAATTGCATTATTCTTTATCATTTTTTTGTTTCTGATAGGAAAAACAATATTACTTTTATCACATCATTATATCATATCATAGATGATGAATAGTCGTTTGCTTATCATCTCATTAATATTAGCTAATTTATCAAAGTGATAAAATTGTAAGAAAAGGATAACTTCGACAATTTGAAAATTATTCAGAATTCTTAATAGCTTCTATGGCATTTATAATTTACATATTTGGGATTATTGTAAAATTTTGAAAAAAAAAGTTTCTTTTTTCGTAGAAATAAAACTTGACGAAATGATGAATAGCAATTAGATAAGTTTTATGATTATGATTAAATTGAAAAGTTTTATCAATAATATACATTGATTTTTGATCATTTCAAATTAAATGATTAAAATGATTAAAAATCAGCCTTTTATGATAGCAATAAAAAATAATTTTTACTTATAAATACTAAGAGGCGTTGGCCTAATGACCATATTGCATTTTTAATGATCAATACAGTTATTGCTACTTGTCTGTCTCAAGGGAATTGATAATTTTATGAGCCAAGGTCTATGATGTAATAATGTGGCTAGATGGTGTAAAGGAATTTTTAATAATTTCCAAGAATGAAAGATATGCTAATCATACAATTTTTATCACAAAATATTCTTTTAAAATTTAGCGATTAAATATGATCCAAAACAATTGCTATGATTATTTCAACATTAAGTTGCTATTCTCAGATCTTGCTCTCGAATTTATTCGAGAATAAACTGTCAAATATGAAACACTTGTTTTAGCTATGATTATTTCAGTATTAAGTTTAAGCATAAAATTTGATCATTCCCAGATTTTGTTCTCGAATAAATTCAAGAATAAACTGTCAAATATGAAACATTTAATCTAAATATTTGAAAATTATGATGTAAGCAATAATAAAATTGCTATGAAAAAGTTTGAGAATTAATTTATGAATAAAAAAACAAAATTGAAAGATTTAAAAATTAAGCAAAATTAGCGATTAAAAATTTACAATTTCCATTTCCGATATTCGATATCATTTTTGTAGAATTTAAATCAATAAAAAGGGGTTATTTAAACAAAAAAAAAATAAGCCAATTATTTTATTTGATTTGTAATATTCTACTTTGACCTATTTATTTTAGTAATAAAACTCTCCCTTACCGCAATGTTGTAAAATAATATTTATTTATGTCATCATCGATGATACTATTTAAAAAATCAGCTGATATTTATTGATTTTGATAATGAAATATTTGTTTGATAGTGGTGTCATCAGTGATAATATATTGACGAAAAATGATGATACAATGAATCATCACAACAATTAATTCCGGAAACGAGAATGAAATTTTGATAAAGTGTTGAAGTTTCTTGGTCATCGTGATACATGTAGAGGTGTCGCAATTGATGTATTGCCAGTCATTATCTACATCAAGATCATCCGATCAGTTTTAGTACTTTATCAAAAAAATCACGATAATTATAGCATCAGTGATATCGAGATTATTCGGTCAAGTTTATTTGAAATATTCCAGCATTTTTAATGATGCAACAAATATCTCTGTAACAGAAATAGAATTAGTTGAAAAGAACTGATCTTAGACAAAGAATGAATTCGAGAAATCTCGAGAAATCTCAAGAAATCTCTTAGACATATCTGTGTTATTATTTTTAAGTGAAAAAAAAGTTACATGATAAAATTGCTTTAAAAAATGAAAAAGGTTAATGAAATTGCAGAGAAAAAAATAAAATCAAAGATTGAGAAAATAGACGAAATATCATGAAGAATATTTATAGTAGAGATTGAGATATTGAAGTGATATCATTGGATTAGCAGACCAAACAACAAATAATCATATTTAATTGATAAAAGTTCGTTCATTTCATCATTCAAAGGGCAAACAATGATGTTATAAACTTTGAGTAATGCAAATGATTCAATTTTATTAATATATTAATTTCTATTAATTATTAAATATAATTTCTGATAAAAATTTACGTTAAAATTTTTTCGTTGTTATTAAATATTTTTAAGTCGAGAATGGAAATCGAGAAAGTGTACTCTATACTGACGAAAATAAATAATATTGACTTTTAAGCTAAGCACTTTTGCTTGTAAATAAAGTTTATTTAATTCGGAAGCAGATTTACCTCTTAAAACTTCACACATTCGTTTTTTTCGAGAAAATTTATCTTTCATTCATTTAAATAAATCAGGTAAGTGTAATTCTCGAAATATAATTAATTAATAAAATTATTTTAATTCGAATTTTATGCATTGCTAAATTGTAAAATAAAATTGAAAATTTTATCGCAAAAAAGTTTCAATAAAAATTTAAAAAATTAATAACAAATAAATAAATAATAAAAACGAATAAATAATTTTGAAAAGAATTTAAAAATGTTCTTTTTGCGTAAATTTTTATTTACTTTTAAAAATTCGTTAAAAATTTTGCATTTGATTTTATAAATTATTCCTAAAATTTTGTAATAAATTAGCTATAATTTCAATATGTTATGGAAAGAATTTAAAAACAATTTTAATTAAAATTAATTTTTACTAAAAATTAAATTCAAATTAATCGATTTATTTTGTTTATTTTTTTTCCAAAACTTTCTTGTGAAGAGAAAATGAAAAATGTTAACATTCCTTTTTTGATTTATTCAAACTTTGAAAATGAATTCATCAAAGCATGCAATAATTACATGAAAAATTTATCAGTGTGAATCATTTGTAGAAAAATGATATAAAATTATGTTATATGATTGATCATATCATATCAGTTGTTCAATTATTTTTTAATTAATTAATCAAAGCATGCAATGATTGCATGAAAGATTTATCACTGTTTATCATTTGCAAAAAATGATATAAAATTTTGCATATGACTGATCATATCATTAAATTTATATTTAATATCATATTTTATCAGTTATTTACTAGACAACTAAAATTTTTCCTTCGTATTTTATGTCTGATACTATAAATATATATATATATTTAAACGTATACTATCATTGATAATGCAAAAATCCATTGAATCGAATTAATTAAAAACTGAATTGGAATTAAATTCTCTCTTATTCTATTCATCATATTTCGATTTTAGTAATTAATTAATACTATCGAACGATTTAGTATATTTTCATTAAAATTATTAATTTTCTTATAATATAATCGAAAAAAAATAACTATTCGCTTAATGTGAGAAATTGTATTCGTTCTAGAAATCAAATTAATAACAATTCAATTCTGATTTTTATTTCCAATATTCAAGAAATTGATTTAGCAAAGGATGAAATAAATAAATGAAATTATCACATAAAAAAACAAAAAGAATAAAATTTGGTTAAATATTATCGCAAAAGATTTGATAATTAATTAATTAATACAATTAATTAATTAATTTTTATGAATTTTTATTCATTTTGATAATTTTGTCTTAAAATTTTATTTTTGAATTATTTAATTTAAATATTTGAAATATTTTTTTTTGCAAAAATTGTGATTATAAAAGTTATTGAATTTCGACTTTTCGTTTTAGTTTTTTTTTTTTTTAAATAATTTTAAAATCATAGAACTATACGAAAAATTTGATGTAATATGTAAACAAATAGCTTACATTTACAAATATATGTTCTACTTGTTTATTTTACAATAAAAAAATCATTCTTGAACTACTCATTCGAGAACTGAATACTAAACTTGAACAAGTTGAATTTTTTTCACTCCTCATATTTGTTTTAGTTAAAATTAAATTTCTTACAAAAGTTATTTTACACAAATGAGATTAGCGCATGTGTGTGTGTTTATTTTGGTAAGCATAAAAAATGAAGGTCAAAGGTTAATGGACGATTTTAATAATTTTTTGAGATAATTTTAGGAACACTTGTAATTGAAATGTATTTAATGCTATAATAACTATGTATTTTTAATCTTACTGTTGAAATCATAATTTTGCAATATTATCAACTATCATATCAAATATTATCAGTATGAAGATCTTTGAGATGCAAAAGATCGTTTTATACATTTCATTTTGATTATATTGTTTAGTATCGAGTATTGATAAAATGATAAATGTAAATTTTATGATAGTATTCTTTATGATAACCGATATTTTTGAATAATTTTATGATTATAACGAATCCATTGAAATTAATCAAACTTTAGTTATTTAAAATATGTGTTTGGTTAAATGATAACATCAGTCCATTATCACATCTTTTTATTATCAAATAAATTTTCCAAAAAAACTTTTTATTGTTAAACTAATGAGATATCCTTTTAATCAAATTATCAGTTCAATTAAAAACTTCTTTGAGTTATGATGAATTTATTTAAATCATATCTTCCTGAAATCAGGTAGGATTTATCATGTTTGTGAATAAAAAGTTTAAATTCAAAAAGTGTTATCAACGATTCGTAATCTTGCCTAT
Source organism: Dirofilaria immitis (assembly GCA_024305405.1). NCBI lineage: Eukaryota > Metazoa > Nematoda > Chromadorea > Rhabditida > Onchocercidae > Dirofilaria > Dirofilaria immitis. The sequence continues at coordinate 1,481,846 of JAKNDB010000070.1, forward strand.
CATTATCATAAATTAACCTATTGTTATAACTTTTATTCAAATAATTTGTGAACAATAGATCAAGCAATTATCATTTCAATCATATCAATGATAAAGAATTATTTGTTTTTTGCGTGAGATAATTTCTATCATTGATTTTGGCAATTTATAAGAGTTTAACTAATATTAGATTATATTGATGGATTATTATCAAAATTGATTTCACTATAAGATTTATTAATATCAGTTAAGCAATTATCATTCTAATCATGTTAACAATATAAAATGTGTTTATCATTTTTATTTTTAAAAGGTAAATATTAACTTTGGTAATATGATATCATCTAATCAAGTATTCTGTCTTTTTTTCTTATCAATGCTCTATTTTTAATTGTATTATCATATCAAATGAATTTTTATCATTTCATTAACATCAGAATGTTATATTACTGCTATCGTTTTTATCAATAACAACATTTATAATTTTTATCATTACATTGCATCAAGATGTTGCATTATTATTTGTTGTCGTTTTTCGTTTTTATCAATGATAACATTTGCAATTTTTACTATTACGTTGCAACAAGATGTTGTATTACTATTTGTTATCATTTTTCTTTTATCAATAATAATATTTATTAGCTGTTTATGATAGCTAATCACAACATAAAAAGCTTTTAAGTATTTTTAAACAACATATATAATAATTTAATTAATATTTTATATCGAAATTTAAAAATTATATAATAATTTCATTAATATTTTATATCGAAATTTAAACAATATATATAATAATTTCATTAATATTTTATATCGAAATTTAAATATAATAATTTCATTAATATTTTATATCGAAATTTAAACAATATATATAATAATTTCATTAATATTTTATATCGAAATTTAAACAATATATATAATAATTTCATTAATATTTTATATCGAAATTTAAATATAATAATTTCATTAATATTTTATATCGAAATTTAAACAATATATATAATAATTTCATTAATATTTTATATCGAAATTTAAATATAATAATTTCATTAATATTTTATATCGAAATTTAAAAATTTTAATTTGCCAAGTTTTTGAATAATTAAAATGAATTTTATCATTTTTTTCTTCATTTCTTATAAATTTAATCAAATATAGAAATTTTGTTCGAAAAAAAAACGAATTGATAGAATAATTTGAGAAATAATTTAAATATTTAAACATAGAAATGTAATTGATAGAAAACAAATGAAACAAATTTATATTTAAATTTTAAAATTTAAAGTAACAAATTTGATACATTACAATTCATTCCACTAACAAAACAATTACTCATCAATGAAGAATTTCAACAATCGTGAAAAAAAAGGAAAGAGAGAGAGGGAAAGAGAATGAGAGAGAGAGAGAGAGAGAGAGAGAAAATACCTTACAAATTATACAACAATTAATTACTACTCCAATTGTTGGCAAAATTAATTTGTAACGATGGAGCATTTTTTATTCAAACTACTTTTTGATGATCGTATGATCATAATGGGTTAATTGTAATTTTAACTTTTTTTTCTTAGGTTTATTTATTTTTTTGTACGAGAAATCAAATAATCAATAACACATTTGATATGAATTGAATTTGATATGAATTTTTATCGTATGAGAAATCAAATAATCAATAACATATTTAATATGTATTGAATTCAATATGAATTTTTATCGTATGAGAAATCAAATAATCAATAACACATGAGATATGAATTGAATTTTTCCATTTCCAATATGCTATTTATATTATATTTTCAAAATTTTTATAATTGAAATTATATCGCTAATATTTTATTAATTAAATACAAATTTAGGTTAATTAGGAGGACTTAAAAACTTTTTCAGAGATATATCATATAATTAATCAAATTAATTAATTCCTTTTTTTTGAAGGACAAAAGAAGTTTATGTTAAAATTTAAGTATGATTCATTCAAAATACGTATAATTAATTATTCAATTAAAAATTTAAATTAATTACAATTTTCATTTTTTAACAGCATCCCTTAAGATGAAAAATTATCATTAATGATAATAAATCATCATGTACATCGTATGTAATTATCAGTAATGAAATGCTTAGTCTTTTTAAACATTTGAAAATTTATCATCATTGATAGTAAACAATGATATCATAGTGTAATTAACATGAAATAGAATAATCGTTATTTTTTTTTAAGTTATTTCAATAAATTTTTTAAATTAAATTTTTGAAGAAAAAAATGAGAAAAAAATAATCATATTATGCAAAAATTATGAAATGATAATAATTTATCATTCTAAATACAAATTAAGATCAATCACAAATTTCATTTTTTTTGAGTTATTTTTGAATATCAAAACTTATATTTTATTGATAATATTTTATCATATAGATTATCAACAACAAATTCGCCCTTTTGCCAAACATTTTAAAAATTATTATTATTGATAACAAATAAAAGTTTATCGTGTGTAAATCAATTAATCACAAAATTCATTTTTTTCAGTTATTTTTAAATATTCAAAATTTATACATTATTGATAGCACATAGTATTTTATTGCATAAATTATCAATAATAAATGCTCCATTTTGTTAAACATTTATAAGAATTATTATCATTGATAACAAAAGTGATAACAAATAAAAGCTTATCATGTATAAGTCATAATCTTCCCTTTTGTTTTGTTTTGTCTTTTAAATTATTGCAAAACTTTCGTAAAGTAAAATATTTGAAGAAAAAAAATGAGAATGAAAGAATTGCAAAATATAACGAAATTGAAGGAATGATAATAATAATAATAATAATAATAATAATAATTAATAATAATAATAATAATTTATAATTTATCATTCATTTCTTTTTATTTTCTTTCTTTTTTCTTTGTTCTGACATTTTAAAAAGAATTTTGCTTCTTCTTCTTTTTTTTTTTCCTATTTATATATTCATTTATCATCATCATCATCATCATCATCATCATCATCATCTTCTTCTTCTTCTTCGTCGTTTTTAATTTTTAATATTCATTTCTATATTTGTTGTCGATTTGTTGTTGTTGTTGATGATTCAATCGATGAATATTTTTTTTTCTATCGTTGGTTTGAAATTTGAAATCGTAAAATTACTTACTCCTTTATTTTATTTTATTTTTTTCCTTTTTCTTTTTTTAGCTTTAATTTTTTTCTGCGACATTTAAATTCGCTTTTCAATAGCTTTAATTTTTTTCTGCGACATTTAAATTTGCTTTTTCAATAGCTTTAATTTTTTCCTGCGACATTTAAATTCGCTTTTTCGATAATCATCTAATAATTAGCAACACACTTTCGTTTTTCGTGTACTAGTAACTAGAATTTAAGTAATTTATTAAAATAACTTTAAAATGATGAAATGGACCGCCGAGAAATCATTAGATAGCTAATCAATTAGAATCAAAAAGTATTAAAGTATCAAATATGAAATATCAAATACAGTTGGGCTATCATTTTATCGTCATTGTTTGTTATCGAAGAAATTAAATTTCCAAAATTTTATCAAATTTTATGCTTTTTTTCTAATATTATTAATTGATTGGATTTGAATTTATCAACAAATTTTTACGCCAATATTTTAAAAGCAATAAATGATTGTTTTTTTTTTTATTTTTATTATTATTTGATAAATATTTATCAATAAAGAACTTATTGATTAATTCGAATGTTTGTTTGTTTGTTTTTTTCCTTTTACAGGTAAAAACCAAAAATTTTAAATTTACAAAAGAAATTTATTGTGATATTATTTTTAGCAGAAAATAAATAAATAATCAAAATTTAATTAAAGTCATAAAGTCTGTTGAATTAAGGTCATAAAGTCTTTTAAATTTAATGTTATTCATAGTTATCATTTCATATTTTCTATAAATGCTATATTTATTTTTATTAAAATTTCTTTTTCTTGCCATTTATATAAATAAATTTTTAAAAGCAATCGAAAAATACTTTTCAAATATCAAAGAAAATTCTAAAATTTCCATATTTTTATCCTAAAATATCAATAAAATCGATAAGATAAAATTAATGCATTGCCCAAAAAAAAAATTATTAAATTTTAGAATCAAAAAAAGTTAAAAGCATAAAGAAAATGAAATTTAGTTTTTTAAAAATAAAAATATGCTTAAAAAATGTTGTGATATGATAATGATAAGATAAGTGACGGATAAAAATGGCATGATAATGATAAATAATAAATTTTATACATTTCATAAATTATATCGTTGTTCATTTCAAATTAATTATTATCAAAATTTAACCGTAATATCCTGGTCGAAACTATTGACATATATAAATATTAATATCTTAGAAAAATTCTAAATCATTCCTAAAATATAAATTTTAGAATTTAAAATTTATATTTTAGGAATCATTTAGAAAATTTATATTTTAGGATTCATATAGCTATTTAATTTCTTAAAATTATGCAACATTTTCTATGAATTTCTCGATCAATACCGCAATTCGAATTATAATTTCTTTATAAATTAATCATTATATATGTATAATTAATTCTTTAATATTATCGATTTATTAGATGTTACGATTCTCCTGATCAATATCACGATTTGAATTATAATTTCTTTATAAATTATTCGTCATATATCTACAATATTTTATATATATATAATTAATTCTTTAGTATTATCGATTTATTAAATGCTATGAATTTCTCGATCAATACCACGATTCGAATTATGATTTCTTCATAAATTATTCGCCTGTATATCTTACAATTAATTACTTGATATTATTAATCTACTAACAAAACTTTTTCTACCTCAATACTCTCTGACTATACGTAAGTGAATCTTTTGAAATATTCTTTTAATCTTTAAAATGATAAAATCGTTTATTTTTCAACAGTGTATCACATATATCATGACAATCTAAATCTCTCTCAATTTATGATACTATTATTTTTTCTTTTCAATCTTTGTCATCATTTGAAACTTTCATAATCTCTATGCTATTTCTTAAAACAATCAATGTATCATTTTTCCAACTTTATCAATCATTCTCAATTAATCTTTATCAATCGTTATCAATTAATCTTTTTTTTTTTATCAATGTCATGCTTTTTGCTCGTTGGAAATTGTTGACATTGACATTCGATCAGTTAGTTAGTTGACAAATACCGATTTTTAGTTTTCTTGCAAAATTAATAGCAAAAATTATTTAATATTATTCAATTCAATTATAAATATGTTAAAATTTAAATTAAATTATATTTAAAATTTTTTATTAATTTATTGAGTTCCAATTTAATTACATTTCATTTCATGTCTTTTTTTTCTTCATTTAATTCAACGATGATTAATTACATTTTCTCCCGCCCGATGCTACCTACTCCGATGCTATCATCATTTATCTGAACATCAATTAATTTTTTATTTAATTTCAAAATTAGCTTTGTCTGTTTGTTAACTTCTGACAATAATTATTTTATTGATAATTGATACTAAATATTAGAATTAAACAAGAAAAGTACAACAGGCTATTATTCTTTCAAAAATAATTGATAATATCAATCAAATGAATCAAGAAAATTGATATTGATAAATTGACGATAAAAAAATTTTATCATTTTTTTTTTAATTTCATTATTATAAAAATAATACCGTAATTTTCTAACACCCTATTAGTAGTTTCACTAAATTATCTCTACTGCTCTATTTTTCATCCAATAGCAAAACATTTGAAAGTTTAAAAAGAAAATGTTAAATTGAAAATTTTATTATCTAAAACAAGAATTGTTAGAATTAAATTGGAATAGAAGAAATTAACATATTTTAAATGAATTATTATCATTTTATAATAGGGTGATATCATAAAGATTATTATCATATCATCAATCATTCTATTATTGTTATTATTTCATGAAAAAGTGGTATCATAAAGATTATTATCATATCAATATATTTTATTGAACTATCATTTTGTGAAATTTTTAAAAGCAAATCTTCCCTTTTTAAAACAAATTAACTAAAGATTTTCAACTCTCGAAATTTTCATTTTAGAAAGATATCCTATGATAGTAATCAATGTTATCATGAAAAGTAATAAGTTTAATTTTATGTTAAAACTACAAGATATAAAAGGTGATATCGTAAAGATTATTATCATATCATCAATCATTTTATTGAACTATCATTTTGTGAAGTTTTGAAAAAGCAAATCTTCTTTTTTTTTTTTTTAAATAAATTAGCGAAAAATCTCTAACTCTCGAAGTTTTTTGTTTTAGAAAGGTAATCTATGATAGCGATCAATGTTATCATGAAAAAGTAATAAATTTAATTTTCCTCTTTTCAAACTAAAAATTTTAAATTTAATTGTTTAAAAATTATTTAAAACCTTTTTTTTTTTGCTTTACTTCGTTTATTTTCGCAATAAATTTTTACTAATTTAAAGCGAAAGAAATTTTAATTAGCAAAAAATTTTTTAATTTTTTCGCTAATTTATTTGAATTAATCAAACGGTTAAAAATGATATAACTTAATAAAACAAAAACAAAAAAAAAAAAGTAAAAAGAAAAATTCAACTAAAAATGACATCTTCCAATCATTCATTTTAAATAATAATAAAAGGAAAAAAAAAATTTTTAAACGAAATAAACGAACTTTGCGAAAAACTTTTCAAACATTTTTGTAAATGTAAAATTAATTTTTGCATCATTTCTTCATCAATACTCTTTCCTTACCTTTTCTTTTCTTTTCTTTTTTTTTGCCTCCAAATTTCATCAAACATTTTTCAAGTTTTTTCTTTTAAAAGGAAAAAAAGTTTAGAAAATTTATGATAGTTTAGGAAATGAATAAAAGTATTATTGATGATATTGATAATTCCATTATCAATATAGTATTAATGATGCAATTATACATTTATCGAAAAAAAAAAATTGAACGATTTTCTTTTTACAAAAAAAAAAACGACGAATCATTTTTCGCATAAATATTATTTTCATGTCGAACATTAAAGAAAATTCAACTTTATCAACATTTTTTCTTGAGATAGAGGGAGAGAGAGAGAGGGAGAGAGGGACGACGAAAAAGACGAAGGGGAAAAAGAAAATTCAACTTTATCATTATTTTTTCTCGAGATAGAAAAACAAAAAGAGAACGAGAAGAGGAAGAAAAAAATTCAGCTTTATCAACATTTTTTCTTGAGATAGAAAGAGAGGGAGAGAAAGAGAAGAAGAAGACGAAGAAGAAAAACAAAAAGAAAATTTAACTTTATCATTATTTTTTCTCGAAATAGAAAGAGAGAGAGAGGGAGAGAGGGAGAGTGGGAATGAAAAGAAGAAGGTGAAGACGAAACATTTAAAAATATGAAGATGTAAATAGAAGTATGAAGTTAAAAATTAATAACAAAAAAAAAAAAAAAAGAAATAGGCTATTGCAAAAGAGACGATATGAAACGATGTATGTAACGGTAAATAATAAAAACGATAACACGAATATGATATTAATGATTCATTTTTTGAATTGTTAATAAAAATAACAAAAAAAAAAAAAAAAACGAAAAGTTTGACGAAATAATTTTTCGGCCGTAAGAAAAAAGAAATGGATGAAATTAGAAAAGAAAAGAAACATTGAGAAATTACTACAATCTTTTGCTTTTTTCTTTTAATAACATTTATATATAAATAACATTGAAGAAATTGTTACTATTTTAAATTTTGTTCATTGCAACAATCATTGATAATAGTTTTATTCGACTAATATAACAACAATCATTGATAATAGTTTTATTCGACTAATATAACAACAATCATTGATAATAGTTTTATTCGACTAATATAGCAACAATCATTGATAATAGTTTTATTCGACTAATATAACAACAATCATTGATAACAGTTTTATTCGACTAATATAGCAACAATCATTGATAATAGTTTTATTCGACTAATATAACAACAATCATTGATAACAGTTTTATTCGACTAATAACATGGAGATATTATTTTAAATTTTGTTCATTGCAACAATCATTGATAATAATTTTATTCTACTGCCATACATATATGTATATGTATTACAGTAGTAGTGTAAAAAGCATGCAGCATGCATTGCAATTTTTTCTATGCAACAATAACATGCAAAAAGTTGCAATTTTGCATGCAGCGAAAAAGAAAAACTATATATATATTTTTAAAGAGCGATGAAATTGTATTATTTATGCAATAGATTGATAATCCTATTTTAATTAATTAATATTTTCCAATTTTTTGTTTTTTTCTTTTATAGATTATTTAATGTAAGGGATGGAAATTTATTTAATTTCATTTTTTACGGATATTATTAATTAGTTATCTTCGACAAAAGTAATCAATCAATAATTCCATTCTTAACCATGCATAATAATAATAAATAGAATTATTGATCGATTTCTGTCAAATTTTTTTATATGTATTATTTGAAAGAGCAAGGCTATTGAAACTTTTCAAAAATTATTTATCTTTCTTATCTAATTACATTGATATGATTATCATACTAATTTTCTTCGCTATTGTTGCATATTTCTTGTTAATTAAAATTTGAATATTATACTTGTTCTAGTATCTTTCATAGATTTGTTCAAAGATCAAAAAGGTTAAATAACGATGAAATAAGTGTATGATTTTGATTATGTCGTTATTTCTTCAAGAATTCTAATAATCCCGATTTATTAACCATCGGCAATCCTATCAACGTTATCGTCATTTACTTAACATTATTACTATCATATAATCATTACTATTACCATCATCAATATTATCATACTGTTAACGTCGTATCGTCATCATTCACTTAACATTTTTACTATCATATCATCATCATTATTATTACATCAATATTATCATCATTCGTTACTATTATTGTCGTCGTCACCATCATTGTTATTACTATCATCATTATTATTTATCGTTATTGTTGTCACACTGATGATTATTACGACAACTATTTATCATTTCCACTACCATTTTATTATCATTATCGTCATTATAGTTGCTATCATTATCATCATCATCATCATCATCATTACCAATAGTTTTTTTAACTCTATTTGATTTTCATTTATTGATAATAAAAGTATCAAAAAATATAATCATTTTATCGATTCGTATTTTTGAAATAATAATTCTATGAAGGGGTAAAAATCAATTATAGTCTTGTAGTAAAATAACTTTTAATTATTTGATCATTCCTCTCTTAAAGTTTCACTTCTTTTTTTCTTTCAAATAAATTCAATGCTACCGTATTTTCGGTGTAAAAATTTTTTTCTTCTTTTGTTGCCTTTTATCTTATTTAAACAAAAAAAAAAAACTTTTTAAATTTGCCTATTTATTTCTTACTTTCTTGCTAATTTATCTATTTAGCTATCTAATTTATTCAACTTATTTTATTTACTTAACTTATTTACTTTCGCTAATTAATTTATTTATTTAGCTAATATATGAAAATCTTCACCTAATGAAAAGATTTCTTAATTAAGCATATATATCATCCATTGATCAAACATATATCATCCATTGATTAGACATATATTATCGATTGATCAAACATATGTTATCTATTGATTGAACATATATCATTCATTGATTAAATATATATTATCTCTTGATCAATTTCTTTTTTATGAAAAAATCGATATTTGATGAATTCAACTTAAAAATATTTTCAGATAATATATTTAATTTATGTATCATCCGCTGATCAAACATATATCATTTGATTGATTAGATGTATATTAACTACTGATCAATTTTTTTATAAAAATCGATATTTAATGAATTCAACTTGTATATTCAATATAATATCATCCATTGATCAAATATATATTATCTATTTGATCAAACATATATTATCTCTTGATGAATTTCTTTTTATGAAAAAAATCGATATTTGATGAATTCAATTTAAAAATGTTTTCAAGCAATATATTCAATTATATCTATCATCCATTGATCAGACATATATCATTGATTGATCAAACATATATTATCTATCAATCAATTTCTTTTTCACAATGAAATCGATATTTGATGAATTGAACTTAAAAATATTTTCAGACAATATATTTATATATGATGCAGATATTTTAGTATAATATCAAAAATATTAATAGCAAAATCTCAATTCCACAATGCTGTAATTAATTTACAAAAAAAAATATATTCGAACGATATATTCGAACAAGTATTAATCAAATAATTTTATATTTTTAATGAATCATCGACAACACTATCAATTTTCTGATATTTAACAAAATTTATATGATAAATAGCTTGTAATCTCGAGAATAATGCAAAATTTAAACATTGATTATTTCATATCAACTTTGTTTTTCAAACCTTTCCTTAATGATAATTTAAAACAAAAACAAAGTATTAATTGCATACGATAAAAATAACTTTTAAATTAATATTTTTCCCTAGATATAATTTTAATTATATTTGGGAAAAAATTACGATTGAATTTTATTTATATTTGGGAAAAATTACGATTGACCAATTTTCAAAAATGAAGATTGCGAAACAAAAAAATAACTATAATATATCTATATTACAATGAAATTTTTTCTAAATTAATTTAATATTTTTTTATAGTATTAAATTTCTCTCCTATAATTTCATTCGTTTTTGTAATCATTTGTTGTAATTTCAACATTTTTATTATTTAATATTTATTCATGGAATATATCATTGATATTTTGCTTTTAAGTTAAATGATATACTTTTTTACGTATATATATAACCTGTACAGGTAAAATGATTAGAGCAAAATTTAAGTTGAAAAATTTTCTAAAGAATGCTATTATATTGCACTGTATAATTGAAGAGAAGAAGAAATGTTTATTTTTGATAAACAATTTAAAAGGCATGAAAGAAAATGCTTAACTTATCAGTAAAGTTAAAATAATTTTTTTTTTAATTTCACTTATCATCAATATGAAATCAAAATAATTGAAAGTATCAAAATGCTATCATTTAGTGAATTTTGAAAAAATCATTTGCTTCCTCGATGATTTATTATATGTTTCATTTTTCCGGCTGACTAATCCGGCAAAATCTACCGGCTGACTAATCCGGCAAAATCTACCGTTTTTAATTTCTATCAAATAGCATCCGGTTTCAATCACTCTATCATTCTATCATTTTATAATAGTTTGATTTTATCTGTCGATTTAGAAAAAAAAACTTCTAATTTAAAAACAATGAATTTACCGCAGCAAAAGATTTATAAAATTCTATGCATTATTCTCGAAGCAAATAATAATATATCAATAATTTCTATCTGTTGCTAATTTTCTTTTTGTTGTTCAAACAATTTAAAGTTTTCGATTTTTTTCAAATATATTGATAATACTCTCGAGATGATAATAATATTTCATCAAAGCTTTTTTCAAAAATATTGATAATAGTCCCGAGATAATAATAATTCATCAATGTCTTCTATCCATTTCTAATTTTATTTTAATAATTCTATAGTTCTTTTTCATTTATAATTTATCACATAACTATATTGATATCATTGTGATCGATTAGTTTAAAAGAAAATTATCAAATATTTGTTTCAATTTATTGAATGTTGTAAATAAGCAATAATTATAAATGCTTAAATTAATTTGTTTACTTTAAAAATTTTTTTTTTATTTACTCAAATATTTCTTTTTCTTTTTTCAGATTGTTCAAATATTTACAGTATCAGTATCCTATCATCAATAGAAAAATAAATAAATAAACAAAAGAGAAGAAACAATGTTAAGGAATATAACAATTGATTAAAATGAATGCTTAAAATTATCAAAGATATTTATTGCATAATTTTTGATTGTAACTGAGAATATCGTATGATTGTGTGGCATCTATTACGGTAAGCAAAATTTTCATCAATTCAGAATAGTCTCTCATCATGTTAATGTTAATTTATTTCCGCATGTTACGAATATTCCAGATAATACAACTGATTAAATGGAATATTCCGATTGTTCGGAATAATGCAATCAGTTGAATAGAATGTCCCGAATCTTACGATTAGTTGAATGGAATCTTCTGGATTTCCGGATTGAATTGAGCATTAAAAGATTCCGGAGAAGTTGAATGTAATAGTTCCGTCATATAATCAACTTGAATGAAAGCTGATAAAATGTAGTGTTCCGATAATGCAGTTGGTTAAATGATATTCCGGATGTTACGAATAATATAGCTAGTTGAGTGAAACGTTCCAGTTGTTCCGGATTAAATGAAGTGTTCCAGTGTTCCAATTTGAATGGAGTATTCTAATAAAGTTAATTGATTGAATCGTGTTCCGGTAATACAATTCTGTAAATCAGGTATTCCGGTAATATGGTTGATTTAATGAAATATTCCGGAAGTGCGATGGTCGAATTGAGTGTTCCGCAAGTGGAAATGTTTAAATTAGAATGTTCTAACAATATAACGGTTAAATGACCTTTTTGCAAAAGGGCAAAGTTCAAGATTTATGAGCAATTCAAATGCGAATATCGAATTCTCATATTTATTAATTCGATATTAATCATTCGTAATGTAAGATTCTAAAATAATTCAAAATTGCAACAATGAATCATTACATCAGAAACTATCATCTTGACGCATTCAGCATCATAATTCAATCATATATATTCAGCATATATCAAAATGATTATCACATGAATGATTAAAATAAATGATTTATTTTGAGAAAATGAATTAATCAATTTCAGATATGCGTATATTAATTAGCATATTGATAGCATTGATTGCTAGTACCAATGCATTATCATTTTTAACCGATCAATGGACCGAACGTATGAAACAATTCTTTCATCAAACACAACAAAAATTGGCGAAAAATCAAATCAATTTTTGAATGGTTCGTTTGTTAAATTAAATAATTTAATTTTTTTTTATTATATTCAACAACAAAAAAAATCAATTAAAAACGAGAAAAATTTTGTTTTTACTCAAATTTATTTATTTTATGCAAATTTTCAAATATTTCGTAAATTTTCAAATATTTCGCAAATTTTCAAATATTTCGTAATTTTTCAAATATTTCGTAATTTTTCAAATATTTCGTAAATTTTTTTACTAAATTTCATTCCCAATATTTTTGTAAACATTAATTCGCTTAAAATTTTTTCCCTAAAAAATATTTTATTTGTTTATTTAGATATTCTTCGATCTTTTGTTTTAGGCATAAAAATTATCATTAAACATTTGTAAAATTTATTTCTGATTTTTTCAATTCCAATTTAAATTTAATTTCAATTTTGATTTTGATTCAATTTCAATTTAAATATTTTCAAATACTTCGCAAATTCTCAAATACTTCGCAAATTTTCAAATATTTCGCAAATTTTCAAATATTTCGTAAATTTTTTTACTAAATTTCATTCCCAATATTTTTGTAAACATTAATTCGCTTAAAATTTTTTCCTAAAAAATATTTTATTTGTTTATTTAGATATTCTTCGATCTTTTGTTTTAGGCATAAAGATTATCATTAAACATTTGTAAAACTTATTTTTGATTTCTTTCAATTTTAATTTTAATTTAATTTCAATTTTAATTATTTCAATTCCAATTTTTTCAAATTAATTGATAACTTTTTGTTTGCTATTACATACTGAAAATAATTCAAAAACTTTTCATCCATATAAGTTTGTCATAAAATTTTATCTGATATAAATATAAACTTTTATTTTTAAATTATCATTTTTTAAAATTAGGATTATATTGAAAGAAAAAACGAAATGATAAAGCTTACATTTGATAAATGAAAATGATATTTTTTTCAGCAAAAATATTGCTATCTTTTTTTTTTTTAAATTAAATAATATTATTTTGTAAATTCAAAAAAAAAATATCGCAACCATCGATTAAAACAAATTAATCATCGATATTCGATTCTATTATTATTATTATTTCTTATATCCGATTACATCTGATACTTTTGCCTTATCATTAAAATGAAAAAAGTTAAATAGCGCATAAATACCAATGAGATATATCGAGACTGAATTCATAAAATTTAAATAGAATTCCATCTAGTACTTTTGCCTTATCATTAAAATGAAAGAAGTTAAATAGCTTTGAAAAAAAGTTAAATAGCGCATAAATGCCAAAGCGATAAGATATATTGGAATTGAATTCATAAAATTGAAATAGAAAATAAAAAAATTATATTATTTATAAGTAAAAATAATTGAATAACAAAAATTTATTTTTAAATAATCGATAATTGATTTCAAATAAAATATATAATTGATAATATTATTTAACAATTCATTTATAGCATAATTCTTGAAGCATTTTCTTTTTCAATAGCATATTGATTTGTTAATAAATATTAGGCAGTATTAATAATAATAATAAAATCCTGGCTAATCTAATTGGAATGGAACTTGATTAATTTAATTAGAATAAAAATTTATTTTATTATATATTAAATTTTTATTAATATTAATCTTATAACGCATTGGCAGTTTTTCTAGAACTTGGTAAGAAAATTGATACAGCACAAAATTTTGTCGAACAATCAAAAGATATTCTTAGTACGGTTGCGATAAATTTGAAAAATCGTGGTGAAAAATTTAAAGCTACAGTAATGAAAACAGCGGAAACAACGTTACGTGGAGCTGGTGATGAAGTGAATTTTTTAATTCAAAATATTAATTTTTATTTCGAGACTAAATGAAATATTTTCGCTTCGAGATTAGATAAATTATGTTATATTTGAATTGTATTTCAATTTTTACAATGATATCACTGATATAATTGATAAAATAGTGATAGCGATAGAGATAGAGATGGGAAATAATATATTTTAATGATTGTATATGATGATTAAATTAATTATAATGCAAAAATTTAATAATCATATATTTCAGATTAAATTAATTGACATAAAAATAAAAACATTTTAAAATTACATTTATAAAAATGTTCAGATTCTAATTGAATTAGAATAATTTTTTCTATAAAATTAATTCTTAATTTTAAGTTTTAATATTATACAAATTAAATATTATCATTTAAAAAATTATAACATCATATTGTATTATCTGATATGATGATATATTAAACATATTAAACAATATTTTTATATCAAAATTAATATAAAAATTTCTATTGAAGAAAAAAAGAAGTATACGTAAACAGGTGAATCATTTAGGTAGAAGGTTTTTTCTCCGAAGTACCAAATCGTGTCAATGATGGTTTTGATGAGATTCTCGGAAAACTTGGAGAAGCATGTTCATGGATTTTAAGAAATATTATTGCTCCAATATTATTCATTATTACACTACTTGCTCTTACGTATATTTTTATTATTTCCGGGTAAGCAATATATTTTTTATTTTTCTATCATTTATTTTATTAGTTATTATTTTTATTTCTATTCTAATTTCCTAAAAATAATATTTCTTTTCAATTGAGAAATATTAAATTAAAATGGATTATTTGATATGATACGGTTATTTATGCTTATATCTGACATGGTAATATTGATACAGTAATTTATGCCTACTTTTCATACAGTAATCTATACTTGTAACTAATACGGTATTTACACTTTTATTTGATACAGTAATTTATATGTACGAGTGAATAAACCGTAAATTTCTTGAAATATAAAATTTAATAATCATTCATAAATGCTATTAAAATAAACAATTCAATTATTCAATGCAGATATGATTTCTGAATGCAACATAATTTTATCGCTAATTTATATCAGCGCTTGAATTTGTTGAAAGAAAATACTTGATATATTATCAATCTATCAGTTATTTAATATGATCATTTATATGATATGATATCAAAAAATAGCATGGACTGTTCATAAATTTACACATTAACAAATATTGATAAGTAATCATTCTCAACTTATTAGTTATGTGACGGAATAATGAGGCTAATAATGGTTTCTTCAACTTATTGTTAAACTTATCAAAAAATATATGACACAAAGTTAACTATTAAAAAATTAGCGTAAAGTTAAAACGACATGTGTGAAATGAATTATTTTATAAAAAAAACTAATCACAAAGACTTATTGTATTTAAATAATAAATAACTTAAAACTTTTTAAGTGTTTTTTTATTTATTAATTTTAAGTTGAAGATTAATTGAGAAATGTGTGAATTGAATAATTTTTAAAATAGAAATTACTAATCCTCGTATTATCTTCTTCTTAAATATCTTTCTTTTTTCGATAATGATTTTAGTTTTATTTTCATTAATTCTAATTTAACATTTGATAGTAAAAATACAAATAAGAAGTAAATCACTTTGACGAGTAGTTTTTAAGTGGTTTGTAAACATTAGACATCAATCTTAACAATGTCGTGGTGTAATTATTGATGATCATCAAACTAAGACATTAATTCAAAAGTTTCCAGTTAGATGTTGACATAGGATGTTTTAAATAAAATTTTAAATCAGCATGTTCAATGTATGATCATTGTCATCTTACAAGTTTCTTACAAGCTATCAGGGACAGTCTCGATGATTCTGCCAACTGGTTTATATGAATCTTATCTCAGATTTTGCATAATATTTGTTGATTAAATGACTTCCCCAATCTTATCATTATGTCCAGAATCCTTTTCATCTTGTAAGCTATCAGAATCCTGATAATATCAGTTGCCCGAATCGCAGCAACCGATATTGGTCATGTTAATCTTATTTCAGAATCTAACCGATAATGGTTAGATAAATTTTATTCCAAATTCTTCATGATTCATAATATTGATTAAATGATTGATTCAAATCATAGATTCTTCATGACTCTCTTTATATTAGTTCAGTGATTTATCCGAATCTTTTCTTAGATTTTCTTTTTTCCACTTTCCAATATTTCGTACACACATATCTTTCGTCCAAAATTAATTATTATCAATTCAGACTTACATGACTGAGTAATTAAATCTCTAATAAAAGTATAGTATTTCATGCTAATTAAATGGATCAAATTAAATAATCAAATCATCGTCGAAGTGTAGTATTTCAAATGTTAATTAAATATATCAAATTAAGTTTGATTAAATTTTTAGATTAATCAAATCGATCAATCAATTCTATGAATTATAAATATAAATTATTCAAAAATATATTTTCTTCAGATGTTGTGGTTGTTGCTGTAGCACATTATTATCACATTTTGGTGTAACTTTGGGTAATACATTTAAACAATTGAAAAAGATAAACATTTGCGACAAGGTGATCGTATCATTATCCTTCGTGATCTGGAAACTTCCATACCGTTACAAGGAAATGAATCATTCAATAATAGGCAACTATCAAAAAATGTACGTATTTTAAAAGTTTAATAATACTTGTTACCTGATACGGTGATAATAATATTATCATACAATGATACTGTAATATTTTATTTGAATTTTACTGTAGGCATTTATTGTATATATTTAGATATTTGTTCAATCTATTGTTATATTATTATAAGAAATAGAAAATTCTTTTTTTCCCTATAATATTCAAATAATTTTTGAATTTAGATTTCGCATATTATTTCGCAATAATTTATCAGTAGTGTAATTATTATCATAAAAATTTTATCAATCTTCATCCATTTTCATTTATTAGAATAAAAATAAATGTGAAAGAAAAAAGTAATTGTCGGAAGAATCAGAAGCTCAATATTTAATCATTAATATCTAACATGAAGCATCTGAAGTATTCATTCAATGAATATTAATTCGTTTGTTACGTAATTCTGAAATCTATCCATTTCATTGTTATATTCCATTTTTTTAATCATAACATATGGATAAGATATTACGGATAAACATGTCTACTATTATAACAATAAATAATAATACTAATAATGATAATAATCATTTATAATTAGTGATGATCGATGAATATATTTTAAGTAACAAAATTTTGTTTCTTTTTTTTTTAAATTTAATTTTATTAAATGTAACAGATTTTGTTTTCTTTTAAAAGATTCAGAAGGATTGAAATAGTTTATTTGTATTTTTGTTTTTGAAATTTTATTTATTTTCTTTGCATAATACAATGATATTTTTATAGAAAATTATAGCAATAAAAAATTAATGAAAATTTCAAAAAAAAAGAAGAAAAATTTACAAAAATGAGATAAAACTTTAAAAAAAAAGCAAAGAATAATTTGATAAATTTTTATTTCAAAAAATGTTTTCAAAAAATAATTTACAAAAATTTTTCGTCATTTTTTTCCCATTTATCAAATATAGAAAATATATCAAATTTTGTTTTCTTTTTTTTTGAATTTTCTCAAAAATTTTTTCAAATTTCTCACATTTGTTTTTGTTATTTGATGCGTTGCAATTTTTTATTGATAATTTTTTTTGCATTGATAATTTATAAATATTTTGAATTATTATTTCAATCAATTAATGAATAATTTGGGGATTTTTTTTTAATCATTTATCATTTATATATTTCAATTATCAATTTTGCATAGCTGTGATAATTAATTTTTATCTTTTATCAATTTGTTGTATTTTGATGAATTTTATCAAAAGCAAAGAAAAAAAAATTTGATAAATAAATTTAATTGAATGAATTCATATTAATACAAATGAAATATCAAAGAAGAATGGAGGGAAAAAAAGAAAAGAAAAGAAATTAATTATAAAGATACTGTACTAAAATACTACTTCTATCAATATGAGTACCATTCAATTCCTCTTCAATTCCCGGTATGATAGCGTTGAAAACATTTTTAACCGTTGTTAAGCCAATATTTGCACGAGATGGAATGAGCAATATGATTGAAAATTCGACAGCAAGATGTGGACCACTGAAAAAAAAAAATAAACAAATAAATAAACAAGCAAATATTTGTTTATCGTTTGTTGCAAAAAAATTAGTATTTTATGAAATAAAAATTTAATTCAATTTTACCTATTATATAAATACCATACGTAAACATTATCAAGATACGGTTGTAACGATGATTGCTTAAGTTGGTTATAAATCTGAAAAAAGAAAAAAAAGTGAAAATGGAATTTTTAAAAATTTAAATAATTTTTAAAATGTATAAATTTTCTTTTTTTTGAAGTGAATTTTAAAAAAATAAATAAAATGAATAAGTAAAAAATTTGAAAAAACATTAATTTAAACCATTTCAATTTAATTTCCAATTATCGTTTATTCAATTAATATTAAATATTATAAGTATTAATCGAAGCTTTTATCATGCATCAATTTTAATTTAGAAATAATAATAGCTAAAACAAATATTCGAAACAATTTAGTTGCCGATAATTTAGATAATTAAAACTTGTCCAAATCAAACAGTGAAATATGAGCCTAGAATAACGAAAATAATGATAGTAATATGTTTTAAAAGATTTTAAAAAAATGATATGTTATCCGGAATGTATTTCTATTACCGGATTGTATTATAATATAAAATAGAACACTGAGTAAAATTAGTTTTAGCAATTATTTGAAAAGCAACGAACAAGGATTTTCTATGATCCGCCGAATCATCATTATAATATAACAGATTCTAAAATGAAATTCAACATACCGCCTTCTGAATCATTTGACTTGCTTGACGATATTTGAAATGATTATGATCTGTAAAAATTTCATCAGCCTGATTTAGTATATACATCTGGCAGAGAAATATTCGTTTTTGAAGTCGATCTGTTGGATTTGGTAATGTTACAATGATAGGTTTATATGGTGGTAATGGAGTTGGAAATGGTGATGGAAAAGGTTGAAATGTGAAATTAGGTAGTGGAATAGGTTGATGTGTAAAATTTGGTGAAGCGGTAGAAGTGATGAAGTGATATGGTTCAGAATGCCTCTTCGTTGATGATGATGGTGATGGAATCTTGATGATAAGCACTGAATAAATGAAATTATTTTAATTAAGCTATTCTAATTATCATAAATGATCTATTCTACAAGAATTAGATTTCAACATTTGATATATCATGTTTAGCTTATCTATCATATCATTATATCACCAAATAATTGCTCAATTTTCAAGTATAATAATTAAATTCATTCTTAAGATAATGTTCTTAAGATAATGTTATAAAATTTAATTTTGTGAAAGAAAGTTTATATATGATAATAAAGCTTATCAATCAATCTTATCAATTGTTTTATTACATTTAATTTGCTAAATTCTTTCAACAAAATTATATAATTTAAGCTAATCATACTATGCTATAAAAGTTATTATTAATTTACACCTGCCGGTGTTTAAATTATTTTATTACAACAAATTAGTATTATCGTTTAAAAAAAAAAAAAAAATTTAATCCTACGAAAAAAATTTTTACGTAAATTTAGCAAACTATAATTGTCCTAGAAAAATTTTATTTATACGGCAAAATTTACGTAAATTCACACGAACATGCACAATCTATTTTGTATAAATTTACGTAAATTCACGCAAACATGCAGAATCTCAATTTACGTAAATTCATACAAACATGCAGAATTTATTTTGTATAATTCTATTTTGTATAGAATGAATTTACGTAAATTCACGCAAACATATAAATAGAATGAATTTACGTAAATTCACGCAAACATACGAAATAAAATGGATTTACGTGAATTTACGTAAACACAGAAAAGGAATAAATATCGTAATTACTAATGCAAATGATCAAAATAAATTACATACCATTCATAGCATATGCTATTATGATTGTAATAATGAGTAGGATGAGTAGTAATGATACAGTAATAAGCATACATAATAACCGTTTCTTATTGCTGTAACAATTAATTAATTAATTAATTGATTAATTAATTAATTAAATAATTAATATGTAAAATTTAAATTACCTATATCAAATTGAATAACAATTTTTATTCAATTAAATTATTTAAAATGAAAATTACAACTTACCCCATTTTGCATGAAAATATAAACGATTAAAATAGTTCGTTAAATATCAAAAATCTTATTCAATTTTATGTATAAATTGAAAATAGCAAAATGTGAATAAAAAGTTTTTGAATTTTAAAAATTTATAAATATCAAATAGAATTTATTCGTTTATATTCAAATTCTATTAAATGACCCTATTCAATAATGCGTATTACTAATTTTTCTAATCCTAAAATTCATATCTTTTCCTTCTCCCTCCTTTCAATTATATATTTTCAATAAAAATCAATCTATTTAATTTTAAAATTGTTCCATTTTAATAACGAGGAATAATTAACGGTAAATTTGCATAAATAACGATAAATAGGTAATGAAATTTTACTTAAAATTATTGGCATAAAATGATATGAAAAATAATTTTAAAAAAAAAACAGTTTTATATGAAATATAAGACAGGCCAAATAGCTTAAATTATACTAAACATAAGCCAAATTCATTAGGCTAATTATAATAACAAATTTATTGTTATCGCAATAAATTCATTAATTAATCAATCGATTAATCGATCAATCAAAAAATAATAATCGATCAAAAAGAAGGAAATAAGATAAGCTTCGATTCATAATTATACCATTTTAGTTTTAAAGATCGCTTAATTGAATTAAAAGATTTTGGGGCTTTCTTTTTTTAAGTTTTGTAAATTTAAATTATAACCTTCCAGTTATTTCAAATGTTATAGGATGGCTAACTGAAACACTTGATGTATCATTGCTCCAATTAGATGACCATTTTGAATTATTTACATATCCTTTATTTAATTCATATTTTGATTTTTTAAAACCATTTTTGGATTAGTTGTTAAATTGGATTCTGAAACAAAAATAAAATTACAACCATAATTTATACTCAATAAAATACTTAATATAAATCAAATTAATCTATACTTAATATAACTCATATACTTAATATAAATCAAATTAATTTATACTTAATATAACTTATATACTTAATATAAATCAAATTAATTTATACTTAATATAACTTATATACTTAATATAAATCAAATTAATTTATACTTAATATAACTTATATACTTAATATAAATCAAATTAATTTATACTTAATATAACTTATATACTTAATATAAATCAAATTAATCTATACTTAATATAATTTACATAATTGATATAACTTAATACAAATCAAATTAATTTAATTCCTTTATTGATCACTTTTAAGTAATTACTTATATTCAATAAAAGTACTTTCTATCCAATTATTAATTATATTAATTTTAACAAAGAAATTATAAAACAAATTAAAATATAGTTCACATTAATAATAATAAACCTTGCTCGAGATCGGATTCACGACGTCGTTGAAAATTTCCAGCTAATCCAAACATTACAAATGAAATAGTGAAATGATATTAACAATTATAAATGATGAAGAATAAAATGAAACATTCGTATAAATTGAAATTATTGATGACAACCTGTTTTAGATATTTGGGAATGGATATGAAAAGATTCCAATTGACAATTATGAATAATTGAAATGATAGTAGTTTAATACTGTTTTAGTAATATTATCATCATTTCATATGAAATTGCAGATGATGAATAGCATTCAAAAACATTCCAATGCAATAATATTTTTAATTTCGTTTAAATTACACCAGGTGTAACTTTTTTCTATAAATCAAACCTGTCTCTCATCTTGATCAATGATATTTTCCAAATGTTTGATCATCTAATTCAATCAATTTTCATTTTTATTTTCGCTCCTTTCATAATCCATTTATATATTGATTTTCGTGTCTAAATGGGAAAATAGAAATTATAAGATGAAAAAAAAAAAAATTTATAAAAATTCTTGCTATATTTAGTAACTTGCAAAATTGCAAAAATGCATGCATGCAATTTGCAATCATTATATAACTTACTGACGTGACCGCTTACGTCATATGAAGTATTTTGATTTGGCCATATATGCTTATAATGGGCCAATTTTTGGCAATCATTTATAGATTGATTTTCGTGTCTAAATAGGAAAATAGAAATTATAAGATGGGAAAAAAATTAATAAAAATTCTCGCTATATTTAGTAACTTGCAAAGTTGCAAAAATGAATGCATGCAATTTGCAATCATTATATGACTTACTGATGTGACCTGATTTGGCCAAATGTGCTTATAATGGGCCAATTTTTTGCAATATTCGAGATTACTCAGACATTGTTTCATCATCTGAAACATATTTGACGTTCGTTGTTGAAAATTCAAATTTGCTAATTGAAATTTTAGGCAAACGAAAAAAAAAACTTCCGTCTTTTTTCATTTTTTACAATTACAAATTTTTATGAGATTTAATTCCGATAAATTTTATTTGATTAAACGATTGATAATTGCATGCTATGAGTAATTCGAATATAAGTAATTAATTAAAATTTAAGTCCCAAATAAAAATCATTTTTTTTTGCATCGTTTTATTATTGCAACTATAAATGTTATAAAATTTGATTAAACGAATATTAAACTTTTATTTGCTAAATTTTTATTAATCTAAAAAGTTTCGAAAAAATTGAAAAAGTTTGAACAAAAATGATATCATCAAATTTTCGAACTTTATTTACTTGATCCATGATTATTTTATGATTAAAATGTTTGCTTAATCTATGATTATTTTATGATTAAAATGTTTGCTTAATCTATGATTATTTTATGATTAAAATTTTAAAAATTCTGTTTTGTTTTTTTCGATGAAATTTGATAAAATTTTATCAAATATTTTATTATGTATAATGCATTGATTAATAATCACTTATCAAATTTCATTAGCAATTAGTAAAATAGTTAATTTTGCTAATTGTTGATAAGAATATTTAGTAATTTGAAATTTTTTAATCTTTTATGCAAAAAAACATTTAGAGTGATAAATTATTAAAATATACTGATAAATTATTAAGTAATTTGATATCATATTTTTATTAAAATAAAATTTGAATTGTTATTCTAAAATAAATAAGCTTACATCGGTTTTAATCAAAAAAAATTATCAAAAATGCAATTAATCGAAATCGAAATAAAATCATTTATTCAATTCTAATACTTAAATTAATTTCAATCAAAAATTACCGAAAATACAACCAATCAGAATCGAAATAAAATTAATTATTCAATTCTAATACTTAAATTAATTTCAATCAAAAATAAAATTAATCGAAATTGAAATAAAACTGATTATCCAATTCTGATACTTATATTAATTTTAATCAAAAAATTATATTAATTTCAATCAAAAAATTACCAAAAATACAATTAATCGAAATCGAAATAAAATTAGTTATTCAATTCTAATACTTATATTAATTTCAATCAAAGTGAAAATTAAAATGTATTCATTTATTTCAAAAAATTTATAAAATTTTTTCCACAAAATTCTATTCAATTAATCAAAGGAAAAAATTTCTTAATCAAATGGAATTAATTTTTCCTACAAAATATATTAATGATAAATAATAGATTGATAAAATCATTTCATTCAGATAGCATGATTTTTGGTCACCTTTAAATGATCAAATGATAAATGATTATTATCGCTATGTAATTTAATTTTTATTCGTAGTATATGACATTCTTAGAAATAAACTATAATCTGATCATCGATTAATTTAAAAGGAATTATTTCTAAGATTATTCAGTGATTAGATTACATGAGAACAGAAACGAATTATGGCAAGATAGCATAACTGTTGAATTGTTGATCATAAATGATACGCTTATCAATGTTCAAAATAATTCCTCCCTTCAGTTGTTATCAGTAATGATTATATGAGAATCAGTAATGATTATATGAGAACAAAACGAATAATGGCAGGATAATGTAACTGTTAAATTGTTAATCATAAATGATACTCTTATCAAAGTAATGATTACATGGAAACCAAGCGAATAATGGCAAGATAGCATAATTGTTAAATTGTTAATCATAAATGGCATATTTATCAAAGTTCAAAATAATTCCTTCTTTCAATTATTATCAGCAATGATTACATGGAAACCAAGCGAATAATAGCAAGATGGCGTAACTGTTAAATTGTTAATCATAAATGGCATGTTTATCAAAGTTCAAAATAATTCCTCTGTTAAATTATTATCAGTAATGATTACAATCTATTGTATTGCTTTGCAAGCGTCCTGGTACCTTCAGGAAATATAATTATGCTCCTATTTTCTTTTACACGTACCTTTGCTAGCTTAACAATATGGCGTATAGAGCTGATACCATCCAAGCGGTTAATAAAAATCATTCCAAGCACGACGAGATTGTATACTATTGTTCGCATATAAATTTCAAAAGTTTGAAATTTTCCGTAAAGCAAATTATTTATGCAAAATATATAGAAGATTTTATGACTGTAAAATGATATCATAACATCTGTTTATCAGGATAAGGAAAAAACTTTATCAATTTTAAGGTCTAATCAAGATGCGAGAGGTTTATTGAATATAAGAATGAGAGTATTGAATTTCATATTTTTATTTTAGATATTAGATATATAACTATGAATTATAAAACGGAAAAATATATTGAATTTTATTGAAATTATTTAAAAAAATAAATCGAAATGATTAAAATGTAAATTTCATTTTTCATTCTTTTTTTTCTTTTAATAAATAATTCGAAATGAATTTTATTTAATAAATTATTATTTATGAATTTCTATTTCCATTTTTCTTTTTTCTTTCAAAAGAAATGTAACACATATAGTCGCATTTGACGTAAATTGTTTAATTCAATTTTTTTTTTTTTTTTTAACTTTCTTTCTTTCGTTTTTTTTTTAACAAAATTGAATATAAAATTCAATTTGATAAAAATTTTAATCATTTTTGCCTTAAAATATTTTTATGCAAAAATGATTATAAATAAATTTGCTGAGAAAATAGCAAAAATGAAATTTAATACTAATTTACGTCAATTACGTCAATAATAATTGAATCCTATCACTCGCTTTATTTCCTTCTTCTTCTTCTTCTTTAATCTACGTGAATTTGTTTTTGTCAACGTAACAGCTATTTTTTTATCGTATTATAATCATATTTAATTCATTCGTTTTTTCGATTAAAAATGAAACACGTATAGTCGTATTTGACGTAAACCACCTAATTCAGGTTTTTTTTCGTTTTTTTCAAGAAAATTGAATATAGAATTTAATTTGATAAAAATTTTTATCATAATTGCCTAAAATACGAAAATGATTTATAAATTATCGTTGAGCTATACAATGTTAATTTACGTCAATTGCGTCATTAATAAGTGAATACCGTCGTTCGTCTTCTTTTCCATTCTTTTCATTTACCTGAATTTCATATTATCGACGTAACAATTCTTTGATCATATTTATTATTTAAGCAAAATCACCTCGCCCATTTTTCTGATCTACCTATGTTTCTTATTATCAACGTGATAATACATTGATCATATTTATTATTTAAGCAAAATCACCTCGCCCATTTTTCTGATCTACCTATGTTTCTTATTATCAACGTGATAATACATTGATCATATTTATTATTTAAGCAAAATCACCTCACCCATTTTTCTGATCTACGTGAATTTCTTATCATCAATGTGACAATTTATTGATCATATCAATTATTTAAGCAAAATCACCTCGCCCATTTTTCTGATCTACGTGAATTTCTTATCATCAATGTGACAATTTATTGATCATATCAATTATTTAAGCAAAATCACCTCGCCCATTTTTCTGATCTACGTGAATTTCTTATCATCAATGTGACAATTTATTGATCATATCAATTATTTAAGCAAAATCACCTCGTTCATTTTGTTGATCTACGTATGTTTCTTATTATCAATGTGATAATTCATTGATAATATTAATTATATCAAAATATGTAGTACGTTTAATTTATTATAGTATTTTGGTATTTCTTTTTTTTCAAGCCAATAATAATTTATTCGATTATTTTCTTTTTCGTTTTTTTTTTTCGTTAAATGATAATTTTATTGAATTGATAAAAATTTGATTGTATCGAAAAGATATGATCATTGATGATTGTGAAAGAATTGTTGCTTGCTTACATACTTGTATGTATGTATTATATATATATATATATATGCTTTGAAGAAGGCAATATATAATTTTACCCTCTCATCCGCTACTTCTTTACCAATTCATCAAATCTATAATCAAATCATTTCGTTGAAGCAAGCTCAATAAAAGGCCAAATAAGGGCTAAAGCAATCAGGCTAAGCTATTACTGCTAACTTCTGCTTTAACTGCTTACTACTACTACTACTACTGCTTCAACTGCTATTACTACTGCAACTGCTATTACTGCATATTTAACAAGCAAACTATAGAATGGAATGAGTATATGAACGATAGATGTTGACAAGTTAGTTAGTCGAAAGAATCTTCGATAAGATTGCTAAAACTTTAACGGATAGCGTTTAGCAGAAAATGAACTGATAAGAAAGAGAAGTAGATGATAAGAATTAGAGGATACCGTAATCCAACGACGGGAAGCATAGATAGAGGAAGTAAATCCAATAAAGCGTATAATTCATGTTGTCAACTGTGCGATGAGTGTGCTTCATTCATTCGTCATTTTCTATAATATCGAAGAGGAATGAAAAAGACGAAAGATAGAACGGAAAAAGAGAATGAGAAGGTAAGAAATAAAAATGAGAAATGAGAAAGAGAAGGCAAAAAGAAGAGAAGGAAGAAGAGGAGGAGGAGGAGGAGGAGAAGAAGGAGAAGGAGGAGTAGAAGAAGGAATAAGGAAAAAGAAAGTGTAAATAGCTTTGTAGAAGCAATAGTTTCCCTCCCCTCTCTACTTCTCCTCCCTTTCCCTCCTCTTGTCTTTTTCCATACTTTCTTCCCGGTACTTCCCCAATCCTTTTATCCTATCCTTGGCCGTTCACTCTTCTTTCTATTCCTTCATTTTGTTAATAAAAAGCTTTAAGGCCATTTTCTCCCTCTTCTTATTTGCCTATATAGGGCCTTAAAACTATTAGCAAGGCCTTGGCTAAGGAGTGCAAAAACGATCGTATGCATCGATGTCTCTGTCTACATTATCACTGTGTGAACACTCTTGTGTTGTGATTTAAAAAGGCAAAGAGAAACCAAGTTAGCCAGCCAGCCGTTCTCATCATCATCATCATCATCTATTTCCACTTGTCCCAAAATTTTATTTACTGTAATTATATAATATCATCATCACTATCAATCATCATCATCATCATCATCATCATCAACATTGTTACCATTATCATCACCATCATCATCATCATCATCATCATCATCATCATCATCATCATACTTTTTAAAACACTGACTCAACATTTATTATTATCATTACTGTTATTCTATCAACAATTATCCCAATCCATCATTAAATTCCATCAATATCATTTATTAGCCAAGTGCCAAAGAGTCAAGTACTAAAAGCCAATAGATAGATAATATTAAGCAATAAAAAAAAGGAAAAAGAAAGGGGAAAAAAAAAAGAAGCCCAAAAGCGACAACTATTCACAAATTAAATCTGTCGACACTAACTAAGTAAAGTATAATTCACTAAACTACTAAAATACGTCTCCTCCCTTTAAAAAACGGTATCCGTTTGTCGATGAGTAGTGAAGGATTAAGTACCACATCTGCTATCCTTAATGGTGCAAGTAGCACAGTTGCCGCTGTTTCCGCTATCACACAGGTATTATCATTTATCATTTATCTCTTTTTTTTTTTTTTTTTTTCATTTCTTACATTTTATCATTTATCATTTAAAACGAATCAGTTAAAAAAAAAATCATTTCATATTAATCATTGCATTAAATTGAAATATTAAGTATTTTATTAATTTAATAATTTCGAAATAAATTAATTACCTATTCTTCTTCATTTTAATTAATCAATTATTTCGAATTATTTTTGTTAATCATTTCAATAAATAGAACGTTAAATATTTATCAATTAACATATATATATATATCTATTTAAATTTTAATAATTCTGAATTGATTTATCGGATTAATTTATAAATTTAACATTTTCATCATTTCCGCTTAACAAGCTAGCTATTCGTAATTTGATAGTATTGCATCAAGCAAATCTTATCTAATGTTATTTTTAAAATTGACATTACGAAATTATACATTAAGCAATAGGAAAAATGATAAAATTCTCAAAACTTATTTTATTAAGAGTTATTGATCAGTTTTCGTTGATCTAATTTATGTAAATTATCATTTTAGTATAAGTTGGAAAAAGTTCATCATACTATAAATTGCAATAAAATTATTTATTAATCAGTTATGCCATAACTAATAATAAATGAAAATTTGCTTAAAAGCAAAAAATTTTTTATAATCATAACTTAAGAAAAAAAAAATTATCACAAATTTTATTATCATAACTTATAGAAATGTTAAAATATTATCATTATACGATTATCTTTAGCAACAATATATTTTTTTTTATTTATTTTCAAATATTTCAATCAAATTTTCCTTTCCGAACTTAACAACCTGTTGAATATTATAGCTCGAAAAAGTATGATAAGTTTTAAGTAAAGCAAAATTTATCAAATTTATAAAATTTATCAATCTCTTTTTAATCAACGTTTTTTTTTTTCACAACACATTTTACACATATATTGATCATTGATATTGCATAATAATACTAATAATAAGAAATCATTTATCAAATATTGATCAATTTTTAATTGATCAATTAATCCAAATAGTAAATCAAAATGATTCACTTAATTCTGGTTAATGTTAATTTTTTTAGATGAAAATAATAAATGAAGATTATGGTAATTTATCAATGAATATTTGATCAAATCTAAGTCTTTTTTGGTAAAATAATAACGAAATGATTACGATATATGTCTAAATAATATATTTATAAGATAACTATTTTTTTTTTTTTGTTTAGATTAATTAAAATATATCAAATATTATCTTCTAGCTAAATTTTAGTTTCATAATGCGATCATTTTGATTTAAAATGATCCGATGCGAAAAATCGGAAATGGATTTAGAAGGAAAAGAGAGAGAAAGAAAAGAAGAAAGAGAAAGAGAGAGAGAGAGAGAAAAAAAAAGATTTGAAAAATTTAAAAAAAAAAAAAAAAAAGAATTTCTACGAAATATATCCAATAGCTTGTCGATTGAAAATGCTAACACAAAATATGATCATAGCGAATGGAATTGAAAGTGTTTGGATATGCGAAATGGCACTTTACTACTACTATTTGCGACGACAGGCGGATGCGCTAATTTATCATAATTTGTTTGAGCATTAAGCTTTAAAGAGAAAGATGGAAAATCTAATTGTTCATCCAAATATATATCTTTTCATTTTTCCCTTATTTAGTATATCTGTCCATAATCCTCTTCATTTTATGCATTATGTCAAAAAAACTTTCTCGTCATGTTTCAGAGTTTTGTTTATTTTCTAAAGTAATTATGGAAAATTTAATTTATCCCGTATATACACATACATTATAACACTGACCGTATCAGATCCATCCTTCTCCTCTGTCCATTTTTATCATTCATTCATTTTTTTCTTTCTCAGTTTTTTTTTTTTTTTTTGATTTATTTTTGATTATTGTATTAATTTATTTTAGCCAATAAAATATTTTAAATATTATTGTTTAGGAAAAGTTTTTATTCTCGATTTATCAATTAATTATCTATAATTTATCAATTATTTTTAACTTATCATTTATCATTGTTATTGCATTTATTTCCAATAATTATTGAGCATTTTTTTTTTTTTATTATTAGGATCATATATTTAATTTATCATTGAAGAAAAAGAAATTTTTTTCAAACTATTTTCCTTTATATTTTTTTATCATTGATAATTTTTGCACTGTTAACAGATTAATCAATTAGTTAATGTATTAAGCATAAGTGATATTGATATAGTGATTGTCTTAAATTCATCTAATTTGATATCTTTCTAACTAATTGAAATGAGCTGATGATTATACTGATTGCAGATAACGTAATATTTACGAAAAAAATGATACTGATATAGTGATTATCTTAAATTCATCTAATTTGATATCTTTCTAACTAGCTTATGAGCTAGTGATTGCATTCATTGCAGATAACGTAATGTTCACGAAAAAATGATATTGATATAGTGATTATTTTAAATTCATCTAATTCGATATCTTTCTAATTAGCTTATATGAACCGATGATTATATTGATTACAGATAACGTAATGTTCACGAAAAAATGATATTGATATAGTGATTATTTTAAATTCATCTAATTCGATATCTTTCTAACTAGCTTATATGAGCTAGTGATTACAAATGATTACATTTATTACAAATAACGTAATGTTTACGAAAAAAAAAAAAACAAATTTAGTTTTTCTTAAATTATAATTTATTAAAAAATTCTTTTGCAATATTATGATTTGTTAAGATTAGAAAAAAATTTTGAATTATATTTATTGATTATTGTTCCTTTCTCTAAAACTTATCCTATAATTATCATAATCAAAAGATAAACGAATCTTATAAGATAATTTGATATGATTTTAGAGCAAAATAATTGGTTATGAAATGTTTCGTAAAAACGAAAAACCAAAAAAATATTGAAAATTTCAGAATCTAGAAAACACAAACAAAAAAAAAAAGGCAGTTTTTGCATCATGCTATCAACAACTGCAACATACCTTGTTAGTTTGCAGTTTCAGGAACAATTGAAGGGTAAAGATTTAGCGCATGCATTGACCGATTTTCCATATTATCCGCCACTCGATGCTTCAGTATCAAATAGTTTACGACCGATCGGTGATTCTTCTGGTAAAATCTATAAACGAAATGAATTTTTCAAAACAAAAAAAAAAAATTAGAAAAAAAAACGATTATTATTTATTATTTCTTATAAATTTGTTTAAATAATTTGAATTATTTTTTTTCTAAAAAAAAAAATTTTTAAAAATTTTTAATTCTTATCATCTGCTTTTATTTACTATAAAATTATTCGTAATTTTTAATTCTCAATGATTAATACCAAAATATTATCAATTGTTCGAAAGAGAGAGAGAGAGAGAGAGAGGGAAAAGAAATAGAGAGAGAAAAAGAAAGAGAGAGAGAGAGAGAGGAGAGAGAATTAATCCTTTATTCGTTTATTGAATGTATTCAATGAAAAATGATCGATTCAAATCAAACATCTGTCAATTTGATGAAATTATTAAATTAAAATTTTTCATTTATTATTCTAATTTTTGAGAAATTTATGATTTAAAAAATAAATTTAAATTTTTATGATTTTTTTCATTTGTTTATTTGTTTATTTGTTAAATTTGAATAATTTTATAGATGGTGCATTCAAGAAAATTAAAGCTGAGAGTAGTAGTTGCAGTGCATCGTCCGTATTTGCAAGTGCTCTTTCAGGTGGTACACAAGTACCTGCCAGGTAATAAATTTATTTATTTATTCATTTTTCGCTAAATTTTAATATTTTTTGATAAAAATATTAGTTAGAAATGTAATTATATGATTATCATGCAGCTTTGCTTTTTTTAAATTTCACTATCTTTTGATAAAAGTATCAGTTAGAAATGTAGTTGTATGATTATCATATAACTTCGCCTTTTTAAATTTCACTGTCTTTTGATAAAAGTATCAGTTAGAAATGTAATTGTATGATTATCACACAGCTTTGTTTTTTTTTTTAATTTCACTATCTTCTGATAAAGGTATCAGTTAGAAATGTAATTGCATGATTATCATACAGCTTTGCTTTTTTTAAATTTCACTATCTCCTGATAAAGGTATCAGTTAGAAAAAGTGATTGTATGATTATCATATAGCTCTGTTTTTTTATTTTTTTTTCTAAATTTTAATATCTTTTGATAAAAGTATCAGTTAGAAAAAGTGATTGTGTGATTATCATATAGCTTTGTCTTTTTAAATCTCACTATCTTTTGATAAAAATATCAGTTAGAAATGTAATTGCATGATTATCATATAACTTCGCCTTTTTTAAATTTCACTATCTTTTGATAAAAGTATCTGTTAGAAAAGTGATTGTGTGATTATCACATAGCTTTGTCTTTTTTAAATCTTACTATCTTTTGATAAAAATATCAGTTAGAAATGTAATTGCATGATTATCATATAAATTTGAAAAGAATTAAATTCCTCAAAAATTTATTGATTAATGTTTAAAATTTTAAATTTAAAAAAAAGAAAAAAATAGGAATTATTTGTTTTTTTTTGATTTTGTTAAATGAAAAATTTAATTATAATTTAATTTTTTATTATTTTTTATTTTCTTTTTTTTGAATTATTCATATATTTTATTAAAATTTTTAAATTTATATTTTTTTTTTTTATTATAAATATAGCGTACGAAGACGACATCGTACAACATTTACGCAGGAACAATTAGCAGAACTTGATGCAGCATTTCAAAAATCACATTATCCGGATATTTATGTTCGTGAAGAACTTGCTAGGATTACAAAATTAAATGAAGCACGAATTCAGGTGAAAAAATTTTTTATTCAAAATTTTTAATTCAATTTTAAAAATTAATATAATTTTTTTTAATTTTAATTTAATATTATTGCGAAATTTGGAAATAATTGATAAGAAAAATAAATCAAAATTGTATTTTTTTGCTAAAATAATATTTTGTTTTGTTGTATTAAATAAACAAAAAAAAAAAATTTTTTTGTCAATTATTACAAATAAAATATTACAGTAATAAGTAATTTAAATATAATATCACTCGGGGAGGGAGGGGAGGGAAAAAAGTAGGAAAAGAAGAGAGAAAAAGTTTATTTATTTCATTGTTATCATTGATTAATTGTATCAAATGTTATCATTCTTGGATCAAAATATTTTTAAGCTAAGTTTAATATTTAAATTAAAAAAATTTTTTTCTAATACTATCATAATTTGATAATAGTAAAATTTTGTTGATTAGAAATTATCAAAATTTTATATGAATATAAATTGTAAAAGTTATGCTTCATTGAATATTGCTGTAATCAATAATGAGTTATTATTTTTACGGATTTAATGATTGGATAATTCCAAATTTTCCAAATTAATTTCTTCATCAATGCTGCTAATTATGCCATAATCATTCAAAGGCAAAAACAAAAAAAAATTACATAGATGAAGGGTCATAATAGAATGTTGTCTTTTTTGTTATTGACCTGAAATACTTTTGTAGATCTGCAAAACAACAACATTTCAAACATCTGTATATGCAATTTTTGTTTACATTTTATAAATCGTCAAGAAGTGATGATGAAAGATAAGGCAAATGTAATAGAGAGAGGACGAGAGATGGGAAAAGGTACGGTTTTAGGTTAGACGATAGATCAATGGTCACTATGAGTGAAAAGGATGGTTGATATTTTGTACCACTTCAAGCCCATAATTATCAGCTCTTCAGTAAGCTTATTTTATGCAATTAGCTGTAGCAATGAAGCGAACTTATACTCAGCAGGATATCACAAAATCTCTCCTTATTCACCCTTACCCTTTCACCCTACTTTCTTGTGTCAACCAATCCACCTCTTCTGCTATCCTTATTTCACCTTTCTTCCATCGGGTCAGCCTATCCAGTTCATTTTATACCATAGGCACCACCGATTATACCATCTGTACATCAAATTTGAATATGACTAGTTGGTTTCTTGCCTCTGGAAATAATTCAATGACTACTTTAACTATTAAAGCATAAATTTACTTTCTTTTTTTACCGCATTAAATCTTCTCGGGAAGGGAAAATATGCATGAAATTTAATAATTTTTAAAATAATAAATTTTATACTTAAGTAATTAAATAATTATTTATTTTAGAATTGCAAGCATTGAATAATTTGATAATAATTTATATATTTTTGATAAATAAAAATAATTTTTAATTTAATATAAGCATCTATTTTTGAATCTAATACAAATTTCTTAACAATTAATAATTAAATATTTTAAATTAAATTTGAAATTAAAAAGACAATAAGATATTCAAATTTGACATTATATTCTTGTTTTCCCAAATACTTAATAGCTATTTTTAGTATACTGTAATAGAATTCTATTTTTTTTAAATAAAATTATAATTTGTTAAATATTTATTTTGAGCATAATATGATATATTTGATAAGAAATATATCATATACATTAAAATAATAGGAATAATTTAATCGAAATTAAATATTTTAAATTAAATTTGAAATTAAAAAGACAATAAGATATTCAAATTTAACATCATATTCTTGTTTTCCCAAATACTTAATAGTTATATTTAGTATACTGTAATAAAATTCTATTTTTTTTTTAAAATAAAATTATAATTTGTTAAATATTTATTTTGAGCATAAATTAATATGATATATTTGATAAGAAATATATCATATACATTAAAATAATAGGAATAATTTAATCGAATATTTAATAAAATTTTTTATCAAATTTTTTTTTAAATTTTTTTTTCTTTCAAATTTTATTAAAGTACTAAATTCTTTTTTTTTTTATCAAAAAATATATCTGTCATTGATTGTTATTGAAGTGAGAAAAAAAAGCATTGATTATTTTAATAAATAAATTTATTAAAATAAATAAAAAATAAAAAATGTTAAAATTATCATCGTGAATTTTATAACATTTCTATTTCGATCAAATTCATATAATTGATATATGTCTATTATTTGACGTGAAAATAGATGGTTATTTTTGAAACGAGGAGTGGAAAATGAAGTTTTACCGATCATTTATCTATCGTTTTATCCCGTTGGGACCTATCTTTTCCATTCAATTTCATCATGATCAAGTTATTTGGCATTTTCAATAAATTCAATTATTTTCTTATTTCATTTCAATTTACTTAACTGCTTCTCATTACAATTTAAACTTTTCTTTCGCTCTCTGTTTTTTTCTCGCCGTCGTTTTCTCGAGAATTTTTCATATTCAAATAAATAATTTTTGAAAATTTTAGCAAACAATTTATAAATAATATTTTTCTAAGCAAAAAAAAAGAAAGAGACGACGAAGAATGAGTCAAAATTATTTTTGAAATATTTGAATATTTGAATTTATTTCGTTTAGTATTATAATTAAATTTCAAGCAATTCTTCGAAATTTCATTCAATTCAAAAATTATTTTCTAAATAATTTGTCTTACATTTGAAATATTAATTTTTAATATTAAATCAATTATTTATTATTTATTGTTATTATTATTATATTTCAAGTTTTAATTTTCAATATTAAATAAAAATTAATTATTTATTATTATTAGATTTCAAATTTTTTTATATTTATATTTTAAAAGAAATAAAATTATGAAATTTTTATTTTTCTCAAATTACTTAATATTAATTATCATAATTGTTATTAATTGATGGGAAGCAGAGAAAAAAAACTGATGAAAATTTTAGCAACCATTTTAATAATGATAATAATGATAATGATAATAATAATAATAATTGCTCTTTTATCTAGCAATAAAATATGATTCGCCAATTGGTTATGTTAAAGGCTAAAGTTCGATATTGCTTTAGCCTAGCTATTACCGTAATCTGATTGAAAAGATACGAGGAACAAAGCTTAACAACACATATACACTTGCATGTATTCTCGTCATTTGTTGAATTGCATATTAATTGTCGATCGCTTCATTCTCTCCGGTTATACAAATTTTGAGCACATTTTCATTGCCCGAACAAATTTCCTCTCCTTTTCTCTGTCTCTGTCTCTCTCTCTCTTTCTCTCTTTCTCTCTCATCCTCTCTTTCTCTTTTGCTTTCATACTTCATCAAGAAAGTTTTTCGATCAACGAAGCTAAAAGAGCCTAGTAGTCAAGGCTGTAAGTAAAAAATTTTAGCTAGTAGATTCTAGCCGAATAAATTTATATTGCAAAAGATTGTTCACTCTCCCACTCTCTCTCTCTCTCTTTCTCGCTCCTCTCTTTTATCCTATCTCTTTATTTTCTTCTTTCTACCTCTTTTCGTTCGTTCTCTCTCTCTTTGAAAATTAAATTAGCTTTCATTTTCCCTTCGACCACTAAAATTATAAGGCAATTCGAAGCAGTATGCTATGCAATAGTTTGATTAAAATTTCTAAATGTATTTGAATTGATAGAAAAATGAACAGATCGATTGAAAGATTATCAATGATCATTTTAATGATAATTTAAATAATTTTGAATAAATAATTTAAATATCCTAATATTTAATCAATCTATAATTTCAATTTGCAATTTGGAATAAATCATCTAAATGATATCACATAATGCCTTATCAATCATCTAAACTATTTCATTCAATTTTGTTAATCACAATAATCTACAATCGATATATATTATAACACTGCTTTAGAAACTTTATTTTGCTATTTGTGAAATGCAATGCTAAATTTATCAAAGCCACATATCTGTTATCATTTTTCCATAATAGCCAGATATGATTGAATGGATTAAACTTTAAATTTTCTCACTCATTCCATAAAATAAGTTGAAGTTCATAATACTCTAATAATACGATATATGCGCCTACTGTTAACTGTAATTTGTATATACTGTAATTAACTAAATTCATTAATGAAAAAAATATATTTTATCGAAAAATTTTATAAAAAGCAAAAGAATTAGAAAATGATAGGAATAAAATTTGATGCAAATGAAAATATTTCATATTATTTATCAGGTTTGGTTTCAAAATAGGCGTGCAAAGCATCGTAAACAGGAAAAGCAATTATCAAAAACTTTGGTACCACAAACAGTATTTCCATCACAAAGTGCCACAGGTCAAATTATGCGAACACCAATGTATCCATCCACTGCCGCTATGTCTGCTCGAGCTGCTGCTGATCCATTTGGTAATTAAAAAATATTTAAGTTTAAATTTTTATTGAAAAAAAAAAACAATGATTAGATTATATGCAATAAGAGAGAGTTTTAAAAGATTTGTAAAAATGCTTGAAAAGATCGGTTAAAAATAGTAATTGATAGATACCGTAATGCTAATTTTATAATCTATCGATAATTTGAAATCAATTGTTAGTTCTAAAATTCAAATGCAAAAATAACTGATAAAATGTTGATTTGAAAATTAATCGATAAGCATTATTAGATTAATAAAATGAATAGTGTAATATTAATTTTAAAATTATTTTCTATTTACCTTTGTCTTTTGTTATCGATTTGAATTATCGATTTGATTCCAAAAAATTAATATTATATTATCCATAATTTAAACTATTTCATATCATCTATATAATAATAATTGATATCAAGGTAAAGGTTAAAATTTAAGCAATAATAGTGAATTGATCACAAAAAGCATTAAATCTTTAAACTTGCACTGCATTTCATTCTCAATCGATTTAAATTGATTGATTGATTTATTGATTATCAATAAGTATCAAACAATTCTTGGCAACATGTATTTTTTAACTATTGAATTTAATCATTTATTTAATATATGATATAAAACTAATCCTCAGGTATCAACCGTATCCTGTAGCCCATCCGATGACTTATCCTACAGCATCTGCTTATGGAGCTGTATCAAGTGCTCATACGTTTGGCGCACCGATGGCTACGTAAGTTTATTTATTACTTTTTTTCTTTTCTATAATTTAATTATTTCATTTGTGAAAAATTTCCAATCAATATTTCAATATCTATTCTATAAATTCTTTTTTTTTTTAGATCAACAATTAGCACATTTAGTACCGATCCAGCGGAAGATTTTTATCAAAAAGTTTGGCACTACGGGTGAGCTGCCAACCACCAACAACAAATATTCAATATCAAAGTTGAAATAAACACTAATCAGGCGTAAATTATTCATCATATATCATTTTCTTCGTTTATAAAACAAAGTTCAACAAAAGGAAAAAAAAATTTTTTGCATTAAAAATTTTTAGTATTAAAAA
Source organism: Dirofilaria immitis (assembly GCA_024305405.1). Classification (NCBI taxonomy): domain Eukaryota; kingdom Metazoa; phylum Nematoda; class Chromadorea; order Rhabditida; family Onchocercidae; genus Dirofilaria; species Dirofilaria immitis. The sequence continues at coordinate 1,520,683 of JAKNDB010000070.1, forward strand.
TAGCAATTATTGATTAATTTTTAAATAAAAATTTCCAACAGAATAAAAAAGTTTCTCAAAAGTTTTTTTCTTTTATTTTTAATTTTGTTGAACTATCGCTTTGTTTTCTCATTTAGCTAATAAATTTGCTATTTATTTATGCCGGTTTCTCGTGTAATTGATCTCATGGATGGGTTGTATTTTTATGAGTAAAAAGTTTTTTTTTTTTTTTAAGAATTTTACAATAAACATATATTATTTGAATATTTTTCAAAATGCTAAACAAAAGAACTATTAGAATTAATTCGTTTTTTTTCTTTGTAATTTATTAACTAACTTATTGATTTGATTATTTATTAATAAAAATTAAATTTGAAAAATTTTTCATTACGAAATAATTGCAAGTTCGAGAAATTTGTAAACAATTTTATTTATAACTTAGCTTATTAAATAAGCAAACTTTTCTATCTCTTAATTTCTTTATACGAAGCATATTGTATGGTAGCAAATATTTTATTTATTATGAAGATTTTCTTCCTAAAAACTTTAATTGCAACTTCAGTGGTACTCCAGTTTAACGGTTAATTATATAAATGAAGTAGAATTCTAATTTCTTCACTTTACGCAAATTTATTTCATCTATTGTAGCTTCAGATTTTAATTTTAACATCTGATGCATCAACATTTTTTTTTGTGAAATTTCATGCTTTGATTTCTTTTTATTATGATTTTCTATTTTTGTTTTGTTTTGTTTTTTTTTTTTGCATAAATGGATAGCAGAAGCATAGTAAACAATTCTTTCGTTTCTGAAAATGATAAAATATTTGAAATATTTTTTATCAGAAGGAAAAAAGCAAAAACAATAATTTGCATAAATTTTATTTCATATTAAATTTGTTTAATGATATTATTATGCTCAAAACTTAAATCTTTACGATAGAGTGAATCATTATCATCGAAAAGTTTCATAGATTGGATAAGCTGTAAGAAAATTCATTTGAAAATTTATTACGCAAAATTCTAATGATCTCAAACATTTTGAGAAAACAAAAATAAATTTGTCTCGAACAATTATTGCATTGCTAAAATTTGCGAAATATTACGATAAATTATTTAAATTTGTCAAATGAATAATTTGATAGAAATGATTATAACTGTTTAAAGATTATTAATCTATTTCTTAACTTAATTAAACCTTTTTATTTTCTAATTTTTAATTTTTACAAAAAATAATATAAAATATTCTTTTTATTAATTATTAATATAATTTCATTGCCTATTCATATCATGCATTCAACAAAAATCATTACTTAAACAATTTATTGAGTTATGAGAACTGTCATATGTTACAGTAATCAGTAATCTGAGAATACTGTCATCTGTTACAGTAATCATTAGTACTGTCAAATCAGCAAACCTGGTTAACAGAGAATCAATGAAATGAAAGATTTACATGAATAAAGAAATTATTCAATCAGCAAACAGGTTAGACTATCATTATCGTCATTATCAAGTGCTTTCAAATATTTTGGAAAAATTTTTCATTGCAATTAGAAATTTAAAGTAGTTAAGAATTACTGTAAGCACTATTAAGATCCGGTATATTAGAAATATATGAACTACTGATATATTTTTATCCGTAATAAATTAATGAATAACTAATTCGTTTTTTTTCGATACTAAATATGAAAATATAGTTTTGCTCTGTTTTTCATATATATATATGAAAAGCAAAAATTATTAAAATTAATCGAATATTATTTTAAATTATGATAAAAAAATAATCGTATATATATATATTTATTATTGAATTTATTGACTCTTTTATATTCTCACTTTACTATTTTTCATTGGAAAAAATTTGAGGAGAAATATTTTAAGCATTATCATGCATATATTCATTGTATCCTTTTAGAATTGCAATTTTTTTAAAAAGAAAAAATAAAATAAAACAAAAAAACAAAGAACAAAAAAAAGAAATGAACAAGAAAAAATAAACAAATAATTATAGGAATAAAATTGGAAATTAAAATACTATACAAATTAAAAACAATTTATTGATATTTTTTTTTTTTTGTTATCATTTTCTAATTTCACAACGTAATCCTCGATAACCTGCCTTACAGATACATCTTGGTTCACCACGTGATGTTTTTATGCATTCCGCATTATTATAGCATAAATTTAAGCAAATATCTGAAATTAAAATTAAAATTGAAAAAAAAGACATTTCATATTTTTATTGATGTATTGGAATTAAATTATAATTAATACTATTAATTAATCGTTTATGTCGAATAACGTAAAGTTAATAATAATTATTATATAAAATCTTTGCTAAATTAAATGAACTATTTAATTGTATATTTTGTACTTTTTGATTTATTGAGTTAACTATTAATTAATAATACAATCTTCAAATATGCTAATCATTTGATCATATCATATATTTTATATCATTTGATATTATTAGTATTATGTATAAAATTTTATGACAATTTTGATAAATTAATTCGTTTTATGATAATGATAGTTAAATTACTTCATTTAATTTAAACAGCAATTCGATCTATTAATAAATGAAATCATCTGATCTTATTAAATCAATAAAAATCTGATCTATTCTTTTTCTATTCTAACGAAAGAAAAAAAAAGAAAAGAAAAAGTTCAACTTATTCAAATGATTAAATTAATCAATTTCTTTTTTCAAAACTAACCAGTACATGTGAAACCATTTCCGACAAAGCCTGGTTGACATCGGCAACTATATGTTGGCATATTTTCCTTATCAGGTAAATCAATACATGCTGCTAACCAATGACATCTATGCTCACCGCTTGCACATTGATTCGTTGATACACAAGTTTCAATTGATGTTGCACCTTATAGCAAAATTTTAAAGCTTAATTAATTTAATATCAGCTTATCAATGTTTATCAGTGCTTTTATTTTTAAATTATATTAAAGTGAAAAAACAACGGTATCATACCTATATGCCATATTTATTAATAATATTAAATAATTTACCTAAAATTCTTGTTGTTGTACCGGATGGACATTGTTTACAGGAATAAGAGCCAACTTCATCCTGATAATAACCATAGCTACAATTTAAGCATTTCTTTTCATGCCAATTTAAATAATGTCCTTGTTGACAGTTTGCTGGAATTATCAAATTATGCAAATTTCGATACCATTAATATTATGCTATTTAATAATCCTAATTATACATGAAATGGATATATCAGATTATAATAATGGACAAATTTCAGGATGATGATCATCTCTTGATCATAGCAATATTTTATATTATTAATTCGATCTATCAATTCTTTTTAATTTCAATTTACTAATCTTTCAAAAATAATAATTAATTTTTCTTTTAATGATAAAAAACAAGATATACACGATATATCAAACTATAGAAATATCAAAATTCCCGAATGATCATATCATTTATTATGATAAGATATGTATAAACTATTCATTCGATTAATGATTAATTTTGCTAATCGTTTTATCAAATCGATCTTATCAAATTTCTTTCTATTCACTTTTTTCTCAGATTATTTATCATTCAAAAAATAATGATAAAATCATCCCTAGTGATAAAGAAATTTTTTCCTTTTCGATCATATATAATCGATTAATGATGATGAATAAGTTGATGAAAAAAAAAAATGATAAATGATAATTAGGACGAACGTAATATGCAAGATTTTTCACTGATTGAGCCAATTGATTCGGTGATAAATGCCGGATGACAAGGTCGGCATAATACATCATTTGGCTCTTTGAAAAATCCACGTTGACATGCTATGCAACTACCATCAGATGAATGTTCCTCACCAGCTGGACAATTTGCTGGAATTAAAAAAAAAAAAAAAATCGAAAAAGGAAATTAGGTAAATTAAGGTCAAGTTGAAAAGTATGATTCATTTGATTATCAATCAATAATAAATGATTTATCATCATAAATAACATCCAAATCAATAATCAATAAATTGTTCAAATCTAATAATCAAAAATTAATTGATAATTTATAATTGATCTATTGAATGATTAATGCATTATTAATATTTTGATTTATAAATGATTTTTGGAAGTAGTGGCAAAAAATTTTTACCGATACATTGATCAATTAAAGTTGAATTCATATGTACAGTAACGGTATTTTGTGGACATGGTAAACAACTTGTTGAGCCTGGATTTGGTTGATAGGCCAAATAACCGCATGGTTCACATTTACCAGTTATTTCATTCAAAAAATAACCAGCAGAACATTCTACTGTAAATTATTAAGTGTATAATTTTTATGTTTTGAATATATATATATGTATATTAGCAATGACCTTTGACACATTCGAAGAATAGAACGAATACAGACCAACACAAGAGGTAGAATGAACAGATCCAATCATTAATGTCGTATATCCATGAGGACATTTTTCGCATCGTGGTCTACCGGATCGATGTTGATAGTAACCTCGTGGACATTGTTCGCATTTCTTTGATATGATGCTATGATAACGGCCAGGTTCGCAGAGTACTACGGATAATGCAGGAATAAGTATAGAAGGAAAATTATCATCATATTGGACATTTAAGGCTATATCGAAGATAGCACTGATAAAACTAATAAAATTATCGCAAACAATAAAAGCGAATTTTAAAAATTGCTAGCTGCTTTATTTACTATAGCTTGTACAATATCATTTGTTTATGTTTGTGTTTTATTTCTGAGGTAAAAGTTGAAATTTACTATTTTTGACTGATATATTTCAATTAATTTTTTATTTTAATTTTTTAAATTGCAAACCATTCCATGCAGAATATATTCAGCCATTATCATTATCATTATTATATTATCAGTAATCGTTGCAATCAAGTATTATTTACCAGCATGGCAATTATTCGGATTATTATTTTGCTGTTAGTGCAATTTTTATCATAGCAATTTGTTATCAATATTTCATGCTTCATTTACGTTAATTTATAAATAATCAGTTAAAAGATTATATTGTCATTTTTTCAATCTGATGATTAGCTCTTTATCATTGCTCTGAAAGTATTGCAATTATTACTATAAATTCATATTATTATCAGTGAAAGATTACTGCTAATAAAATTTATTTTAATATGATGACTAATTATAATTTTGATGATTGATAAAGCAAACAACGGATGATATTATCAAAACTGCCATAACAATCATTATTACTATCATTGAACAAATAATTATCAAGATTTCTTAAATATGCTGTTCAGTGTATCAGAAGTTAAAAGATATCATATCACAGGATGATAGTAATTATAGGAAAATTCGGCATAAACTTTATAATAATAATTTCAAATGCAACTTTATCATATGTAATTAATGATTAATTTTTTTCCTTTTTATCACTTTAAAAATTCATTTTGCTATTCGTTTTTAGAGTTATTTTATTACCGTATGAAATCATGCAATATTAGATAAATATGAATATGTTTTATGGTAATTTTAACATTTAGCAGGCGCTGCATCAATATTATGATAGTTTGAAGTAAAGAAATTGTTAGAATCAAAATAAATTATAATCAGAGGAAAAAAATACCTTAATTAATTCGGCAGATGATTCGAGCAATTTTACATTCATAAATATTACAGCTATATACTGTACGAAACTGTAGTATTATTAGAAAAAAGAAATACGGCAGTAAGTAATCTATCTTGATTTTTGATTATGCTTCATAGGTATAAATAAAGAATAAATTGATCAATAAATTTTTGAAAGTTGAGCTAATTATAGAATCAATTAATCATACTATTTGATAATTTGATTTTGTTTCATTCATAGATGTAAATATCAAGACATTTAATAATTTATGATTTGTATCAATTCAATGATATAAATTAACTTAGCAATGCAATAAAGTATTTATCAGATAAAATAATAAGTATTTTGATTACTAATTTTAATACTATTTCAATTGCAGATAAAATCGAATAACTGATCAAATATTCTTGCCTTGTTATCATGTAATTTATAAATTTTTCAAAATATAAAAATGATTGCAAAAAGACTGATTACTAATCAAATTTTCACACAAATTTATAAGTCTAGCCAATTTAAAATTAAAATAACTTCATAGTTTTGCATTCATGGAAAGCATACATTTTGTCGAATTTATCAGTTCTGATAAATTTTTATAGTATTATCATTATTATTATTTTTAGTGAAACTAATTTAAAATGTTTCTATATTATCAATTTTAATTGATATATTTCTGATCAAATTTACATAATTTAAATAATTTATTTTTTCGTATAAAATTCTTTCCATTTGATATTTTACGAATAAATATTGTATGAAATTTATCACTTGCTTATCAAATAATCATGTTGAATACAAAACAAAATTAATTGATTGAAAAAGGAAAAAGGAAACAAAATGTGAGTAGTAAGTTAAATTAGTGAAAGTATTGATCGGTATTATTTTTTAAAAAAAATGCTCTCTTTTGATAGGTTTTATTATTTCATATGCAAAAAAAAAAAAAAAAATTATACAAATGAAAAAGGAGGAAAAAAGAAGAAGAAGAAATACTTTTAAATATGATCAGAATACTTTTTGTAGAATAGCAGCTAAATGTCTTTTTTTTTTTTTAATTTTTAAAAATTATTTGAAAATTATTTGGATGCAAATTGTAAAAATTTATATGAGACAATAGCAGCAATTCATTGAAAAGAAAATATTACTGATCATCGTTGATCAAGTAGCTAATCAATGATGATCAGATAATGGTGTTGTTGAAAGATGAACATATATGTATTAGTATGAGAGTCCCAGTTGTAATTGCATACAAATGATAAAAATTATTGTTAATGTGTTTATCAATTTGTTAAAAATGATCGAATTTTTTTTTTTGAAATAAGAGTTTAATTTTTGGCTAAATTTTTGTTTTTAATTTTGTAGTATTTGAAAAAAAAAAAAAAGGTTTCGGATAGAAGTTACTAATTTTTTTTCTAAATAAGTCAATAAACTCTGATAAAGGATCAACATTGATCCGATGATCATTTATATTCGTCCTACTGCAATTCTTTTTATAGGATTAAAAGTTTCATTATCAATGTTTGAATGTATGTTTGGATCAGTAGTGGTTGATAAGTGTAAAAAGGTTGATAATGAGGATGATGGGATAGTAATTGATGTTTTATCATCTTGCGGTTTAGTTGTAGATGATTGTGTAGTAGCAGCAACTCGAGAATTATTCGGGAAATCATCCTTACTGCATTTATCCTGATCGATTAGGGTTGAACCCCGATAGCAGAAGAATGCTTCATCAAAGGTTAATAATTGCGATGGCTTTCCAAGTATTTTTAAAGAATTCGTATACTGAAAAATGCCACCACGTAGACCAATTTGTACGACCGCATAAACTGTTGATGTCGCATCAACTTTAACATTTCGAATCGGATCTCTGAAATTGAAATAAATTTTGATCGTTATATTATTACTTATTTATATATATATATAAACAATCTTGTAATTAAATTATTTTTAGATAAAAATTTTGATAGTTTAATTTGATGGATTTGCGAAAAGTTGAATTCGATCATTTTTGAATGCTTCAAAATACATTTTAAATTCATCAAAGCATACTATTTACTGTTATATCTTCAGTAGCAACGTGATATTTCACGTCGATTACACGTCGGATTGATTAAACGTTCATTATGTAATAAATAAAACGTTTCTTTTTTCATTTATTTTCGTAATTTGAATAATTTTGAAAACGATGAATTTAGAAGATAGCAATTAGGTTATCTGAGAGTAATCGATTTCTTTTTTTTTTTCGTTTGAATTTGATATAGAAATAGGTTATGAATAAAATTCATTCAAAAATAATATTTTCATTCATTAAATTTCTTTTGATTTGATATATCTTAATTTTGCCATTGAAATAAATTTGATTTCGAAAAGGTATTCAATTTGATGAAAAATTCTCATTCATAAATCTGAAAAATAAAATACAAAAAAAAATTCAAAATGAAATTCGATAATGAATTTTTATTCGTAATTTTTTTAACATTTAATATTAACCTTTCAGAAATGAATGTCGCATTGATACGATAATATTTTGGCTGTACAATTTCTCCGGTCACTTGTACTTTACCACAATCATTCATTTTCCTCAAATAATATTCCGTTTTTTCTTTTGACAATTAACAGCAAATAAAATGAAATGAAAAATTATTGATAATAAATGTTAAATTAATCGAATATTTTCTAATAGAATTATATTAATCAAATTATTTAAATCATTGTAGTTACAGTAATAAAATCAAATACACATATATAATTAAATTATTTAAATCATTATGATTACAGTAATAAAAATAAATATACATATATAATTATATTATTAAAATGATTATGGTTATAGTAATAGAAATAAATATACTTATATAATTTATTTAAGTCATTATTATTACAGTAATGAAAATAAATTTATTACTGTATAAAAATGTTGTCATAAATAGGAAAAAAAGCTAATCGATAATTAATATTTTTTTAATAAATTAATCAATAATCATAAAATATTTTCTTTTGTCTTATTTTTCTATCTTAATAGATTGAGTAATTTAATTATTGCAGGTTAAAATGTTGCTAAAAATAATCAGCGAATAAATAATAAATTTTACGATAGAAAATTTTATAAATATTTATTCAATTTTTCAATAAAAAAAAAAAAGATAAGGAGAAAAGAGAGAATATGAAAGAAAACGATTATGATTAATAAATGCTCCGTTAATTTTTAATCAATTCAAAATAATAACTTATTACTAAATGAAATTTTGATTGAATTTTTCAAAATTTTTTTATCCAAAACAATAATAAATAAATATGCCAACAAATTACAAATAAAAAATTGAAATTTTAATTTAACCCAAATTTATTGCAAGTCAAACAAACTATTACAGCAAAAATTAATTTGTCAGTTTTAAAGATTTTCATTGTCTTTTTTTTCTTTTCTTTTCTTTTCTTTTCCTTTTTTTCTCAGTAGAAAAAGGGAATTTTAGAAGGAAATTGAATTTTGTCAAAATATTTCATTTTATTTTTAAGGAATATCCGGAATAATTGAAGTTAAATTGATGATGATGATACATTGAATTTATTACAAAGTACATAAAACTTTTTCGTATGGATAAAATTTTCATTTTCTTGTCAAAAACAAAACAAAACAAAAAGGACAAAAAGAGTTTGAAATGGAAGAGGTGGTTGGATTGGTTGATACGAGAGAATATTGGAATTTTTGAAAATGCAAAAATTTAACTAAATTTAATTAAATTGATGCTATACGTTATCTAATGACATTGGCATGATAGCATCAAATTTAATCATTGTTTCGTGTTGTGCAATTTGATGAAAATGATAAGGCATGTTAAAAGATTGATCAAAAATTTGTTTTTAATTAAATGTAACAAATTAAATTTAACAATTCAGTGAATTTTTAGTAAATTAAAATTTTTTAAATTTCTAGTAAAAAATTAAACTTTATTTCTTATATTCCAACTTGTAAATGAAATTAGTTTAGCAAAAAAAAAAGAAAAAAAAATTGCAACAAAATATTTTTTCCTAATTTCCGGTTGACTTTTAAATATGTATGATAAAAATTTGTAAAATTAATTTATCGTCTTGATAAATAGCCAAATTTAGACAAAATTAGCAATCGTTCTTATTTCTATTTTAAACGTTTAAATGATAAGAGCAATTTATGAATGGATTTTAGTAAGCAAATTAATAATATCAAATATTAGCATATTTTGAAATTTTTAGTATCATCAAAATCAGATATTAAAAGATAGATTCATTCATTGTATACTTATTTTAATTTTATTCCTATATAAATCAATAAAATAAAATGATTTAAGTGAATTTATAAAATCAAACTTTTCCCCTCGAAATATCTTCCTAAATCAGTTAAAAAATTAAAGTCTTGATAAAATCAAACAAAAAGGATGAAAAAAAAAGCAAGGAAAAAAATATTTATATGAATGCCTGAAAAGAACTCATAAATTAAAATAAATTGCCTCATTACGGAAGCCGTTTGATTTGATAGGGTATTTAGGATAACAGCTCGTTTCTAACAAATAATAAATTTATTTTTATAGGAATTTTAACTAACTGAAAATTTGAAATGATTGCAAGAATTCGATAAATTTAAAACTTAAAAATTTTTTTCCTTTAATTTGATTATTGCCGAGATATGAATAAAATTATTTGAATAAATAAAATTTTAAGTTTCGAGAAATAATTAGCAATGGTTGATTAATTAAGATAAAGTCACACTTTTTGAAAATATTTTCAATTTCTTTTTATATTAAGCCAATTATGCAGTAGTAGTAGCATTCATTTATGTTCCTATTAAATGTGACAATTTGATTTTCCGAAAGTTAGTTAATTAATTAATTAATTAACAAAAATACTAATTTTTAAATAGGATGAAATTTGAAATAAATTGTGTTTTACTTTAAGAATCTCTTTTTTGTTTTAATGAATAAAAAAATTTGTTCATATCAATATTACAACATTTACAAATATTGCTTAAATTATCATCTCATCTAGAAAAATAGAAAATTAAACTTTTTGATTTTAGTAAAATAAATCTAGCGAAAAATAAGATTGAATTTGAAAATTAAGCATTTTGAGCATTTCAAATGTCAATCTTCCTTTCCTTCATCTCATCAGTTTATTCATCATTTAAACTTTTTTCGCTCATTTTATCAGTTATTTGCTAATGTTAAAAGAAAATAGCTATTCAATTTTATTAACTATGTAACATCACAAATTTGTTGTTAAAATTTTTATTGCCAAATTCTAATTAAAGCATTTTTAAAATAAGAACGCGATATCAAATTTCGTTCATTTTCTTTTCCTGTTTGAAAAAACTTCTCTCAAATTTTCTTATTTTTATCATATTTCCTCCTTGAGTATTATTGATCGAGTGATTAAATATCGCGGTGAAATGATTCCACTTCTTGAAAATTTGCAGTATATTTTTAATTTTTTCAAGCAAAGCTAAAAAAATGAATCAGAATTTTCTTTCTCAGAATTTGATTTTATTCGTCCATTTCTTTTCATTTTCTTATCCTGATAAATAGTTAATGATTAAGAGTTTTTATTACAAACGATTATTTATTTATAAGAATCGATAAAGTTGGACAAAAAAGGCTAGCACTTCAAAGATTATTTAATGCTATTGTTTAATTATTTTTAATAACCAGCTATAGCATTACTTAGGATTGGAGAAGAGTAGTGAAGAAGAGTACTGTAATGCTATACAGTAAAAGTACTGTAATATTATACAGCTACAGTTACTGTGTAGTAATATCGTTTATGGTATTATTGTAAACGTATAATCACATAGTGATATTTATTTGAGGTTCAGTAATAGTATAATCATCGAACGGTATTTTTTACGATGTTATTATAGCTATATAACTATGTAAAATTCAATTATGTGGCAATTATTCAATAAATATGTTACTAAATGAAAATCCTCATTACACCTATGGCTTATTATCGTTCAAAAGTATTTGATTGCAGTATAGTTATTACTGTATAGTTGTACAGTATTTTAATTTGGCTGCAGCATAATTTAATCATTTTTAATAGACATTTTGAAAGCTACTATTTTGAGCGTTCAAAATTTATCGAAAAAAGTGAAGAATTTTGTTTTTCAGAACTCTTCCAATAAATAATAATATCATTTGATATGTGCTATCATTTTGATCCATTTTTGAATTCATGCTCAGTCCCAATATTTTTAACTATTTCTCTCATCTCTTCTTTATTCAATTTTCTGTTTCAAACTTTTTTTTCTTTCCATCTCTTTCTCTCTCTCTCTTGCTCATTTATTTTAATCATCATTTATGAAATGAAAGGAAAAAGTTTTTGGAAGAATTTCATACTGTAATACTATGCAGTAATATCGTTTATGGTACTATTGTAAACGTATAATCACATAGTGATATTTATTTGAGGTTCAGTAATAGTATAATCATCAGAACGGTATTTATTTACGATGTTATTATAGCTATATAACTATGTAAAATTCAATTATGTGGCAATTATTCAATAAATATGTTACTAAATAAAAATCCTCATTATACCTATGGCTTATTACCGTGCAAAAGTATTTGGCTGCAGTATATTACTGTATAGTTATACAGTATTTTAATTTAGTGCATAATTTAATCATTTTTAATAGACATTTTGAAAGCTACTATTTTGAGCGTGCAAAATTTATCGAAAAAAAGTCAAGAATTTTGTTTTTCAGAACTATTCCAATAAATAATAATAATATCATTTGGTATGTGATATCATTTTGATCTATTTTTAAATTCATGCTCAGTCCCAATATTTTTAACTATTTTCTCATCTCTTCTTTATTCAATTTTCTGTTTCAAACTTTTTTTCTTTCCATCTCTTTCTCTCTCTCTCTGCTCATTTACTTTAGTCATCATTTATGAAATGAAAGGAAAAAAGTTTTTGGAAGAATTTCATAAAACTATGTGCTATTTTGACTAAAATTGCGCACTGTTCCATGAATCATTCATTGTTAAAGCAGACAACAATGAAAAATTAGGTTTGTTTTGAAATTTCCTTTTCCTTATCTTTCTTTTTTTTCCTTATAACAATTAGAATGATAATTAATAGGATTAAATTTAAACTTAACAATAAAAAAGATAGGAAGTTTATTTATTTAATTCATTGAAGATTATTTGTTTTATTTATTAAATTATTTATTCGCAAAAAAGTTTCTTTTTAAATAGCAAAAAAAAATTTTAAACTTTTCAACATTTAATAGTGTTAATGAAGTGAAATTACATTACAAATTTTGATGATAATACCATTTGAAAATCATGATAAAACGGGAAGAAGCAAAAAGTATCATTTTGGACGATTGATTAATGATGATACGTTCTTTAAAGAAGAAATTATAATACAAGTGAAAATTTAAAAGAAAAAAAAAAGAGAAATGTAATAAAAATATTATTAGATGATAAATTTTGCTATTTATCGCCAAGGTTAAATTCGAAAACGTCAAAAATGGTTTTTTTTTTTTTTTTAATTTCACTTTTCTACTTCTACTACTATTGCAGAAATTTGTTTGTGTAAAAGAATTTATGAATGTAAAATGTTGCTATTTCAAAGCAATAAACAATTTTACTAATTGTTTATTAAAAAATATATCATAAAAAACAATAATGTGAAAGAATTTTAAAAATGATGAGTGCGAAGAGAAAGAAAGATAAAGGACGTATGGGAATATTGTGAATATTGATAATTTAAAAAGATTGGTAATTTTAAACTTTATCTTCTAAATGCTTAATTCATGAATAGTTAATCTATCGAATCGAATTGATAAAATGATTCAAAAGATCAAAAGTTTTCAAATTTAAACAATAAATTTCATGCCTATGATGAATTACTAATCTATTTAGTTTTAATCGAAAAATACAATATGCTTAACTTATCTTTCTTGGAATAAATGAGAAAGTTAGGCTTATTTAATTTATCTATTCCAGGAAAATAACTATGATTATTCCAAAAATTTCTAAGCCAGTATTATTTTATCCGTAACATACATTCAATGATACACACACCAGGATAACTATAATTATTCCAAAAATTTCTAAGCCAGTATTATTTTATTCGTAACATGCATTCAATGATACACACATGACTGATTAAATCAATGATTGCAAGATAATCGAAATAAAATGTTAAATATAAATTGTTAATCGGAGGATAGTAGAATATAGTTTGATTTGTTTGAAAAATTCTACGATGATACAACATTCTCATCTTTACGTTTCAATGAATCTTTAAACAACTAACTTTTCGGTTTTTGATCCGCCACAAATTAACCAATGCTTATTGATGAAGCGTAGTGAAGCAAGGACACTATTACGCATGATAGTATTCCATTTTGGTATTTTCTGAATATTTTCAATTGATGCATTTGGATAATCCACCTGAAATCGTACGACTCGAACAGCTGGTACCGTTTCTCGAATTGCAGTAATTCCTTGTATCATTGTTATCAATATGATATAGGCAAAAATATTAGCCAAGAAATATCGTTGATTATGTCGGGATGAAATGTAGCAAACGGATATATGATGATGATGCATCATTGATCGGATACTGTCACTTGTTACAGTTTACTGCTTGTGTCACTCACTACGATCACTACTAACTACTACTATTACTATTACAACAATCAGTAATAGTAGTGGTGGTGGTGATGATGATGATGGTATTACCAGATCTGGATGATATTATGTAACAGCTCCACCCTCTCTCTCATCTACTTTCTTTTCAACAAATTAAAACGAAAATTTTCGAAATGAGAGATTGACGATGGATTGAAGAAGAAAAAATGAATGACAAAAAAAAAAAAGAGAAGACTATTTTCTAGATTTTCCTCTATTCATTCATTCCTGAATTCTTTTTCCATACAAATTCATCATCATCATCATCATCATCATCATCATCATCATTCATCATCATCATCATCAATAATAATCATCATCATCAATAATCATCATCATTATCGCTAGCGAAACATCCTTTTCATTCTTTTCTAAATTGTCATTGGCATCATTATCAATTGTTATTATTGGTTGTTATTTCTTCCATGTCATGAATGTTGTTGACCTGAATATTTATTATTGCTATTCTTCCACCCACTTCTTTTTATTTACTCTTCTCTGAATATATCTACTACATATCTATGTATATATATGCCATTTGTGCAATTATTAAATATGTAAATTAATAAATTTTTAAAAGAAGAAGGAAAGAAAATATACATTTTAAAAATGTTTGTTAATTTGTTGACACATAATAAAATTGAAATTTAGCGCAATTATTTTTTGTATGACATTTGGAAAATTTTTTCAAAAGAAAAAAAGTTCTTTTTCTTTTTTATCATTTTTCAACCGATCAAAATGAGATTGATCACTTTAACGGTTGATTAGTTTGATAAATGCATTCCAATTTAAGTATATAATTTACTGAGTTTTCTCTTATTATTTTTTAAATTTAATTTTCTCTCTTTCTTTCATTCATCCAAATTTCAGAATTTTCAAAGAATCAGAGAGAGAGAGGAAGAGAGAGAGAGAGAGAGGGAGAGAGAAAGGAAAATTGAAAAGGAAATATTTAGGAATGAATGAATGAAAAAAATTTTTCCTTTTCTTTCTATCGAATTTTAAATTTTAATTAAATAATTTATCATTTTCGTATATTAATATGACCATAGGTAGGTCATTAATTTATTTTGCTGAAATTTAATTATTTTTTTATATTACTCTGTAACATCACTTGAATGAATATTTTGAGAAAAAAAAAGTTATTTTAGTAAAAGAAAAGAAAAAATATACTAAAATTGATAAGGCAATTGAATTAAAAGTGATGATAATTGATTAAAAATGAATGAGTGAGGAATAAAATTATTTGCAAAATTTTTGGTCCATTTTTTTCAAAATCAATAAAATTAAATTAAAGTTTTTTTTTAAATTGCAATGATTTTATTAGCATTTCAACAAGATTTTTTAATTACTTTTTATCAAATTAATGTTAAATATGTTTATCGTAAACTCATAAATTTATATACTACAGCAGTAAACAATTTTAGAGCATTTAAATTAATTTAATTGTTGAAAAAATAGATAAATAGTTTTAGGACATTTTTAAACAATTTTAAAGCATTTAATTTAGTTTAATTATCAAAAAAACGATTTAATCTTTATCAGTATAATTTAAATTTAATCTAATTATCAAAAAAAAACGATTTAATCTTTATCAGTATAATTTAATCTTTATCAGTATAATTTAATCTTTATCAGTAAATTTAATCATTATCAGCAAAATTTGTTCTATATTAGAAAAATAATTTAATTATATCCTATTTTTTTAGATCTCAAAGAAATAGAATAATAAAAATTATTTTTTTAGGAATTAAATTTTTTTAGAAATGTTTCTCAAAGTGTGCAACATATTGAAATAATTTTTTAAGTTTATTTTTTCATTTTTCTTCTCTAACAATTTTGAAAGTATACTTTAAAATTTATTTCTTTTTTCAAGCAAAAATATTTAATCATTTGATAAGTAGAAATGGATGACTACTTTAAACAATATACTTACTACAATTATAAATTATATTATCATTTGATTGCACGATAAAGTATCTAATAGATATGATATGATTATCAGGAATTAATTCGAAAGTTGATATACAATTGAGTTATAAATCAATAATGTTTGGATATGTTATTTGATCAATGTCATTATAAGAAACTATCAATTTTAGTTTTTAATCAAACTGAATTCCCAAAGTTGTCGTGATAATTTTAGTAATAAATTAACACCACGATGTATTTGATTTTTCAGATTCTGATTAATTAATGATAAAAATTTGATGATAATTATTTCAGCCAACCTTTATTTATCTTTTTATAGACTTTCTTTTTCTGAAACTATTACTTTCCCTCTAATTTTTGTCAAAATATTCTATCAATTCTATAGTATAAGTTAAAGCAAGTTGTAAATTAAATAAACTTGGCAGGTTTTTTATTTGTTATGAAATAAGTAAAATATCAAATTTAAGAAGTGAATTGCAATTCTAATCATATCAAAAAAATTGCTTGTATTACTTGCATTGGAGTAATTTCTGATATGATAATGCATAGAATGTTTAATTTAAATACGTATCGATATATTAAAACAAACATACTGATATTATCCTGTTACTGATTTTATGAAACGATTTGTTTTTAAAATAATACTTATAAGTTAGATTGAATAAGCGAAAATATCAATGAATGATTGATTTCGTGTAAGGAACTAATTTGATAATATTCTTGTAAGAAATTTATTTGATAAAAGTAAATTGATTGAATTTGATAAAAGTAAAAAGAAATTGATTTAATCATAAAACGAAATAATTTGTTGAAATTTACTATTTTCATTCTTATTAGTTCCATTGAAATATTATAATTCATTTTTTATTTTATTCAATTTTTGCATTGATATTTCTTTTACGGTAGAATAAAATTAGATGTAGTACTTTCGTACTTTTTTTATTTGAAATTAATAAAAGTATAATAGAATTTCATCTTTTCAATTTATTAATTTTAATTTTTTATTTATTAATTTTTTATTTCAAATTGAAAATTTATTAATTTTAATTTTTTATTTCAAATTGAAACAGTTCATCAAAATTTTTAATTTAATAAATTTTACTTCCTTAAAGTATAAAAAAATTTATCAAAATTTTTTTAAGAAATTTAAAAATTTTATTGGCATTGTTTTTTTTGAAAAGAAATTCTTAGATATTTTATCTGATATAATCATTTAATAGTTTCTATCATAAATATATGTAATTTATGATGAAGCGAAAAAAGTTTGTATGGAAAATTTCGATTAAATAGTATTACTAAAATTTTAAAAAAATGAATTCGTATAATTTTAAATGGAATATTTTTACTTTAGTATTATTATATTCGTTGCAAAAAATAAGAAATTTTCGATGAGACATTATTGAAAGATATATTCTGATAAATTTCAAAAATTTACTGTTTTTGATTATAAATTCGCTATTATGCAAATTGAATTAGATAAATAAGTTTTATTTCAAGTTTATATTTCTAATCAAAAATGTTTAATATAAAATAGTTACATGTTAATTAAATGAAATAGTATATACATATATAAATGTAATTTGTTATATTTTTAATTAAAGATATTTAACATGACATATTTACATTTGAAAATGAATGTTTAAAAAGTTATTATCA
This sequence comes from Dirofilaria immitis, assembly GCA_024305405.1. Taxonomy (NCBI): domain Eukaryota; kingdom Metazoa; phylum Nematoda; class Chromadorea; order Rhabditida; family Onchocercidae; genus Dirofilaria; species Dirofilaria immitis. The sequence goes on from JAKNDB010000070.1 coordinate 1,538,510, forward strand.
ACAAGAAGAGCGATTATTGAACGATAAATCTCAGACAAGATTCTTACTTTGATGATCCCAATTTTGCAGGTGCAATCTTTGAAAATTTCTCTCACAATTTTCCAAACTCTTTAACTCTTATTTCCATCATTTTACTTTAACCAAATCTCCGCCATACATATATATACATATATATATTATTGCACTTTTCTGCTCAAATTTTAACTAAAATTTCAATGATTTAATTTTACGATAAGATAAGCACATGTCTAACGAAATGTCCATTTTCGTTAAATTTGTTCCGAAATTTCAACATTAAATAAAACGATTATCGATTAAAAACTTGTTTTGAAAATAATTACAAAATTAAGGGATGATATTGTTGATGATCGATCGATAAATGATTTATATTATTTTATGCGAATCAAAATTTTTACAAATGTATTAAAGCAATTATAAACATTTTTTTTTCCTTCCTTACATGAACTATTAAATTTTTCTAATTTGCCTACATATTTATACTAAATTTGCTACGACAAAAAAATTAATCATTTACCGTAATATTCAATTGTGAAAAACAAAAATTTTTCAAATCTAATTTACGCACATTAATCAAACTTATTTTATACAAATCAATTACATTTAACAAATACAATTTTTAATAATTTTTTCTTAGTTCAAGAAAAAAATTTCGTATTAATAAAATTTTATAAATTTTTTAATGGAAATTTTAATTTCATCCATTTCAATTATTAGTTCTTTTTTTTTTTGTTGTAAATTATAAAATAGTACAAGTATTTTCAAATTTGGAAGGGTAATATTTTAAAATAAAATTAGCATATCTGTTCAAGATAATTCTTATACTAAATCGAAATTCATCGTTTTATTAGTAGTATTCGAATGTGATTATTATATTCCGATTCGAATGTGATTATTATATTCCGATTAATTATGAATAATGAAACAATCTCTGATGATGTATCCAAGACAGAATAATTTTTTTTTTCATCGAAAATTTAATGTTTTATTATTTAACGATTAGCCATAAAATTTACAACTTATTACGTTTAAAATTTAGCATAACGTTTTATTACGGATTAATACATGATATTATAGTATTTTACAAAATTATAGATTTGTTGTCGAAGAGTTTTTTTTTCATTGAAATTATGAATCATCTATACAAAATATTTTATTTTTGAAAAAGCAAATATTATTATTTCGATTAAAATTATTTCGTCATAAATTCTTTTTTACTCAATGAATCGTCGGAATATTTCGAATATTTGTATAATTAAAATTGAATTATTAATGCTTAAATATGTTAGAGTATATATTTTTGCATAATTAATTTATAACCTTAATGAGCTTTAAATAATTATTATTCCTCGATTTACTGATAAAGCTAAACAAGACATAATTAACGAAAAGATGAACATTTTAATAATGACAATATCGAATATATATATATCTTATCAAAAAAAGTGATATCATAATATTTTAGGAATATTGGTGAAAAAATTTTTCAAAAATAATTTCTACAAAATATTATTGTAATTTTTGAAAACATATAAAATACATTGTTTCCCTTTGCTAACTTTAACTTTAATTAAAACTTAATTGCATTACAATTTAAAACCTTATGAAATCGCAATAATAATTTATTAAAAATGAAAAAATTTTTTCATTTTTAGAAATTAAAATTCTAACTGTACCAATTCAAATTATATGCTAATTTTAATTATTTGTTTAGATTTTTTAAAGTTCCTGCAAATACTATTTTTGATTATTCGTCAAACGAAAAAAATTGGTCTCTTTACTTCCTGAAGGAAAAATCCGAAAAACAATTTTTAATTAAATCAGTAATAGGTTGATATCAGTAATAGATGATATTACAATTCATTATCGCATGAAGCAAATATTAATTAACTTTTCATTTTATCATTGCAAATAATTCGTTACGGATCTATAGCCAATTCTTACATACAATTTTATCATTTAAAATTTTTTCTCATCTTCACAAATAAGTTCAAATTCATTAGAAAAAATTAATGATATTAATTATTTAATAAAGAAACTACAATATGTTATAAATTTAAATTTTTGATAATTTCATCTTTAATTATTCAACTTTCTCTATTATCAGTATATTTATGATCTAATTTTAATTAAACAAATAAGATTTAATTTATCAACAAACAATTGCATTAAATATAATAATGGAGTAAATTATGCAGAACTTCATGGTATTATCAATGCCATTCTAATCGTCTGAATCTGCCATCATCAAATTTTATTTATTACTTTTCTATTTTTGATTAATTTACAAATATAAATTAAAACTTTCATCGGACCGTATAAACATTTAACAAAAGTTTGAAATTGTATTTATAATTTAATACGAAATTTTTATAATTATAATTTAATACGAAATCTTTAAAACGTTTGGATGGAAATTTATCAGCATATTTGTTTAATGTCTAAATGATACGACTGAAGAAGTTAGAATTGATTTTATCCACATTATCAGTTGAAAATATGCCTAAATAATCATGATAAAATTGGCAATTACTGATATATTTTAATTTTCATTTATAGATTTTCTTTAATAAGAATTAACAAAAAAATAAAATACATTTGTGATATATATTACTGATAACGTAGCATTTGCTAATGCTATCACTTCCAATGTTGCATGATTATCCACAATTATTGATTTCACAATTTAGTCAAATTATTTCATTCATCCATTCTATATGGATTCTATTGAGATACCAAGACATATTTATAAGATTAGTTTGATTTTAATTAAAAATTTAGCAGAATAAAAGTGATAAGTTTTAAAAAGTTTCAAAAAGTTTTTTAATTATTTAATTTTAGACTAAATTTGTATCATTTTGATTTGAGAAGATATGATTTTAATTCAAAATTTTTAGGATGATTTGCATATAGAGAATTGATCGATTTATTGCTGGCATTGGTTGTTGATTTAAAATTTTATTTTATTATTTTTTTGATTTCATTTAAAAATTAGATTTATTCTTGAATTTTATCTTAAATTGTTTAAAAAAATTTGAAAATCTTGAATGAAATTTATTTATTTATTTTTAAGAATGAAGAGAAAAAAACTAAAATTTATTGATAATAAATTTTAAATTCAGTACGAATTTGAAGTGTGAATTTTTTCTCATCTCTCTGTTTATTATTTATGTTTTCCTAATTTAAAATAAACTTTTTCCCTTTTTTTTCAAACATTTCAATAAATTATTGATGATTTGTTGATGTGAATTTTAACTATTTTTCAAAAGTTTTGTTCATAAAATAATTTACTTTTTGTTCAGCTTCTAAGTACGAGAAATTTTGATATCATTGGGATCATAAAATATAACGAATGAAAATTCAGAAATTCAAAATTCAAAATTCAGGTTTCTAAGGACGAGAAATTTTGATATCAGTAGTATTATAAGATCCAATGAATAAAAAATCAGAAATTCAAAATTTAGAATTGAGGAATTGAACAAAATTTAGAATTGCCTACATAGTTTTCTTGGTTCATACCGTGCATCATATTCCAATTATCAGTCTTATCGATCATCTCCGTCAGGCTGCGATAAATCCTCATAGTAATGGTAAGGTAATGTTATCAAAATCGATCAATGATAACTTCAATCAATGTCCCAAATGAAACGTTAAATTTACCAAAGACGCAATAAATCAAAGTTATAATCCGATATTTGAAATTATCAAATCATTTAATAAATTATGAAATTATTTCAAAAATTGTCTCATGAAGTTTAAAATTTTAATAATGAAAGTTATTTCTTCTTGAAATTTGATCGTTTTTGATAAGCTTTAATTCACTTTACTAGTTAAAGATAACACTGATTATAACTTCGGTTATTTTAAAAACAGTGATAACATTTGATCATAAGTTTTGGTTAAGCTTCACAAGCCAAAATTAACAACCGATCATAAACTATGATAACTTTATGAGCCAAATAAATATTCGATCGTAAGTGTTAAATCATTTTGGAGCCAATCATAGCATATGTGATTAATATTTTAAATCTCGAAATATAAAATACTAATTTAACGATTTTTACTGAATTTTTAATTCCTCTCTCTCATTTCAACCTTTTCAATGCTTATTTTATAAAAATAAGTTGATAGATAGATGACTGTGATAAAGCAAACTATTGAAACTATTTTATTATTTTAAAATTATTTAACAAACAAAAATTATTTCAATTAAATTAATAAAATATAACATTTTATTTTTTATCAAATATTTATCATTGTATCGTTTTGTAGAGTAATTATTGCTACAATAAGTTACAGTTTCTTTCTTTTTCTGATAAAGAATTATCATAGCATTGTGATAAAACTCATTTCAAAATATTTTCTACAAGAAATTAAATTAAGATAACAAAAAAAAAAAAACAGCGATTAATATAGACAAATGTTAAAATATTCGAATAAAATGACTAGTAAAAGGGAAAATAATAATTATCAATGGATATAATAATATTGTTTTCATCTGATAAAAATCATTTTGTTATTTAATAATAAATTATTGATCGTAAATTATTTGATTTGTACTCGTTTCAAATCAAACAGATATACAAAAATTGTTAAAATACGTAATCATATTGTATGAGCAGGTAAAAAAAAAAAAAACGCATTTTGAGCATTTTAACAATTGCACCAAAAAAAAAAAGTTTAAATTAAAAATTTTTTTTTATTTGTCGTCTTTTGAATAAAAATTTTCCTTTACAAAAAAAAAAAAAAGAAAAAAGAAACAAATAAACAAACAAATTGTTATAAATAATAAAATCAAATTTTTCTAAAATGTCTTTATTGTAAATGCATATTGAATTAATTTGAAAATCAATCAATCAATAATTATATGTTATAAAATTTGTAAAATCTTTACTCAATATTAATCAAGAAATATCTAAATGAGCATTTATACATGTTTGCGATAATAAATTTAGAATCACTGACAAGAAAGTTTTTTGTTTTTTTTTCGTTTAAATCTTAATATTATAAAAATTTTTTATAATTAACGAATAAGTTTATAAAGTGGATCATTTTAAATGTACCTAAGGAAAAAAAAAAAAAAAGAAGAATTTTATATATGCACAACGGGAAAAAGATAATATTATATATATAGGTTTTAATATTTATATTTATTTAAATTGAATATAAATAAATAAATAAATAGCAATATATGTTTGATTATATCGTATCAAAATGTTTTTCTTAAGATTGCATTGCTGTGCGTGGCGGTGATGGTGTTAATCCAAGAAATTGATACCTTTTCCGTCTAAAAATATTAAAATTTTAAAAAAAAAAAATTAAAAAATCAAATTTAATTAATTTTAAATTTAATTAATATTTTCATATCAATTAATCTTCTCCGTTAATTAATTATAACATTTTTTCTAAAAATTCTTTTTTATAATCGATAAAACAACTTTAAAAAAAAAAGAAATAGAAAGTTAAAAAACAATGAAATTTCATCAATATGTTTATTATTGTTATTAAGTTCCTTCCTTTCCTTCTCTATTAAGAAAACGTTAGAACTGTTACATTTTACTCTGTGAAAAAAAAAAAATGACTTTTAGAAACCCTTCTCGAGAATGAAATGTATGCTAGTGATAAATTTATATTTTAGATATATAATGAAATTTGTCTAAAAGATAAGGAATAAGATAATTATAGGAAAAGTTTGTCTTATTGGTTAATTGTCGTAAAGAATCAGCAGAAAGTATTTATTCAGTAGTCGAATTAATCAGTTATACAATATCGTGATAATAATAGCGCCAATAAAAACCTATTTGATGAAGCAAAGTAGATGAATAAATTTGGTAGTAAAAAGAGATAAAAGACATCTATGTGATAGGATTCAACCGACCTCTTGCTAACAATTCTTCTAGCACCATTTAGAATCCGCTTTTTTTGTAGGTGATGGATGGATCATGGTACAATTGTGATTATAAGAGAAATGAGCTTTGTTTGGATGTCAGTAAATAGCTTATAGACAAAGGCGTACAAATTTAGCTTACATCATCTTACGTAATACAGAAAAAACGTGTACGTGTCTATATTCATTCATGTGAAATGCCACATAAAGAAATTACTGTATTGTCTTCCGATTTTTTCCGATAATAATGATTGATAAAAGAGAAGGTTGAGGATAATGATTGATAAAAGAGGACAATGAGGATAAGGTATAGTTGTGCAGGAATTATCAGGTAAATAATAAAAGATAACGAATTATACGTTTATCATTTATCATATATGTTAACTTTCAAATATTAATTTATTATATTAGTGCATTTTAATAAAAATTTTTTTATAGTACAAATTTAATTTATTGTAATTAAAAATTAATTAACCTTAAATTAAGTATATGCCATTTGGCATTTTCTGCAACTTGACTTTTACCATCCGTTGTTGATATCACTTCAACACCATTGTTAAAAAGATGCTTTTCACTGGTACTTTTTTAACTACTCTTGATGTTTCAACACTATCCATAGCTTGTCCATTTTTTTCAACATTTTTGTTGAAAAATTTTTCCATGTTGGCTAAATAAATGATTAAATGATAAAAATTATTGATATATTATTCTTATCAAATCTTTTCTTTTTTTTTTCAATTTAAATAAACTCTCTTCGAAAAAAAAAAATGATACCTCATTAGATGAAGATATTTCGTGACATATAGATCGTCTTCTCAGACGTCGTTGTCTTCTTAATTCTTTTTCCGGATCAATATTATTATTATCCTGTAATTGTAAAATTTAGAAAACAATAAGCAAATTTATTCACAATTCATATCATTTATCTTATCATTTTATGATAAAAAGATGATAAAAATAAATGAATGAAAATGAAAAATAATATTTAAAATAAAATTTGCAACAATTTGAGAGAAAATTTTATTATATTACTGTAAACTGCTAACCTTATAATCATTTAAATTAGTAACATTATCATTATTCTTATCATTATTAATATTATTGACAGTGTTAAAGTGTATAGGCGATCGACGAAATTGTAATGAAATTGCATTATCGAATGATAAACGTTTCGTTCCTGATGAACGAGAAATATTGGATGAATGAGAAGTAGCATTAGCTGCGTTATTGCTATTTGTAAACGAATTAAATGTCTGTAAAATAATATTTGATAAGATTTATATATCATAAAAATAAATAGTCAATTTTTGGTGAAATTTATGAAAAACGTTTAGTTAATTGTAAGATAAGAAGATGGAAAAGTTAATGGATATTTGGCTATGTTCAAGATATATTTGCTCCTTCTGAATCGTATTATTTTTGAATCTTTCTTTGCTATGACTAAAATGACTATGTTATTTTTAGATAGTATTATTATTATTATTATTATTATTACTAACTCGGCATATCATGCATCTATCTATTACTTCTAAATCATATTATTCTTAGATGTCTTAACTATGTTTAAGATTTATATGTTATTTCTTGATGATATTATTATTACCATTATTCAAGAGGCATCCATTACTTCTGAATCTTAGTAATAAATAAACGTACATTTACAAGATTTTTAAAATGCATCATTAGCGAAGCAGATGTTGATTGCACCGTTGAACTGGTTGGTGCCATTGCATGCAATAATGGTTGAAAGGTTACATTTGTTGGTGCAGTAGTTTGAGGTGTGGTAAATAATGCTCGAGCAACGGGTGGAGTTACTGATATTTGAGGAGGTGTTACCGCTGTTACCGAAGGAATAGTTGATGATAATTCTGTTGTTTTAGTAAATAAATGAACATTGTATGCTGATAAGTTGGAATTTACGGATACTGGTGTTTGTGTTTGTATGCCATTTTTTGCATCAATAGAATTTATACTAGATCGTGCTATAATATGATAGATGGAAAATTAATAATATTTTAAAATTTCAATTGAAATAAAAATATGACATAATTTTAAATTTCAATTATTTTTTTAATATATAAGTATGATTATTTTTAAATGTTACATTTTATAAAATATAACATTTAAATGATAACTAGAAGATAAGAATTTCAAATTTTAGATTCTATTTTTAGGAAGAATTTAATTTTTAAGCATAAAGATAGTAATAAAATATAAGCATACATAGCGGTGGTAAAGCATTCGAGCAATTTCTTCCAGTTAATGGTGAATATTTACTTCCGTTATTATCAGGTTTTTCAGTACGTAAACAATCGAGATTTGTTGCTGCTTCACCATCGCCACATGATTCATCGAATGAGCCTGAAAAAAAAATAAATAAATAAATGAACAAATAAATATGTATTTATAAAAAAAAATAAACAAACAAAAAAATAAATGCAAAATTTGAAAGATTTCTAAAGTTTCATTCCAAATAAAATTAGAATTTTTTTTTTTTTAATGAAAACGAAGCTAAAAATACTCTTCGGTGAAAATTTTTTTTTTTCAATCAATCAGAAGATAACAAATATTAGAAATAATTTGTCGATTATATAAAAATAAACAAATCACAAATCATTGGAGAAGAAAAATGATTGTATGCCGGAACACTAAAATTAGCGATCAAATAACTTTCCTATTTTTATAAACATACCATTTCTAATAGATGGAAATTAAATTTTAACCTTATCATTATTATGATATATTTTTTTCTTACTTCTTATCACCAGTTAATCATTAACAATCGAGTGATAATTTAGAGCTTTTGGGACTAAAAATTGCTATGAAAAAGTTATACAAATTTATGAATATGCTAATGATAAGTTTTTTTGAAATGATTAATTATTAATTATATTTGATGGTACTGTAAAATAAAAGAAATTTTCCTATTTCGAAAAATTTCTAATACTTAAATTTGGTAATATTAGTTAAATTTTCACCTTCAATGATTTATCATAATATTAATCTACCAATCGTTTTTTTTCTCATTTATTTTCTACTAAATGATTAATTTCCATCTTATTCCTGATATTAGATGATTTGTTAATGAAATGCTAATTCGTCATCGAGATATATGCATTTTACCTTGCCATCGACTGATAATTGTTGGTGCCTTCAGATAACTGCTAACACCAGTTTCTGAATCTGCTTGCGCATATGTTTGCTCAACCACTGATGGTGAATCGCTTAATTTTTTGTTGTACCGTTTCCCGCTCGAAAACTACAAAAATTTTTATGAAATTTAGCAAAACTTTTAAGCAAAACCCTTTAAAGTTTGAATTTTTAAAAGTGTAAACTTAATACAATCATTTAAAAAGTTAAAAGAAATTTCGAATTAAGTAACAAATGCTAAAAGACAAAAATATGAAGAGAAAAATTTGTTAAAGCTATTTTAAACAAAACAATATTTTCGATATTTATAAATTTGTTGTAACAATGAATAGTCGAGCTAATAAGTCATCGTTGTAAATAAGATATGATCGAGAATTCTCGACGATTGTAATGTAATATTATTGAAAATAAATTAAAAAATTTCTCTATTTATCATATACTTACAAAAAATTATTCCGTTCATACAAATAACCCTTTATGATAAATGAAGTAAATATATGTCTCATATTGGTCATAGGTCATCTGATTGCCTGAAGTAATTTACTCCTAATAACAGCCAATTGCTTTGTTTATAGTATAAAATAAATAACGATTTTAATATTATCAGTAATTAATATCCGTTAATTAATTTTTGATTTTAACCAATTAATTAATTAGTTTTAACGCTAAAAACGATTGCAGTTCACGGGAGCGAAAAAAATCGTAAATAATACTAATGATGCTAAAATGGTTTCAATAAAATATAATGAAGAATTTTCGTTATTACCTATGAATTATTTTTAATGTTAAAATTAATTAACGAATAAATGAAATTACAACTTTACTACCAATTTCATATGTCAAATTTTAGGATAAAAATTAATTGCAAACTTATATCTTTGCAATTAAAAATTTTGAAATTTTTGTTTTAAAAATAAAAATTTTTTCTTTTCCTTTTATTATATTACAAAAATTTGAGAAGAAAAAAAAAAGCTAAAAACGGCAAAAAAAAAATAAAAATGCTAACTTCGACAAACACATAAAATTTCACAAGCCAACACTCTAATACCATTTGATTTCTAATTCAGACAAAAGCAACAAAAGAAAAAAAAGCCATGATATACAATGAAAAAATATTTTGAACTTATTTTCTTTTTTTTTAAATTTCGACAAAAAAAAAAGCAAAATAAATTTTAACAATGAAAAAAAAAAAAAAGCAGAAATAGAAAAAATAGAAACGCACTCAAAAATTGATGAAAAAACCTTGCTGTGTCGAAGTGAACTGAATGATCGCTAGAATGAACGGATACTTATGGTATACTTATCACAGCAATATGGTATTTCCATAAATCAAGATGTTTCCATAATTCAAATATAATCTATTAGATCATTATGGTATTTTCATAATTGAAATATAACTGATTAGATCAGTATGGTATTTCATAATTTGAAAAATCATGTATGATAATGTTAAACTTATAATATTCAAGAATGCAGCAATATTCTAATATAATAGAATATTCAGAATAACTTAATAGATTTCTCTTGCTAATTCATTTAAAAATTTTTTTACGAATATTAGCAATGATTACCGTCAATGAACGATTGCTTTTTGAATTTTTCTCGACAGTATTAGGTGGTACCGTTTTATGTCGTTTTGGTAGTCGATTCGGTTTTTCTTGCGATTCGACTGTTTTCGAAGTTCTAAGCGGTATTCGAAATGTTACCTGTAATATAACCTATTATTGTAAAAAAAAAAAAAAAAAGAAATCGATTTTTCATTTTAAAGCAAATCACTTCATTGTCAAGAATTTGCGTTACGTTACTCAAAAATTGAATGACGTAAAACCTCAACATCGCCTGGCTTCTTCTCGTCATTCTCCAGCGATGTTTCAATTCGTAGTTTACTGAACAGATCTGTGGTAGCACTAGTTGATGCTGCTGCAGCTAACCTTGCGTTTACCGCATCTATCACATCAAAATTCACAGCACTATATTTTGGCCTAAAAAATTATTATTTTAATTCAAAGATTATATACTCATAATTCTTCATGCATATATTGGAATAAATTTTTCAAAAAAAAATCAATCAAATTCTATATATGAAAAACAAAGGGACAAATATTACGATGAAAGATGATATCTGATAAGGGATTTATAAAATTTGATAAATGAGCTGATAATTTTCGTGAATTTTCAACTATTTGAATGATATAAGGGAAAAAATGGAAAAAAAAACCGTAATGTGATAAAAAAATTATTTCCGCTCGATGGATTTATTTTTTCTTGATCGTTTAGAGGATTAAATTTAAAGTTAAAATTTGACATACCTCATGAATTCTTGTCGTTTGTATTTAGGTTTATCATGCGTCTCTTTTTCTACATTTGATGAGAATTTGATATGATGACCAATTTGATCATGATCATGATCATCATCTTCCTCACCCATAGTTATTGGTGCTTGAGTATCCAATCCTCTGAAATAAAACATTGCGTGTTTTTTTTTTTATTTACTTATCAATCGTTGAATTTAAATTTAAATTCTACTTCAAAATGATGTAAACAATTTTCGAATGATTCTCATAAACCTTGAAAGTTTTATGAAAAGGATCAAAAATTATTAATTAGTCTTAGTTTTAAGCGTAACGTATTTTTTCCGATCAATAAAAGATATCAACGAAATATTAAACTTTCATGGAATATGAAGGTAAAGAATGAATAATCAAAACTGATTATAGGATGCAAATTTTGAATTGTACGATTAAGTTTCCGAACAGCTTGCTTATCTCATAACTTAATATTATCAATGCTACTAATTTATTAATTTCAATTTTCAATTTTAATTTATTCAATTATGTAAAAAATATTTCATGCTATTTAAATTTTTTATTTTTTTTTTAATTGATAATTTCTGAATTGAAAAAATGAATCAAAAAATTTTTAACCTATTTTTGTCTTCAATTAAACGATCTTTCAATGCAGTTGTATGTGAACGATTTCGTGTTGAAACTGCACCTTAAAACTGTCATAATCATTTAGGTGTTAATTTTTTTTTTTTTTTGGAATTTAGAATTTTTAGAAAAGGCATTTCTTTATTACAGCATTATAAAAAAAAAAATAAATTTTTATGATACTGTAATGTAGCGTTATATTGTTGTTCATCATAGAATAATCAATTAATTAATTAATTAATTTCGAAAGGAAAAAAAACGCAAATCATTACGAAAACTTTTTTTTTTAAACAAAACAATTAATTTAAAATATAAAAAAATTAGTATATTTTTTTGAAAAGTTTAAACAATAAAATGATAATTCTTAAATGAATTTTTTATATTTTTATAATAATTTTTGAAATTATTTTTTTTTTTTTTATATATAAATGTAACAAACAATATGCAAACCATTTAATCGAGCTTTTGGTCCAATATTTTCATAATTAATTTCCCAATCATATGGCTCTTCGATATTTATACCATGCCTGAGTATAATATTTAAATATCATAACGATTAATTACTTTTATTTTTAGATTAAAATAAGCAAAATAAAAATGTAAATTTCTACCGAATAATAATATTCCGTAAATAATTTTCCAACAATCCATAACTTGGCTCATCCGAATAATCAAGTGTTTTCAGATATGTTGCAAAATCATGTAATTCTCTCGGGCAACCATCCAATAATACATTTAAATTCATTTCTTCCTTCATTCGGCCCACTTCATCTTTATCCTCAAATATTTTGAATAGTTTATTGAAACAATAATTATCTTATTAATTTATCTAAACAACCTATTGATTGATAAATTAGTGATAACAAAATTTTCAACTATATATATCTTATTTACATATTTCCATATTATTTGTTCCGTTACGTTTATTTACCATCATTAGTGTTACTTGTCTTGCTTATTGTTTTTCACAATAACAAAAGATGGTGAACATCTGTGAAATTATAAAAAAAAAAAAAAAAGATAATCCAAAATGACTAAATATTGCAGAGCATTGCTATTAATTAACTTTTATTTATCAATTTTATCATTGATAAAATTGATAAAATGAAATATTTTATTTTATAAATAGCTTCTCATTCCTATTTCTCCCTTGGAATTAAAGTAAAAATTGACTTTGGTAAAAAGAATGAAGGAAATACGAGGCTCAGATAAGCTTATTATTATGCAAGTAACATCTGTCTCCTAAAAGATTATCCATCGCTTATTTTTATTTTGTTTAAGCTAATCAATTTTTTTTTTTAACATCAAATTTCCTGCAGTATATAATTACAGTAAGCAGATAATTTGTTATGGTTAATTATTTGCGAAAATATTCGCATTTTTTTATTTTGCGTTATTTGTTAGAAATAAGGAAGTGATAATAATTTCTGAAATAATTTATATTATCAAATATTGAAATTTTATATTTTTATTTCAAAATATTCAATTGATTAATTTGATAATATAATTTAGAATTTGAATAAAGTAAGTATCAATTTTATAATTATGGGAAAAATATTAATTAAATGAATATAATAAATATTATTATTTTCTTTTCTTCCTATTTCATTAATCCATTTCCGATTAATATTTAATGTATCAAATTTAGATGGATTAAATTAAATTAAAATTTATTAATGAAAAAGAAATTAAAAGTGATAGAAATAAATTCATATCTTTTATTTCATCCTCTTATCGTTCATATCATTTTATTTTGATAAAAGATTTCCGCTCTCTTTTTATCAATCTTTCAATGTCTTGAATTTTATTAAAACGAATATAAAGAATATCTTATATCGGCTAACATTCGCATCATTTGATTCCTCTTCTCTCTCTCTCCTTCTTTTCTCTCCCTCTCTCTATTCTTTTTCTAATTAATTGTATTTTATTGGATTGAATCAATTTGCAATTTTATTTACTTATTTTTTCTTCAATTTCTTCGTCATTATTCTTTCGCTTCTTTCACTTATCATGTTTGCTAAAATTTGTTTGTGAGATATTTGGATCAGACGATTCAGTATCAGGTGATTAAAATTAGATCGAATCAAAGATTACTCAAGCAGATAAGTTAAAATGACAAACACATTCCAACTTGACATTTTTGCTTTCATCAATGATGATTATTTATCATAGTTATGATATTAGAAATTTCATCACGAAAATTTTTTCAAATTTATCAAAATATGAAGAAAGAAATGTTTTAGGGCGAATGATAAAGGAAAGAAACGAACAATTGATAAATGAAGAATTAGCTTGAAAAACTTATTCAACAGCTGTATTTGTTCTTTTGTTTTTTTTTCTTTTTTTTTTTTGAACTTAATATCCTTTAATTCTTATCTTCAATATCTTCCATCATTTTAAAATATATTTTGAAAAGAAACGAAATGACTATTTTTACAAGGTTAATATCTAGTTTAGAAAAAACAACAAACAGGAAGTTCATATCGAAATTAATCAATATTTAAAATTATCATTGATATTTTAAGAATAAATAAATAAATAAACAAAGTAAGAATAGGAAACAAATTTAGGATTAATGAATTCAAGTAAGAATAGGAAATAAATTTAAGATTAATGAATTATTTTTAGAAAACTTTTAGATATTTATTAAAAGGAAAGTGTAAAACTTTTTCTTTTTTTTTTTAAAAAAAATCCTTTAAAAAAGATTAAAATTTTTAATGCGTAAATATTTTCGAGAATTGAAGAATTCTCGAAATTTTTTTATTTCATAATCTTCATTCATTTGCTTTATTTCATCATATTTATTATATGATTGATAAAAATATTTCTTCTCGTCGATTTTACACTTCCATTAATAATCATTTCATTTTTGATTCAAATAATTAAGTAATTAATTCCGATTGTTATAAAATTCATGCTAATATTATAAAAGGATTTGATGAAATTAATGAGAGGAGCAAAAAAAAATCGAATCAAATCGAAAATATAATTTTTACCTTAATCTTCCTCCATGGTAGAGAACCTTGTAAAAATTCGACTAACATATAAAGAGAGACCATAGATCATCTTGTCGTCCCATTTCCTAAAACGTAGTATTTCAAATTATTGAAAATAACATTGTATCGATTAAATTTTCAAATTTTTTTCAGTTAGAGAAGAAAATTTTTCGTATAGTAGAATTACGAAATATATTATTCTCTGTTCTTTTTCCAGAAAAATTCAAAAATTTACGACTTTTTTTTCGAGAAAGATTTCTTGAAACTTTCCAATTTTAACACCATCTCAGTAATATTCTCGAATTAATTTAAAACACAAGTTTCATTCTTTAATTACCAATTTTTAATATTACCATTTCCTATCATTCATTATAGAATTATTTATTTCTAAATTTAAATATCAATTTAAAAAAAAATTATCATACCTTATTTTTATGAGCTGAAACAGCAGCATATCGTACAGTACCTCGAAAACCGGCTGCATTTCTTGGACTTCGTATTTCACCTTTTGCATTCAAGTATTGTCGTGCAAGACCAAAATCGAGCATAAAAACCATTTTACAGGTGGCATTTGTTCGACCCATTGCAAAATTTGACTAAAAATTTAATTTGTTCAATATCGATTTACTAAATATATCAATATATCGAAATGATATGTAATGATAATATTAATCAATCAAGCCAATCAAACAAGTTCTCAATTATGTTCCTAAAAACTTGTTACTGTAAGTAATGCTATAGTCAATCATTCTTCAATACAGATATTATGATAATTTGTCAAAAATTATTAATGATTCGAGAAATTTGAAATATTTGCATTTACATTTTTTTTCATTTGGCTAAAAATAAAAATGCCTAACAGGCTTAATATCACGATGTAAAAACCAATCGAATGTATTTCTCGAATAGCATTCAAAATTTGTAATCCAATACGAATTGCTGTTGATAATGAAAATGATTGTTTGGGTGATTCACGACGTAGATCAGCAAGATTTTTGCCTTGTAAACTCATTACCAAATAATTAAATTTATCATTTCGTCCACATCCGTAAAATTTGCATGAATGTCGCTTTCCTATAAATCATTCACATCTTTATTTTGCTTTCTTTTTATTTTATATCTTAACATTTATCTTTGATAAAATTCAACTTATTTCGAATTATCATTTTTATTGTTATTCAAACTATCGAATTATATGATCATTTTTAATCGTTATTTTTGGATAGAGAAAGGAATAGAATAAAGATTGAGTAAAAAAATGAACATATATCATATTACAGGTAAATCATATTACAAATATAGAAATTTTTTAAACTTTTCAACTTCAAACATCAAAACTTTCCCATTTATTTGAATTTAACAACGTTATATCATCACTGTACTTATCTTTCTTAACATGTTTAATACGCGCTCTACACTGGAGGAATCAGCGTGCTGTTACCATTACCAAAAGGCATTGGTAACCCTTTGAAAATCTTCCGTGATCGGGATCAGGAATTACATTTATATGATTGTATTAATTAGTTTTTATGGGATACAAATAGTAAAGATTAAATGTTAATTTAAAAAGAGAAATATTATGATATAATAGCAAATAGTGATTTTTTAATGTGAAATTTTAAAATCTTTCCATCTATTTAAAAATTTCTCGATGATTTCGAGAAAAAAAAGACGGTGAATATTTATTAATAATAAAACCTTGAAGCCTTCGTAGTACAGCAACTTCCATTTTGAGCACTTGTTTAGTAGCTTTACTCGATTCTACTTTCATCGCTACTTTTTCATTATGATTTTGTAAATCGATAGCTTCGTAAATTTCGCCAAAGCCACCACCTCCAATTTTTAATTTCTGCAATCATATAATCACATTATTATCATCCTAATTTTTCGGAATAATCTAAGCATTAGAATTAATTAATTATTGAGAAAAATGTGGGCAAATTTCTATCATATATATTCTTAATAGCCAGCAAATAACGGTAAGGCATCTTTTTTAAAAGCTAAAATATAAGCCTAGCTAGGCTAAAATATAATTATGAAAAAGTTTACCATAAACTTTTAAACTACAAATATGATTTAGTATTAAAAATTTAAGTAATAAATGGAATTGATTTAAGGTAAATTAAATTTTATTTCTTTTATTTAAAATAAAATAATTAATGTTAGAAGTAATTACTTACGATTTTCCATCGTTCTCGAATAATCTGACTTGCTTGAAGTATTTCGCCTTCGCTGGAACTCGTCATAATTGTACATTTGTCATTTAGTCTACGTAACTCTTTTGATTATTCGAACATTTGATGAATATTTGTGACAGTGATTTTAAAATATAAAGGGAGAGAGAGAGACAGAGAGAGAGAGAGAATGAGCGAATGATGAAATACCTGTATAAACAATACCTGAAGGCACCTGAAATAAAAAAGAAAAATTAAAATTTTAAAACAAACGATGGTTTGATAGAAACATCATCAATACAATGGAAATAATAAATTAAAACAAGCAATATTATTTTAACTTATTTTTGAAAATAAAATATGTAAAAAAAAATTGCTTTATAAATTTTACTCATTTACATCTAATATTTGTGATTGAATTTTTTTCTCCCTCTCATTTATATTTATGAAATATTTTAATTGCGCATATGAATAATAATGAATTGATTTTTGAGAAAAAAAATAATATTTTTTTGGTTAATTTAATTTATGAAAAAGCAAAAATTTTATTTCAACATTTCGTTTCAATTTTTCCCTTTTTTTTTGTTTAGAATTTATTAGAATATCCATTTATGCTTGTGTTTTCAAAATTTTTGAAATAATTTATAAATAAACAAAAAAATTTCCGAAATACGATGTTATAAAATAAAATAAATTTTTTTTTCTAAGAAATATTCTCGAGAAAAGTGTAAAATTAATCGAAAAATAAATTGCTTGAATATTATTGTATAAGTAAATGAAATTTTTCGTAATAGTTAAATGATCAGAAAAGTTTTTCGCTTCTTCTAATCTTTTTCCATCTACTATTACTACTACTATCACTAATATTTCAAACAGAATTTCGTTAAATTTTGTCAATTCTCTTTCGTTACTTTATTATTTTCCCTTTCTCTCTCTCCTTCTCTCTCTTCTCTTCTGTTTATTTCATAAAAATGAGAAAAAATTTTTTTCCTTCTATCAAACTTTAAGATAAATGACATGCAATTTGTAGAATACAGCAAACAAATTAAAATAATCCATTTGTGAATTATAGCAAAAAGAACGAACAAACGAATGAGAATGAAAGAAAGAAAGGAAAGATAAATTGACTTTTGATTTTTTCAAAAAAAAAACTGAATTTTAAAAAAGAAATAAATACGATATTTCAATATTATAATAGGAAATTTTTTACGTTATTACTTATAAGACCGATTTAAATAGACATCAAATAGGATTTAGTTTGGTTTATTTATTGAACCATTATTTGATGGGTAATATTTCTTAAGCTTCTATTTTCATACTATTTTCAATATCCTAAAAATATCATTTTTTTTATATACATATATAGAGTCAAGAAAAAAAAAAAGATCTTATTAATTCATCACAAGGTAACTAAATATTATTATCAAATCAAACTATAATCAAATTATCAAATTATAATGAAAAAAAATGATAAATGAAATAAATAGGGAAAATTAGTAAAATTAAATAAATAGAATTAAATTTTATCAAAAAAATAAAAATGCAACTAATTTAATGATTAACAAATAAACAAATGATAAGACATGATAAATATTGCCATATAATATTATTTGTTCTAAATGAAAGAATAGTAAACGGAATGATTGATGAAATAAATGAAGTTTGATAAATTTAATTAATAAACAGAAAAAAAAAAAGGCCGAGATAATTTGATCAATAATAAAATGTTAATGTAACATAAAATGTTGGCATAGTGTTATTTGTAATAAATGTAAGAATAAAAAAAAACGAATAATAAATTAAACTTAATTAATTAAAATAATTTGTTAATTAATATAAAAATAGTATGATTTACACATTGCATATGCATATTACTTAATATAGTAACTAATGCAGTCAACAATAGCGAAAGATGTCTAATTAAAACAAATAAATTTAATCAAATGTTTAAATGATTGAAAGTTTGAACATAAATAATTCATTGTTTGTAGACATAGGTATTCGATTAAACAACTGTTTAATCGAATACTTAAAAATATAAACGAATATATTAAATTCTTATTATTGAAATTAATTTCTTTAATTTTCTCGCCCCGAATTATCGTTGATTTGGTGAAATTTTAAAAAGTTTAAAAAATATAACAAAAAAATTAAAAAAAAACGGAAATGAATGATAGGAAAAAAACAAACAAACACAAAGAAGTGATGTAAATATAAATATTTATATATATATGTTTTCTTTTTTGTTTTTAAGTTCTAATGTAGCAACTTAGTGAAATTTGTTTGATGGAGTTAAAAGGAAAAAAAACGGCAAAGGAAATGAAAATGGATTAAAAATTATTGAAGGAAAAAAAAAATATTTTAACAAAATCTTTTCTTCATCGTCTCAACTTTTTTTTCTTCATTTGTTTTCGTCAATATAACTTTTTTGAGTTATTTTCATTCAATGATAAGAAATATTTTTTCGTCTTCCGTTATGCCATTTTTTTGCTTAATCAATTTTAAGATTTTTCTAACTGATAAGAAAAATTGTTTGATTTAGTCTGATATTATAATACTTAAGGTAACAAAAAAATGATTTAGTTGATAGGGAAGAAATGGATCGGAATAAGAAAGCTAAATAATATAGAATATTTGTTGATCTGTATGTAAACAGTTTTTTAAAAATTTGTTAAATTTTTAGAAATAAAATAAGACTGAAAAAGAGGATAAACTTTTGACAACTAAATTTAAGTTCATTTTCAATTAGTCTATATTTCATATCTGAAAATATACTTTGACGAAGGATAATAAAAATTAGTCAGTTCTTCTCTTTATTTGCATTTTCGAAACTCATTCAAATTTCATCCTATATTCTTTTTCCTTGTTCTTAAACTTTTTATTGTGTTATAAAATGTAAGAACAAAATCGAAATTTCCTGTCATGTCAAAAATGATTGTTATAAAATTTTGAAAGTACAATGTTATTATTGCCAAGAAAATAGCATAAATCATTTCTAATTTCAAAAAAAAAAAAAAAAAACGAAATTTAGATGATAACTAAAGATGATTAATTTATTATTTGAAATTTTTTTCAAAATAATACTATTTAATAAAATCAATCAATATTGCGATCTTTTATAATGTAATCGAAAAATAGCTGTTATTAAACTAACATAGGAATATTATGATGAATGAGATTGGATTAATTGGCAAATGTCATAAGATGATCTTTGTTTTTTTTTTTTTTTGTTTTACTCCACATAAATATTGCTAAACATACATTTCTAACTTTAATTTTTACTTTTCCCTCGATAATTTCAAAAGCTCATAGATCAGTTTATTTACATATTATATAAAATGCATTGATATTCGTCTAATATTTATCACAATTACTTTTAAATATTATTCCATTTCTTAAAAAATGTTCGCTAGAAATGAAAAATAAACTTTGAAGCGCATCATAGCTATACTTGTACTTGTGAACTTTCTTATAATAATAAATCATCATCTATGCTGTAACATCATAAAGAAACTACGATTTATTGCAATGCTACTTTTTCTTTTCCATAAAAACATTAAGTTTAAAAATTTTCAATTAGTCAAAAATAACAAATTAGGACGAACAAGTAATTAGGATGAATAAATTAAAACTAAAATAAAATATTAGAATCTGAAAAATTAATTCTCGCAAAAAATTAAAGTTTTCTTGATTTTTAAAAAAGAAATAATTAAAAATCGTTTTCTCGTATTATCCGAATTTACATTTTCGATAAAAGATATTAGGTTATTTTGATAGTGATAGCTAGAAATGATATCTTATAAACAACTGTCATTTCTATATATTTCAAAAATATTTTATTTCGTTTTTTACTTTTATTTCTGATAAAAATATTGTGGAAAAATTTTTGACATTAATGCTTGTACAAGAAGAAAAAATGTTATTAAAATTTGAAAATTTTTCTTTTATTTGTTTTGCTTATTTAAAATAAATAAATGAAAAAAAATGTTTGCATTTATTTTTAGATTTTAATTAATTGAAAAAATTTTAATTCTTTAAAAATTTATATTTACATGCAAAAATGAAATAAAAATATTTTAATTCCAAAGATATTATCAATTTTAAAAATATTATTATTTTTTCCTTTTTTTTTTGCTAATTTTAGATTAATGAAATAAGGAAAAAATTATGATGCATATGAAGAATTGTTTATATTTATTAAAATTTAAAAAGTTTAATTCGTACGAATCATTCCGAAAAAAAAAATCTTTTATCATGTTTTATATCTAATGCATAATAATATTTAAAGGTAAGGAAGATATTTTGATTTAAAAAAATACTATCAATTTTCTAAAAAAAAATATTATTTTTTGATAAATAAAAACAAAATGTTTTTGCTATTTTTTCATTTTATTTCCATTTAAATACAAAAATATAAGAAAAAAAAGTGAGAAAATTAATTTTTACTAATTTAAATTTTTATTAAAAATTTAAATTTCTAAAAATACTTTTTTTGAAAAAAAAGAATGTTTCATTATGTTTTAACATCGACAAGAATGGAAAAAGGATATTTTGATTAGTTGAAGAAGTTTATTTTAAATGTTGTGAAAAAAAAAAAAAGAAAAGATAGAAATGTTATGAGAAGAAGGAGGAAAAGCTAAAATATATTAATGCGTGAATGCTAAAAAGCTTTGATAGCAGAAAAGTTTGGTCGAGAAGATTTGAAGCGGATGAGGCAATTGGGAGGTGCAAAAGACGAAAGGAAATGATGATGACGATGAAACCTTCTCAAAACCTCAACTCGTACTAAATCGATCGATTGAGAAAATTTCAACAAGATGAATAGATGGATAGATTGAGAGAAGACTTTTAATCTTCAAAACTTCCAGTACTTCAAGCTTCCTAACCAAACTAATTTTCATAAGAACAACAACATAGATGAGAGTGAAAGATTGCAATTTATGTTTTCAACGCCCTTTTCTTTACATTTTTATTTTAAGTGAAAAAAGAAAAAAAACTTTTTTTTTTTAACTGGTGACATTATTCCCAAATGATTTAGATGATGAGGATATGAGGAAGAAAGAATTGTTGAGGAAATTGATAGAATCATAAAATAAAGTTATACTTCAATTTTTACAGACATTTATTCTAGACAGAATCTAAAAAAAAAAAAAATTATCTAAACCTGTTAGCAAGCAAAATGATTCGTTTTCTTTTTAGATTTTCACATTATTCTTAATAGTTCCAATAATTTGTATATGATATTATAAGGAAAATTGTGGAAAAAAAAAAAAGACGATAAAATCATAAAATAAAATTGCATTTGAATTTCGATGAAAGTAACAATTCGTAGAATCAGAAAAATTTAATTTTTTTTTTTTGTTTAATAACTAACACATTATATTATCTGAGAATGATTTTTTTCATTATTTTTCGTTTTTTTTTCTTGTTCAAATGGCAATTGCATTTGAGATTCTTTTGTAAATAAAACGCAATTCATTTGCGTCAATTCCCAAATGTTTGCAAGAAAAAAAAAATAGAAATTGAAAAAAAAACGAATGCGTAGGATTTAAAAAAAATGCTTCTGCTTCAAAATTTTATATTTCAAAAAAGATTAGCATTAAGTTATAGTATAACAATAAATTGTTTACAAATAGATGTCAGCTACAAAAAAAAAAAAAAAACGAAAATCAGAATCTCAAATACGAAATGAATTGCGCTTTGTCGGAATCTCAGATCTGTTTCAGTTATTGATTGAATCAAATACGACACAATCAACGATCTCTTCCTCGTCTATTGCCATATATTATTACTATTGCTATAATGCACGATGCATTAACTGATATGTGAAGATAATCCTTATCTAACATATTCAGAAATCTTCGAATTCAATTTATTGAAAAGTTTTAAGGCTTTTATTTCATTCTTTGTGTAAATGTAAAATTTAGAATTAAAATATTTAGAAATTCTCATATTGAAGTTGCCAAAAGTTTTGAAAGAGTTTGAATTGATTCCTTACATTAAATGGAAAATTTTGGACTAAAATATTCAAAAATATTTAATTTAAAATTGCTAGAAATTTTGAGGATTATTCCTTATTATTTTTAGAAACTGAAAATTCTAAATTGAAGTGTCTCGAAGTTTTCGAATTAAAATTGTCAAATATTTCTAGAATTTTTTATTTCATTTCCCGTGCAAATCGTAAAACAATTCAATCAAAACATTTATTGATAAAAGAGCAGATAAATTTAGTTAGAATGAAATTCAGTAGAATTCGTTGCATTATTTTCTCATTTCTTCCTTAGCCTATTCCTAAACTTTCGAATAAATCGTGAAATTGGCCTAATATTGGCAGTAATAAGCCATAGAGCTTAATCTTACATATCTAATAAACATAGACGATAGTGTTAATGTTTGGAAATGTAATCAAGAAGGAGAGTTAGATGAATCGATGGAAAAAGCTAAAATAAAATTTACTGATTGCATTAGATAAATGATTTTGATATTAAGAAAGCATCGATATAAAGCTAAGCATTTTTGATCAAATGATAAGTTGAAAAAGTAAGCGGTACGAAAAATTAGGATAAAGAAGTTTAGATGAAAAGAGAAGATGAAATTTTCAAGAAGAAATGAATAATGAAAGAATCAATTTTAATATTACAACGACAAATCTTTTATTACGCATATAAATTTGCATAATACTTCGAAATTGATCGCCAATCAATGTAAAATGATAAGGCGTAAGAAGAGAAGAGAAAGAGAAGATGAAAGAAGGATGGAATAAATGATTATGATGTTTAAGATTTTCCACTTTTAAAATATAACGAAAGATGTAATTTTGATATTACAAATAAAATTTATACTTGTTTTCTTTTACTATTCTATATGATTTATATTTACATAAATGTTTGTTATTCTTATGATATTTGATAAGTAAATAAAGGCAATTTTATTTATACTCATTGCATATTAGGTTAATTTTTTTATAAACATTTACTATTATTTGATGAGTAAACAAAGAGATGTAAATAAACCTTACTTGATGCGAATTTTATAGTAATTTTTAGCAGATATTTTTATCAGGATTTTTAGTTGATATGTAAATAAGGATAAAGTTATTTGAGCTAGTTGTGCAATGAAATAAATTATCATTTCATGGCTGAAGTACAAATAAACCTGTCTAAATAAGCTAAGAAATGAAATGAAATGAATTATTATTAAACATCTAGTATGGTAGTGATATTTGTTCGATAAATGCAATTAATTCAATCCATGATAATTTAAAATGAAATGAATTATTAATAAATATTTAACGCTTACTGTTATTTTGATAAGATAAGTGCAAAAAAAAAAAAAAAAAAACTTCTTACGATAAACTTCAAATGAATTATTAATCAACATTTCGAATTAAAATTTTAGTTTCGAGTATAAAAATAAAATCATTAATAAATAAATTATCATGCACGTTTGATGAGTTCAATTTTCAGTTCTCTCTTTTTTTTTCTTTTAAATTTTTCTGCAACCGATATATATATATGAAATATACTTGTATTCCCTAAAAATCTAAAAATAATTGGCAAATATTTACAAATTAAAATATTCATATCGCAAAATGATTTCATTGAAAAAATTATGAGAAAAAAAAAGAAAGATTTCGATTAGTTAGTGATATTTTTTAGCTGAAAATTTTCAAATAATAATATTTGCAATAATATTTTCAAATAATTGAAGTTAAAAATTTTTTTGACTAAATTAAAATAATAATTATTGTTAAAAATGGCAGCATAAACTTTTTGCCCAAAAAAAAATAATTTCAATCAAAAATTATCAAAAAATTTCGTAAAATAGATCATTTCTTCTATTTCAATTATGAAATTTATTCTCAATAAATTGCAAATATTATTTGGCATATTTATAGATGATTAAGTAGAAAGTTAAAAAAAAAAAAGTATCACTTTATACAGTATATGATTAAATCAATTGTCAGAATTTTTAATTATATTGAATCACATTATTTCAACTATTACCAATAGAAACCGTTAATCGAACAGACATGACAATTAGGCCAATCATTCAATTTCTTTATAATAATTCGTTGTTTCTTTTCTTATTAAAAATTAAATTGTTTCCGAACTTCAATTAAATTATTTTAATTGATCAAAAAAGCAATCATAAAATTCGAATTCCTAGTTTATAATTAATTACTATTTTGATATATTTCCTTGTAACAATTTAAATTTAACAAAGGCTTTAGTGCATTTCATAGAATTTTGTACATATAACATTAATATGTTATCAGTGATAACTTACGAATCGTAAGCAAATATTCGGAAACAAATGTCTGAATCTTAATAAAAGTTCTATGTCTAACTTCCAAATAATATATTAAATCGAAAGGAAATATGGAATTGAAATTATATTGCACTCCACAAAATTTCGTATATGACTTTAATATGTTATCGATGATAACTGACGAGTCGCAATCAAATATTGATATATGTTATCAATGATAACTTACGAATCGTAATCAAATATTCGATATATGTTATCAATAATAACTTACGAATCGCAATCAAATATTGATATATGTTATCAATGATGACTTACGTAATCAAATATTCGATATATGTTATCAATAATAACTTACGAATCGCAATCAAATATTCGATATATATTATCAATGATAACTTACGAATCGTAATTCCAACTTCCAAATAATATATTAAAACAAAATGAAATATGAAATTAAAAGTATTAAGTACCAGTTTACAACCGAAATGATGCAAGTTGTATTTGTTGTAAAAAAAAAATTGAAAAAGCAAGAATCAATTAAATGCATCAAATGATTTGATAAAATTAAAAGAAAATTAAAGTATCCAAAAAAATAATTGATCACGAAAAAATGAATATGCAAATTTCTTACAAAAAAATTATACATTCCATTTGGTAGTAATTAATAATCAAAAGCATTCGAACAATTAGATAATGCAACGAAATTATGAAAATTATAAGATTTTAAGGAAAATTTCAAATTTGTTGAAATTATAAAAAAAAATGTAAAAGGAAAATTTAGCGAAAATTTTTGGCAAAATTTTTTCGCAAATTTTTTTTTTTAGCGACATTTCAATATTCAAACGAAAAGCATTTGCGATATTTTTCACTTTTTTTTCTCATTTCTTCTAAATACATCTTCGTTCGCTGTCTATAACAATCGTTATTTTTATTTTTAGCATTTTTTCAATAGATAATTTATAAATGTTTTAGAATAATTTGTTTTAGCGAAAAATAAAACAAAAAAATGAAATTTAAAATTTCATGAAGCTAATTTTGAAATTCAATCTAAGAAGATGGCATTTTTGTATAATTAAAATTTGATAATAAGCACTCAATTTTTGATAAGAATTTGTTGTAATGAAAAATGAGAAATGATAAAATTTAAAATTTCATAGGCTTTTTCATCAAATTTAATCTCAAAAAAATCGCATATTTTTTCAGATAATTATAATATAATATCAAATTATTTATCCTTTTGATATTTGCATAAGATTTTTGTAATACTCTCAAAACTATTAATCAAATAAACTATATATCGTAGTAATTATATGTATTTTCTGTAATAGAAATTTAATATAACATCAAAATTTGCAACCCAATTTTAATCCACAAGTAACGAATTATGAAAAAAAAAAATTTACTTTTTAATCAAATCGCTTTTTTCCCCGCTTCTACTAAATCATATGTTAAGTTTTTTTTCAGCTTAAAAATATTTGCTGCAATAAAATTAAATTGTACAGTTTGATGGTGTAAAATTTAATTACGGCTTACATACATTATCCTATTATAAGAGAGAAGCATATTTCGAGGATATAAATTTTGAACAATCTTTTTTTAATTCAAATTTTTTTTTTCATCATTTGATAATTTTTTGTCGAAATATAATTTGGAAAAAAATTACTATTTTGGATGAAAAACATTTAATCGTAAGAGAGTTAAAATAACAACGATTGATTTATAAATAATATAAAATTAACTTTAATCATTTTCAGAAATTATTTCCTTAATCATTTCATTCCTTTTTCGCCGACTATAAATAATGGCAAATATTTGAATAAGAGAAAGGAAAACCTTAACATTTATTAATTGCAGTTTTTTTTGGATAAATTATTAAAAATTTTGTTTCAATTTTAATTTTGAAGTGAATGAGATATAAATCAGGAATTGCAAAAATATAAAGAGTTTAATCTAAATAGTTAATTTTTGAATTTAATCTTTAATTTTTCGTTTCATAATTAATAATCATATTTTATTAGAATTGAAAAATTGAATGAAAAACTACTACCATTACTAACTTATCAGTGGAAAAAAATTAATTTTTTGATTTAAATTACGAAATTTATTTAAAAATAACTCTTCGAATTTAGTGTTCAATTTTTTCTATTTATAATTTAAAAAAAAATTATTCGAATTAAACAATTGATTTAATGTAATTTATGAAAGGCTAAATAAATAAGACATATTGCGGTTAGTTAAAAATATAATCAATTGAAAAATTCATTTGCAACAAATAATTTTAATAAACAAAATTTAATAAAAAAAAAAAATGGGAAAACTTTTATAGGCTATAAAGTTGAAATAAGCAAAGAAAAAAGTGGTGAATAATTTCTTCAAAATTAATTATTGCTTAATATTATTTAGCGTAAAATAATATTTATCATGTTGATCAAAAAAAAAAGCGAAAGTTTCATTTTTCTAGATGCAAAAAAAAAGTTCAAATTTTCAACATGCATTAACAATTTAGCTATTTATAAAAGAGAGATTGGAAATAATAATTTTTAAATTTTTGTTAGCAAAAAAAAATTTTAACGAATATACTTTTTTTTTTTTTTTGAAATGGACGATGAATATAGGAAATAAAATTTTGGCAATGAAAAAATGATGAATACGAAAGAAATCAAAAAACAAAAAGAAAGGAAAAAGGAGGAAAAGATGAGAAGGTGATTTATTTCTAAAAGTAAATTTCGAATTAGCATTTTAAAATTTATAATTAGCATTTTAAAATTTATAACGCAATATTAGCACTTTTAAAATATGAATAAAAAAAAAAAAGGAAAGAAAGAAAACTACTCATAGCTATTTAAATATTTGGAAAAAAAAGAAATCCTAAACATATAAAGTATTTTCTATAAAAATATACAATCATTTCTTAATAATCAATTCTCTCATTGTTTTTTCTTTCATTTTAAAAATTTCAAAAATTCAAATAAACCCAATATAATAATTCTTTCTCATACTTCTTTTTCTTCCTAAAATCATCAATTCATCTCTCATTGTAATTAAATTTCATTTAGATGCAATTTTGATTGTTATAAGTATAAATTTATTATATGCGTCATATATATTGTATTTATAACTAAATAAATTGAAATTACTTTTATCTAATTTTATAGATTGTAAAATTACTATGGTAACAATCGATTGATTTAGAAGTATATTATGAAATGAAAAATTATAATTATGTTAAAGAGATATAGTATAAAAGAAATTGTTTAAAATAGGAAAATTCATATTGTAAGCCTATCAAAATCATAAAATAATATTAAGATCAAATAAAATTTTTTAAAAAAAAAAATGATTTTAAATTAAACATGTTGAAATTATTCAAATGACTTCACACGGATTGTTGTGGCAATTGAGATTGAGGCAATCATTTGAGCATGAATTAAAATTTATAATTTTGCAATTTCTTACAGTTCTTATTTATCGTTTGCAAATTTGAAAATCAATCGTCGATTGAAAGTTTTAGAATTTTTACAAATTAAACGAAAAAAAAAAGCGGAAAACTTTAAAAGATATTATAAGCAGAAATTGTAAAGAAAAAAAATATTATTATTGAAACTTTTTTTGATTACATCAGAATTAAAAATATTTTCTAAACGCTTCGTTTCACATCATATCATCGTTTTTTTTTCTTTTTTTTTTTTTGGCTGTTTACATTTATTATATAGATGGAACGGAATGCAATTATTTTTGTCTAAAAAAAAAAATAAATTTTTTTTTTGTCATTGTATATTGTTTAGCGTGAAAAAGAGCTTTTTAATTTTTCTCACATTTATATGAAACATTTATTATTATAAATACAATTTGTATATTTTCTCTTTTAGTTAAATTACATTTGAAGAGGTTGACAAAAAGAAAAATGGAAAAAGTTTTCTAAAGTTTCAGCAATATTTGATGGAAAAGGACTCGCAAATTTAATGGTGGCTATTTATAAGAAACTTGTCAAGTTTTTTTTTCGCTAATTTTTAAGGTTATTTCAAAAAATCATCATAATTTTGAGAAAATAATTTTTTTAAATGCTAAAATAAATTTTCGCAACAATTTCGACAGCACGTATTTTTAGCTACAACAAAATTGCTATAATGACATTTGAACTTTGAATCAAATTGTAATTAAGCTTAATGAAACTGCCCAAAATCATACCTCTGTAATTAAGCTTTTAGCAAATTTGATTATGTATTTGCAGTTTAAAATAAAATTTAGGCTGAAATTGTTCATTTCTGCAAGTAAAAATTTTCACTATTTATTTAAATATAATAATGATCATTGATGTTTTCCAAAAGTGTTGTTTACTCATTTAGTTTCAAAGGCAATAAGAGCAAGAAAGATTGATGAAGAATTTAAGCAAGATAAATAAATAAATAAATAACAAAAGCAAAGAATAGAATTAAGTTAGTAACAACAAATGAAAAAAAAGTTAATTGATAAATCTAATTATTTTTAAAATCAAACAATGCCTTAATTAAATTCATTGTTTTAAACATTCGAATGTTGCTAGAATAAAGCTTATATTTGTCGGATTAAAAAAAAACGAAATAAAGGAAATATAATGGATACAGCGAATACGTCAAATAAATTAAGATATTAAAAATTTGAATAATTAGAATATCAAAAATTCAATAATGACAATTAATGATGGAAGAAATACTAAACAAATAAACGTCTCAATGTTGATCATTAAATATTTGGTGATATATCGAATGAGAAATTGTCATGGCTACCGCTCACAACATTACACCATTGGCAACCAAACAAATACCGATCGGTAAAGATTGTCGTCGCAAAGGTAACGGAAATGATGCGAAAAAGACTTGTATAATTTATAAAGGATGTAGTGTTACAATTTATTGATAAAATATTTTTGCTAGTCATTCAAATTGATTGAATTATATCTTCGGAAAATAGACGAATAATAAAGAATTTAAGATTGAATAATAAATTGATAACAATATATTTCTTTATCATTTTATCATATTAATTATGATTATATTATAAACTGTTGATTTTTCGAAATATATTTTATGATATTTGCTTAGATTGATTGGTTTTTATATTTTGAAATAAAACATATTACATTAAAGAATTTTAACAATCAGTAATAAACAGATGATAATAATAATTTTTGTCTTTTTATTACATTGATTATCATGAAGAGTTTGAATGATCAGTGATAAGATCATAGTAACGATTACTTTTAAAATTTTATCTTTAAAATAAAATATAATATTCATAAATAACTTTTAGAACCCGTGATAAACTGAATAATTATAGTAATTCTTTTTTTTTTCGTTGTAACTATCTGTTGATCAATGATGATATGCTATAATTTGTTTATCTTTTGAAAAATCTTTACTAATATTTATTTATACTGATTGGATTTTATTTTTGAATTTAAAGATCGCTAACAAAATGATTAGAATAACAATTCTTTGTTTTATCACAAAAATTATATGCTAATTATGAAGGCTACAATAAAATCAAACGACTATTTTTTCAACTTTAAATAGCTTCATAGGATTTTAGTTTATATGTAAATGTTATTAATAAAGAATAGGATAAAAAGAAAAATCTGAATTTATTTAACTGATAATTGAAATTTCATTCAAAATTCATCAATCATATTTTTTTCTTGAAGAAATGATTTGCTCGAACTTAAACAAAATACACAATACATATTGAATAATTCGTTGCTTCCTTAATTTAATTTATACCTTCGGCAAGAAATTGATTTTGTATCGATGATCCAATGGTTTTTGCAAATAACCGGTGTTGACATATCATAGATTATAGATGAAAGGTTTTGATTTTGCCAGAGAAGGAATAAGAGATGAAAAAATATTTAAATATTGCATACAAGCTTTTTTGTTATAGGGAATAGAAGAGATGAATTACCTAACTAATTCGCTACATTAGATTCTCAACATATATATTTGACTAATTCGCTGCATTAGATTCTCAACATATATATTTGACTAATTCGCTACATTAGATTCTCAACATATATATTTGACTAATTCGCTGCATTAGATTCTCAACATATATATTTGACTAATTCGCTACATTAGATTCTCAACATATATATTTGACTAATTCGCTGCATTAGATTCTCAACATATATATTTGACTAATTCGCTACATTAGATTCTCAATATATATGTTTCATGCTAAGTCATGAAAAAGAAAAGCAATAGATTTGATTATTTGAATATATCTATTATAGGATTATTTCTGTCTTCCATCAATATCAACATAATTTTTTTTTATTTTATCAGTGATTATTAGGTGTTAAACAATGTTATATTATCTTTCTATTTGTTAATTGATTATTTATTAAATTATTTTATATTTAAATTAGTTTTTTTTCCGTATCCTTTTCTATTTTCTTTTCAACGTTGCTTCATTTGTAATAAATTTTTGCACTACATGATTATGTATATAATGGATCGATATTAGTTCGAATGGTACTAACTCTTTTAAATCAGAGAAAACTAAATCACAAATTTCCGTCAAATATTCTTTTTTTTTTTATTGAATACGGGTAGAAGTTTATTATTTTAAAAATTCTTGACATATATATTATTAACAATTTTTTCAGTTAGATTTTAATTTGATTATAATGTATGAATATGTTTATATAATAGTGTTAATTAATAATTTTTATATCAAATTTATGAATTTCCTTTCAATTATTCAATCAATTTCAATATTCATGTAATTCAATTGATTCATTTTATTTTTACCTAAAACTTCTAAGTATATGTAATTGAAAAGAATCACAAATGATAGCGCGACAATATGTAATTTTTTTATAAATATTACACGTTAATTTTGTTTCGTAAGTTTGATATTATCAGTTAGTACGATCTATATTATATCATTTATTGATAGATCTTTTTTTCCACTTCTTTAAATTCCTAAACAAGTAACAAATTGTATTTTGAGAATGTGAAATGAAATGAGATAAGAAAAATTGACGCTTAGACTAATTAGTTCTTAAAAATTATCATTGCATATGAAAAAAAGGAGCAATTATCTTTAAAATTATTTATCAAGAAGTAATGAAGTATTGCAACACTTAATGCTTCATCACCAAAAATATTATTATTATTAATCGTCATGTGATCATTTATTAATAATTATTTGATCGAAACTTGTTTCATTATTTGCAAGAGTAAAATAATACAATTGTTTTTTTTCCTTTTGGAAATTAAAATGGATTTTATCTGATTTTTCGATTAATTAATTCCTAAAGAATTCTTGATCTATTCGATCATATAATCAAATATCATATTATTTTTAATAGAATATTTGATAATCTGAACTTTCTAATTGCTTATTTCAATTGACCTTTTCACTGCGTATTTAGAATTTCATTAGAATTTTTAATGAAGATATATCGAAATGCTTTACCATACTTTTTAATTAATTAAGTCCTATCGCATTTCGTTTCATAGTTTCTCCAATGCTTATTGTGCATTTCTCTCTCTCTCTTTCTTTCTCTCTCTCTCTCTCTCATTTAATGCTTTCCTTTTCTTAAATTTTTATTTCAAAAATTACTATGAAATTACTTTTTGATATATTATCATCCTATCAGTTCATCCTATCAGTATCATCCTATCACTTCATCAATTTTTAATTTTTTAATTAGTACATCAAAAAAATTATTTTTGTATTATTATCATCATTACTATCATCATATCATCATTACTGAATGATATTAATTTTTTACTCGCTCATTATTGTTGCATTATCAATATTGTTTACTTTATTTAAATTTACGTCATCTCCGTCGTTTCACTGAAATTTTCGTTTGCCCATCTATTTTTGCGATACCATTCTTGCGATACCAGCATAATGATTGATCCACTGCTTGCGATCGTTCGTAAGGTGGTATAAAATCAAGCAACAGACGTAACTTACGATTCGAAAATCCTACCGTCCAACCTGAAATACAATTTCCTAATTCACTTGCTACTAGAAAATTATACGAAAATTATGTTTTTAACAAATTTCTAGAAATAAGTGAAATAACGATAATTTCAAAATATGTAAATGTATGAGAAGAAAAATATAAGTGAAAAAAGTTGATCCAATCGATCTTCACATAATTTAACGGATTAACTTTTCCTATCTTAATAATTTTTCAAATCGTTTATTTTTCAAAAAAAGCAGAAAAGTACTACTTTTTTCAATTAATTTAATTGAATCAGCATAGCAGATTCTCTTATTAATTTTACTTAAAAATTCAAATTATTGAATTTTAGAATTCGGAAACTTACAATTGACAAATTTGTTTGCCAATAATGTCAAATGACCGAATGATTTTTCTGGAGCAAATTTATTTAAAATTTCATAAAATACTGCTACTAAATGAGATTGTATATAGCTTACTGTACATATACGTTCCAAGCCATTTGCTTCCAAAAATGGTTCCATAAACTATAACAAACTATTATTTCAATTCCTATGAATAGTTGATTCATAATTAGCATCGTTTATTAGGAAGGTTATAAAATGAAAGATTATAAGAAAGAAGAATTTTTCATTAGGAATCTGATGAACAAAGAAATATAAGTTATGTTGCAAGTTGATATGCTCGAAATTTTATAAAAGCTCAAAGTACCGCAGGAAAAATTGATTTAATCGATCTTCTAATAATTTTATGAACTCATATTATTTATCATGAATACGACGTGATTGATAACAATAATCCTCTTTTAACTTACATCAATAAATCGTGTACACGGTGTGCAATCCATACAGATTACTACTTCACTATTAAATTGTTCAGGATTTTTCTTCAAACATATCATTCCTCGTTTCATTATTGCAGCCATATTACCCGCATAAAGCTATAAATTTTTTTTTTTTTTTGAAAAACTAAACTATCGGAAGATTATAATCGATGCAAAAATTTCATTAAATCATGCCGTTTTTTCTTTCTGTAAATTATCGATAATATAAATTAAGTAAGGATGAGTGTTTCAGCGTTCGCTACAAAATATATTTTTTTTAGATGTATATCTGCGATATAAACGTATAAACATTTGCATAAAATGATAAGCTTATAGATGAAATTTTAAAAAGTAAGAAATTAAAACAAACAAATTGATGATTTCCTCTATTGTTATCTTGTACATATGGAATACCACCATATATCGAACATAATTTTAATGCTGAACCGATCAGATGCTTTTCTCCCTCACCATATATGAATGTAGGACGTAGGATTAGTGCATTTATTTGACCTTAGAAGTTAATTTATTTAATTTGTTTAGCCATAGATAAGAAATGAATTATTATTCAAATTTTATGAAGTTAAGAAATCAGAGAATTGTTATTATGATACAATAATCTAGCACATTATCTTAAAGGCTCTAAGAATTCAGTTTACTAAGTTTGATTTTGTTACAATTGATATTGAAAAAAAAAATGATATTGATAAAATATTATATCTTCAGCAAAAATAGGAGAGTATTGTTATTGATACACAATAAGCCTGACATATAATCTTAGCTTAGTCCTAAACTTTCACTCAAGTAGGAATCAGGAAATATTATTATTGATACAATAAACCTAGCACATTACTCTAGTCTAATTTTAATAAATAATTCCTAAAGCTTTTATTGATTTACTGCTTTATAGTATAAATTACTTTTTAGCTATAAATCCAATCACCTGAGATATTTTTTGCCGTGAGTTGTCACTCAGAATTATGGTTATTCATTTTAGTCTTCATACCTTTATCAGCAGCTCTTCGAACGTACATTTCTGCGCGCACTTTTGATTGTCCATACAGTCCAAGCATAAAACTACTGGGAAAATTAAGATGCATTTGCTCTGATAAGCCATAATTATCACCCACCGGTAAATACGCATACGCGTCACTTACATGGATTAAACGTGGAATCTTCTGTTCACGCATCACTTTTAACAGAACTTCCGTTGCTAAATTAATTTAATTTAAATTTGCAATTCATCAAAATAAAAATTTTCATACAAAATCTCATTTAACGAATGTCTCGTAATTTTAGAATTCTCAACTAAAACTTCTCATTAAAAACTATTTTTAACTGAAATGAAAATTAAAAAAGAAGCATAAAACTTCACTATGTCTAGCTAGTTAACTTAAGAATCAAAATCATTAATAAGTAAATTTTCAAAAATGTTAAAAAACTTGTGCCATCTCTATACTGCTTATTTTTATACAAAATATTTGTATTGTGTCATCTTCTAAACAAAATTTCGAAATTTTAACTGATTAATTCATTGGTATTTTTTAGAATGTTTCGCAATTTTCAGCATTTTTGATTTATCTTGAAATATTCCTTAATAAATATGCAAGTTAAATGGACGAAAGACAGTAGTAGTACCATTTGTATTGTCATGCCAATATTTATCAGTGTGATTTATGCCATCATGTAAATATTCCAATGATTTACCAGCACAATGAAATATGGTTGTCACAGAGGTAAGTGCCACTTTCAGCGAATCTTCATCACAAATATCGAATTTATAATGTTTTAAAGGGATGCATGACGGATAATCTGTGAATTGAAATAACTGGAAACATGTAAAATATCATTAATTTTACCTATTTCAAACTTTTATTTGCACATTTATTCATTACTAAATTATTTATATTTCCAAAAATTCATTGTATTTAATAACAAAATTTTTATCTCATACATAAAAATGAAAATTTAAACATAAAAATGAAAAATTTAAAAGAAATTATTTTTACTAATATTTTATTTATTAAATGTAAATTGAAAAAAAAAAAGTAATGAGAATAGCATAATTTTTCTGAATATAATAAATTAGTGCAAAATTTTTTTATATGTCATTTTAATTAAAATAAAAAATTTTTCAGAAAAATCTTAAATTTCTCTTATCAGTTGAAATTTTTGAAAAAGACATTTTGCATATCTTAGAAAAGAAGATGTTGTCCATTGATTTTTATAAATGCTGTCAATTCACAATATACTAATCTTTTTCTAAAAATATGTTTACAATCTCAAATAAGGTTTTTTTTTGATAAAAAGTTGATCATTTAAGAAAGAGAAATCATATAAAGTATAAACAGTATGCAAATCAAATTTCTCTGAACTAGGAAAATCATAATCTTCTGAAAAAATCAAGAAGCAACAAATAAGTAAAAATTAAAAATTTTTAGATCTTAGATACAATATGAAAATTTGAAATATGCTTTAGTCAAGAATTAGTCGAGAAAAAATTCAAATGAAATAATTTTACAAAAGGTTTAAAATCTTTTCGAAAAATTTTTGAGTCTTCTTACAAATTATCTTATCCTTTTATACCGTAAAAAAGGACTTCGAAATCCATTTCTTATGGATGCCTATCATATGCGTTTCATAGTCTTACAAATTATCTTATCCTTTTATACCGTAAAAAAGGACTTCGAAATCCATTTCTTATGGATGCCTATCATATGCGTTTCATAGTCGTTGAAAATTTTCTGGCCGAAATAACGCAGGAATCAAAGGACAAAGGGAATCAGAAATTTATTTTAAAAAAAATGTGAAAACACAAAATTTTTTTAGATTCTGATTAACGTAGAAATTCTAAATGACCTTTGTTTGGAAATTAATGAATAGAACGATAATCTACATTTGTAGCAAATCCCAGAGAAATTGTATGATCCATAATTGACTTGATATTAAATTCAATTTTTGTCATATATTGTCAGAATATTATCGATTAGAAATATTTCAACCACCATTATATGCTATAGTTGTTTCTCCTTATGCATATCAACGAATGTAGATATATGTGGAAAAAATGGACTCTCTTTCCGATCAGTTTCGTCCTTTTTCCTATATGACAAGATATATCATTGATTTATTCCATGTATGTGTAGATAGTCTTATTTCTTTATCTCATTTATCTCATATACCTCAGATGATTATTCATTGCCTATATCCTGCCTCGTAAAAGATATATAGATAATGTGTTACCAATCAAAGGATTTTTGGGCATTGATGGATAATGTTCCAATAATAAACGATCGATCTACAGTTGAGCTTTCACAGGCAGTAGAAACAAAATTTTTTTCTTCTCGCGGAAGAAACAATCGAAAAATCTTTAACAGTCTATTTCCAACTGGTGGAACTATTTCCTTTGTCAATATTAGCAACTTCCGATCTTATAAATCTTTCCAAATATAATTGTTTGTGAAACATCAATTCGCTCGCCTCTACCAAGAAGAAAGTTTCCGTTTTTCTACGATGTACATTATTAATTCCCATATAATTGGTCTATTAGCGATAAATGACGCAAATCAGAAAATTCGGAAATTTTTGATCACCATTTTATTCTCGAATCGATATATCCTTAATTTTATTTGTTCTCGAATTGATGTATCCTTACGAATCAATCATAAATGCTATCATTCTACTTTTACTTTCAGTAACATCAGGAGCATGTTCACATTATCATTATTTTTACTTTTCCTTTTTGAAAATTTGTAAAATGAATGAAGAATCTTTTATATATATATATTATAAAGCTAAAATCTTGTTGAAAATTTCATTATAATTTAGAATCCAATCTCACTATTATCATCCAGTTTTTTATAATTGATCGAAATTTCAGCCGTTAAACATACCAACATAAGAATTCGATAAATATTAACAAATTATACTTGAATTTTTGAATATCCGAAATAGAAGTAGCTGATTTTGCAGATAATTATATCAAAAATAGTTCCAAATAATTTAAAAATTATCAGCAAAATATTATTGATATAATTATTTTGATAAAAGCAATATCTGAATGATATCTGGCTAAAATTTCATTTTTTTTTGATAAACAAATTTAAAATTTGAAAAAAAAGCGAAAATACCAAGAAATTTGCTGAATGAATTCTTATCAATGGTTCGAATCTCGACAACAGCATCTTCACGATGACTCGTCCGCTGTAAATATGAGATGAAATGCTGCGCAAGAAATCCACTACCGCCCGTTATGGCAACAATTTCCTCAACCATCGCCTTTTATTACACCTTTCGACCGAATTCTTCGCTACTACTAAAATGGATGAATTCATTCTTATCTTTAAGAAGTTTTACCTTAGTAGGTGGAACATTCCACTCTCATTCATTCTCTCTTTCCTTTCTTGTCCTCTTTTTATTATACGATTTCATCTATTATTCGATTCAAATATCGCATTTCTTCAACTGCCCTATCATTTTCTGTTGACTGAATGATACTATGTCACTCGTATTGTGTTAATATTTAAGTGAATACTTAATAAGCCGATCATACAATTCGAATTGCTGCATTACATGATTAACACAACGAATACAAATACAAACTATGATAGGAATAGGAAAATGAATATAAAAGAGTAATTAAATATTTTTTTATCCCATAAGTCAATCAATAAACCTCATCATAAATATAAGCAAGAATTTGGTGGAAATAATAAACAAATTACATTTCAAAAATACGAAAATTACCAATATTTTTTTATTTATATTGACCTCTGAGAGTAAACAGAAGTTTAAGACGAAGTAGATCGAAGATTTTAAAGGCATTTTTAAAGAGATGAAAGTTTCTAGGTTTTAAGTTTGCAAATTAATTAAAAGCGATGATGGCCAAAGGCATACTGATGATTATGGAGTTGATTTAATTCGAAAAAGCTAGAATTATCAATTAATCTACGGTTTTTGCTGATTTCAACAATCGTTCGTTAATATGCATATTGACGTCTATGATGACAATATTTTTGATTCAAATCGTAAATAATTATTTCACTTCGAATAACAATATTTTTTCAAAATAAAACTTCACAAATTAATAAATTTAATTACAATTTGAATTTAACTAATCCAATAAAAAATGAGCAAATTGGAAAAAGAGAGTGATAAAAAAAAAGGCAAAACATAATTAAAAATACAGTATTGGCATTTTTTGAAAACTGAAAATTTTGACAAAACATTCGATTATAAATAATGACATCATTTGGATTTTTGTGCTACATAATGGTGCTACATAATGCCGTATCACTAAACACGAACCAAATACCACATCTAATACAAGTTTGTTTCAACGATTTATGCATCCTGATAACTTTTTGCAATCCATCATTTTAAGGTTGAGCCAAATAATTCCTAATTGACTATTGTCCAGACCTTTTTAGTATCAACACCTCAATAATCGTAAATGATTAATGAAAAGAACTGTTTGTCTTTGTCTTTTCCATCAAACTAACTGCATAATCTTCAATACATCCTTGGAACCACCATTTTCTGATATCGGCTATTATGCGGGACCTAACAATCCTCTGGTGAAGATATTTGCATAGTTCACAATAACTGCTCACTCCAAATGTTTTCTCATAATGTGTTGTCCATTTCAAATAACTGAAAATATTGTGGATACAATATAAATAATGCAAAATATCGATTTGAAAAATAAATCAACAATACAACGTTTCATCATTTCGTGTTTTTGAATGTTTTTCCCAACGTTTGTTATTACTTCATTTTTTTTTGTTTTTTAAAAAATATTATTATCGAAGTAGTTGATACCTCAGATAGGCCGTATTATTATTTAACAAATATTGTAAATAATCCGCCAATTCACGTGGTGATGCAAAATCATCTGCAGCAATGAATGATCCAGATGGTAAAATGCCTTCATATATAGACCTTTTAGTACCACTGGTACTATCAATCTAGCCAGACATTTAAATAATTTTTCAGTAATATAATCACGACATATGCTATTCTCGAATGCCAAATAGAAATGATGCTGCGCTGTAATTTATAATTCATAGAATGAGCATCCGAAAGGGTGGATGAATGAAAAATTGAATTAAAAAGTTAAGGTGATAAAAGCACCAAATTCTTGTATTTCGCATTCCTGATCACAAGGACTATTGTTACACGATCCGTATTGCGTGATATTCATATATGTTCGAAGTTGTTCTACATAAAATTCACGTTTCGATTTAGTATGACAATTTGAAACCAATTGTAAAATAGATTGTACTTTACTGCTAGCTATTTTCACCACCTTTAAAAAAGATAACTTTTTGTTAAATCTGAAATCAATAAGATATTTTAACTTATCAAATATTAAGCCATTTTATAATACTAAAAAAATGACACACTTCGCTCCAATTCCAAATTCGTTCTCGTGGTGTAAGATTGGTTATTTTTTCATCATGCCATATGGCATGTAAATGTCGCTGTCACGCCTACAACGATGTTGATTTAATGTTCTCATAAGAATGATAATATGCAAATTTGAAAGATGGTATTTGCAACTGACTCCGTCAAAATATTTTATTTAAGATATAAGTTTTTTTTATTCGGTTTTCCAAAAATTTTTAGATGATTCTGAAAATTTCGATTCGAAACATTTGTAATTGGAATTCAAGCAGAAAATCTATCATTTATTCATATTTTAATTAAGAAATTCTAATAAAATAAATTTGCCTTAAAATAATATGAATACCTATAAGTCATTGTTATATTGAAGTAATCTTCTGTTACAAAATCCAAGTAATTAAACGTATAAAAGGTGATTCTTGTAATACAAATACAAATAACTGTTCGGGATCCCTAAATTTAGGTAATCGTCCCAAATCTCGAATATGAAATAATACGGCTGCTGCTTTCAACAATTGCCTGAAATGATCATATCACATTGCATCGTTATGTCTTTGGTCGAAGATCACTTGGACCGCTATCCTTCTTAGTGAACAAATCGGTATCGTGACGATTGTTAAATCATTTTGTATTATTGATTTGCTTGTTATCATTGAATCAATACATGCGTTAAAACATTAGGATTGTGTTTTTTTATAGTTGGAGCTTCTAGAATTCGTACTATTTGGTATTAGAACATTCCTTCAAAACTGAATTATCACGATATTAATAACTGGATTTTATATCTATCCCTCTATAAAAAAAAAAAAGAAAAGAAAAAAAGAACAGGTTGATTTGGGCAATTTTACAGAGCAATTTACATTATAAAGAATCATCTAGCCAGAATTGAAGGATGGATATCTGATGATTTCCTGGCTGTTGTATTTATCATAACTTGGCAAATATATTAGAAATATCATTTGTACTTTGTAAACTGACAATATCAAATAATATTATTTTTCGCTGAAGCTAACAAATAATATTTACTTGTTATCATCGGTAATTATACAGTGATAAGCACAATCATTCAGACTTTGCTTAATATTTCGATCCCAGGGATCAGAGAAATATGTTGTCCACGTAAGTATCAATGGTGGTGATAATGATGTACGATCCTAAAGTTTCATAAAATGAAAAATAATATTAGAATATTGATAGTTAGCTTTAACAGTAGTATGCTTTATCATGAAATAATTTATTATGCTTCGTTTTTTTAAAGGAATAAAAAAGAAAGTAAATCTAATGAAGAGCAAACAAAAAAAAACGTACCAATTTTCTTGCATTAAAAATTCGTTCAAAAATCAAAGATTCATTGAATGTCTTCCATCGTAGATATGCATATGTGAAAAGAATGATAAATAGTATAAAAAAACCAAAGCATAATTTTAACCATTGCAATTTCATCCTTTCTCAAATGATAATATCAATTGCTCTTTTAACATTTATACATGACCAATGGATTCAGTTGACTCACTGACAAAAAATTATTTGATGCTTGTTTAAAAGACGATATTACAATTAAATTATTGGATAGAGTATGACGCAAAGAAATAACGAATTTCGAAATTTAAAAATAAGCATTGATCTACATGATATCAATGAGTTAAGTTGAAATTAAATTCCCTCTTTCACCTCAGGAATGATAATATTCCTCTCGCTATCAGTGCTTTGATAGGATATCGAGCTATCTTTGTCACTTTCCTGTCAACATCGAACATAGTAGTCGTCATCAGTGGATCTTGGCCAACCAAATAATTAATCATTATGGATTTTCGACTTTCAAGAATCTTTTAAATTTTTAGCATACTTGACATTATTTAACTATTACTAGTTACATATTTTGCTAAGCTAATTATTATTAATGCGAGTTTAAAAGATCCTTATAACAAATTTGGAAAAATCTAAATTCAAAAGTTTTGGTTACGAGAATATGTAATGCTAAAGAAAAAAGCAATCTGATAGATATGCAAATTTTTTAATTTTTATTTTTTAAAAATTAACAATTTGCATATTCGAATTTGAAGAAATTCTGGAGATAATGAAAATGCTTAACATACGATATGGATGAAGGATGGATATATTTTCATGTGCATTTTTTCTTTGCAGCAAAACGTTATCATATAATTCTAAATCACGTGACACACGCAAGAATAAGCTTTGGAAAAAAATTTCACTATAATTTTTATAACTCTAAAATAGTATAAGTGAGATTCGTAGAAAAATGAAAGCAAAAAAAGTCTCTACGATGATGCATCACTGTAAATGAAATGATTCTAGCAGACGATTTGCTATTGGGGTCATCGTAGACGCAAATCAATTTTAGGATTGCTTTCTCATTTTTGGATATTTGATGCAATTATTGTTTAAACCATTTTTCAAAAACTTGGAAAAAATTTTCAAAAAATATTTTTTTAACATAATATATTGAGCAAGCAAATTTCAACAAAGTTATCATTTTTCACAACGATTCGAACGAAATGAATGAATGTAATTGAGTAACACTGTAAATGACTTTCGAGGTACGATACATATTCATCCTATTAAATCACTTAATTAATTAACACATGTTGTGATTGTAACTTGAATAGATTGCCTATTATCAGACTACCATATTCTAATAATTCGAATGATAAAACCACATTTGAATATCATCAATGAAAATGAATTTCGTTTAAATTTTCAGGAAAACTAATTCTGAAGCAAAAGTTAGTTTGAAGTATACGAAAAATCATTCGCCGCCTGAAATAATCAATTATATTCAAGAAAAAGTAACCATATGATCATGCATTGTGACATTTAAATTATCGATCAAAATGCATTTAATAAGATTAACGTACAATGGTAGAATGCAACACTCAGTACAATGCAGGATTGTTGAAACTCTGATAGGCTATTCATTTAAATGCTTTTTTTGAAGAATGTATTCGAAAGTATAGAAGGATTGGTTCCAAATAGAAAATAGATAATAAAATAGATAAGTTTACTATTGTAAAGTTAAAAAGATCGATCAACTTAAAGACTGGTCGATAATTACTTTTCAGCAAAGATGACATGTTAATATTTTGTTAGGGATATATTGTTAATTGTTAGGAATAAATATTGCAAGCTTATCTTTTGATTCTCGAATGAGGAATAATCAAGCGAAAGTTAGAACAGATGGGGATAGATGAAGTGATTGGAATTGCTAAGATTGAAAGTCAGAAATAAACATGATATTTTATCGCTATTTTTTGTTTGGGATTCACATAATCTATTGATTACATTGATAAGCAGTAGATTATGATCTTTATCTTTATCTGTCTTGTCAGATTTTATTTATTTTCTCTGTTATTGCGAAAAAGGAAAGAAGATTGATTGAAATTGCTTTCAACGATGCTTGATGATTTAAAAACTATATTTTTACATCGACCACATTTTATGCAAATCAATCATAACAATCAAATATTTTTACATAACAATCAAACAATCTATCATATGCAAAATATCTTATACAAATGCCATAGCTAGAAACTATGCTGCAATGCAAAGAAAGCATGGAGAAATGCATTAGAAATTTCAACAAAAAGATGAAAAATAAAATATATATGAAATAATTATAGCTAAATACAAAGGATTTCATTAAATAAAACGAAAACAGTTTAATAAAAGAAAAAATTATTTAAGAATAATTCATATTTTATCCATTTTTGTTATGATGGAAATGAAAAATTTGATAGCCATTCTGCCAAATCGCACAAGAATAAAAAATTTAATCACTTCACTAAATATCAAATTATGCATATGATTATAATTACAATAACATTAAATCATATTTTCACTATCTATTTCTTCATCAACAAAGTTCGGTTGTTTTTGTTAGATATGGTTTGTCTGTTGATTCAAAAGATTACATTAAGTTGGCATCATTTTAGGTCACTGGATAGTTTTTAATTTTTGAAATTTTAATTAAGGATTAAAAGTCATTGAATATAAAATGCAAAGTGATTAAT
Organism: Dirofilaria immitis; assembly: GCA_024305405.1. Taxonomy (NCBI): domain Eukaryota; kingdom Metazoa; phylum Nematoda; class Chromadorea; order Rhabditida; family Onchocercidae; genus Dirofilaria; species Dirofilaria immitis. The sequence continues at coordinate 1,583,149 of JAKNDB010000070.1, forward strand.
AATTTTTATATAATTCTTCATGAAGGAAAAGAAATTTTCAAGTGAACTATATATGAACGAATAAATAAATAAGGCAAGGAAATTTCATTATTAAGTTTTAGTACGATGCAATTGATGAATATCTCGATCAATATGATGGGCAACATGCCTATGATCTGATTAAAAAGGTTCGATGATTTATCAGACAAAATTCTTAATTCTTTAGTCTAAAGTCCTATTTAATTGGAATAATTATGCGTAACAAAGATTATGAGTACTTGCTGTTGACCGTACTTAACATAACCGCCATAAATTGAACCATTTTACAAATTGTTAACCAAGATCAATAGTTATTCAAATATAATCAAATAAGGCTCAAAATAATTTTAGATGATATCTGAAAATGAAATGATGAATGTTGAGATAGCATATCGTCATGCGCATGCCTGCTATATTCTCTCAAATTTCTGTCTTTCTAACGAAGATGAACGTTATCGCTTACTAGAAGAAGGTAAACAATATTTCTATGATTTTCCTTAGCAAATACTAATGTCATTCTTTCCGTTTTCTTCGACTTATTATGCTATCACATAAGATTGTATAAAGACTTTTGGCACAATATATCTTTCAAAGATTTATGTGGAGGAATCTGAATAATAATACTGCCTGTTAAGCATATCATTCCTGTAAAATGGCATGCAAACTAAAATCGAACAATGCTGAAATACTAAAATGGTCTGCGATTATAACCGGTATTCTTGCTGAACTTAAAAGCTTAAATCATGATGAGCGAGTGGTTTATATGAAGGAATTTAAGGTAATTCAATAAAGTTGAAAGATGGAAAATAGCTAGAATGACAAACATCTGAAATATTTATTTCTCATAAAATTTCAAAATTTGAGATTTGAACTATATGTCGATCCTTATCGATTTCTTTATGCAGAATTTAGCTGTTTCCCATTCATCTGAAATATATCAACCACCAACATACATTTTTATATTTCGAGTTTAATTTTATGCTACTGTTTATAAATTAATATTTCGCATTATTTGTGCCAAAAATTGATGTTCACATCCTGTTAATACCAACTCTTAATCAGTTGTTGCAGAAATCAGACCAAATATTTATTTTTCCCAATCTATCTGAGAAGTTGCAAAGCGGTCCATTACGGATTCGTTTATTCAAAATAAATTAATTTATTTTGAAATGAGTCTATTTTATAAAATGACCCTACCTCAGAAACGACATAACTTTGCCGATGTACATTGTTGCCGTTGAACAACGTCTTGCCAAAAATGCCAACAGTGGGATTAGCACTAATTTTGAGAATCTCATTTTACTATCAATAGACGAATAGAAAGCTTAAAATTCAGTCCAATCATTTAAATTCTTTTATTAATTGGTTAAAATTGAAACTTATCATTCGATTTTTGCTTCGTTTTATTTTTCTATCAATTATGATTCGTCCAATTATTTGTTCAAACTTTTGTAATGGCGGCATTCGATTAATTCGAAAGAACAGATTTTCAGGAATTTCTGAATGAGGCACTGATTTATACATCTGACTCATCAGTCTATCATATGAATGGACGATTTTGTTATCGCGTAAGGCATTCCTTTCTGAATTGAAAAGTGCATTCGTGTGTAAATTAAAAATATTAACTTCGAGACTACATTGATTGTTACATTGCGCATAATGAGAAAACGTATGAATCATTTTTTCTGATTCATTCTAAACTTCGGAATGTGTCTTATTTTCGATATATATCAATCAATATATAAATATTGCTCATAATTCACGCAAATTTTAAATATTTTTAACATATATCGGGGATTAGAGTACGATATTTATTATGCTCTCTTATTCAATAGAAAAATATTATGAATCATGCTGCATTCTCAATATTTCTATCCGAAATTCTATTTAGAAAATTGCGTATATTAAAGAGAAATGAAACTTTCCTGTTTCAGATGGCTACATTAACAGAAGAAGAAAAAAATATGCGATAGATGCGTTTGGGTCATTACCAACATTGACCATTGATGAGGCGCTTAGTAATTTCCATAAAGTTCGTTAAATGCCTTATGACAAATTGAAGATGTCGCTTGATCCAAAGCAATTAGCAGCTCCAACGAATTGAATTTAATTAATTAAATAAATGAATTTATGTACATGTTCCAGAAGGTTATATAATATGATATTATCATGAATAGAAGGAATTTTGAAAATGCCAGAATATTCTGTAATTTATAATTTAGGCTGAAGAACTGAATCCAGGACACATTGACAACCTTATGTATCTTGCCAAGTGTTACATTGCCAAAGGTTCTTGATCCATGAATCTTTTTCTGCATGATTCTTTAAATTTCATACATTAAAGAATGGTATTATCGGTTTAATTAAATGAAGAACAAACAGAATAATCTTGGAGAATTATCAAAAATCAGATGACGCATCTTAAATTTAATCTTTGCGGTATTGAACAAACAAGAAATCATTTAGGCAACGATTCGGAAGCACGAAAATATTTGGTATCTGTGCTTGAAATAGAGCCTGTTGATGAGATGGATGAAGCACAGATTGCTGAAACACAGCAACTTCTAACCGATATTACAAAATACAGTGTTCAGGTAATTATTATTTTTATTGAATCCTTGGATCAAATAGATTAAATTTAATAAATTTGCAGTACTTCTTCATATCAATAAGTCTTATGAATTTGAACATGCTTCGTGTTCAATAAGTATGATATTTGTTATCATAAATTCTGTTAATGCAATCAATACAAAGAAATTATAAAACACTTCTCTAACGATTCAAATGGAAGAGAAAGACATAAATTTGAAACCTGATTCATTTTTCACCGAAAAAATTTAGAACAAAAACACTGGAAACTCAGACGACGGGGATACAGATTTAGAAGAAACAGAAAATAGTACCGATTTAACTAGCAGCGATTCTGAGGAAGAATCGAATATTATAGCAGTTGAAAAATCAAATCACGAATAAGCAAACAACAAATTTAGCAGTTGAAAACATTTTTATAATCAAAAAAATAAATTTAGGATTTTGCTGAAGTTACAGTGCAATGAAATTTCAATAAAGATATAATTGCAATTCAATTGAATATTAATTAAATTAAACTCGCCTAATATACATACCTATCGATAGTAAATATTAGTAAAAATTAAAAATTTCTTCCTACCACTATAATGAAAATGATAATAAAGGAATTCAACAAGCTTATTTGATCCATAGAATAATATAATTCACAAAAAAGCATTCATAATTTTATTGCTGAAAAAAAATATATTCGGAAATTTTTTGAGATGAATGCTGAAGACGTGAAAAAAAATCATCAAATTATTCTTCATTTCGATATGCAATATGTTCTTAGCACATGTCTGATCAATCCATTTTGTGCATTTTCTGAAAATTTGAAATGCAAAAAAAATAAAACAACTTCGGATTAGCATATCTTAAATTATATTTCGAAATCAAAATTAATTCTGTAAACTTACTCAACTATAAATCATAGAGCAACAGCAAATTTTTTCGTAAAAATAAATAAATGATAGTTATTTTTCATATGAAATGATTTCATTTTTTTTTTTTCTAAATAGTGCTAAAATTGATGCTTTTTGGGATCGAACAATTATGGATCAAATCTAGATAATTCATTTGTAACATGCAAAGTTTATCATATACATTTATGAGAAGTGATTGTTCATGTTTAGCGAATGCGCTTTATTGTTAACTTGATTTAATCAGAAAAACTGAATTCACTTTGAAACTATAAGTGTGCAATTTTTTATTCACAAATAGAGAATGAGTTATTGCAGTATTTCCCTACTTGGGTACCTATCCTTTGTTTGCAACTATTCAAAATTAGAAAAATATCGAGATCCATAAAATTTTAGCAAATGAAAAGATTTGCAAAGTTAAGAAATGACAAAATTTGGCAAGAGATTCATAACTCTTGGGCTAAATGAATAATGAAAATGGCTAAAGATAACGCAGTGAACCAACCAAAATATTATATTATACAGTATCAGAATGACAGATTGTCACTACAAAAATGAAATTCGATGTATGACCTACGATTTCTGACTGTATTCCACCTGTTGATAAGATTTGAAATAGCTAATATTCCCTTTTAAAAAGGTTTTTAATAGAAAAATATACTTTTTTTACCAGACAGTAGAACGAATCAATAGCTCTTGCGATCACACTTGTAGATAATTTCAGATTTCGATGAAATCAAGGAATTGATAGATTTTCTCACTCTTACTTCCAGAAGTATAAAAATTAATGATTTTCTATTGTCTATTTATTATAAAGTATTATGTAAGGTCAATAAAGGTCAGCTATTGTCGACATAATGTAGTTACAATACAGGAAGAAAGTAAGAGCAATTAATTTCATAGTAAATCAACTGGAAATGCAAATTTTTTCTTTGGAATGATTCAAGTGTCTCCTAAAATGGATACAAATTAAAACTAAACAAGCAATATTTATTCAAAATCGTCTAGATGAAATTAAGAAAACTAAAATAAATTTCAAATATGTGCCTCTACAACTGACAGTCTTGCACATATAGCCATTAGAGAAACAAAAATCAAATAACTTTTTGTATGGAATGGACTTATTTGGTTGTTTGAAACGAAGGCCAGCAATATTAATTCACAACGAAAAAGATAAAAACAGTGGAAGAATTGAAAAAGAAAATCAAAAAGAGATGTATCAAAATATGACGAAAAAGAAAATCTTTTGGATATTAATCGGTTTATTAGCTAGGATCAATTACTCAGAACAACTATTCAAGTATTTAAATTATTAGTCGTATCTGCTACAAACAAGTACTTATTATCAAAAAGTATCTCTAAAAATCTATTAACGCTCAAGACTACACAACTGCAGAACACTATCTTATCAAAAATCTCAGAAGAGGCAAAAGAAAAATTGCAACTAACAACTGATAATAATGGATTGCTAAAAATCAGTGCACATATAATAAAATCTGAATCGAGCAAGAATGCAATTTATCCAATTTACCTTCCAAAAATATCACACGATAATACCATACCACTGATCAACACGAATATACATGAAAAAATGTTCCATAGTGAGATAAATCAAACACTAAATTAAAACGAAATTTCTGGATAGAAAAAGGAGAAGTACATGAAAAGTACTATTAACAGAGATTCCATGTTATGTAAACGATGGAACAATAAATTATTCCAACTACCAAATTATCTCCCATATTCAAAAGAACATGTATTAGATTATGATTCAGTCAACATTAAGGAACAACTACCAAATGCTTGATTGCATTGTTTTATTATTTGACTACTCGTACGACACATCTTGAAGTAGTACAGGATTTACGTGGAAGCTTTTCTACATGTTACGAAGATTTATTGCACGTCATAGAACATCAGAAACAATAGTAAGTGATAATGAATTTAATTTTAAAAAAATAAATGAGATTTATAATGTAATAGAATATAATCTCAATGAAAATTTTTCAGTATTTTGTTACTGCAGTAAGAATAAAATTGAATGGAATCATATTACTCTTCACGTACGTGGTAAGGAGGAACATATAAACGATTGAATGGAATGATAAAATCAGTATTTAAACAAGCGTGAAAAGACACTTTCTAAACGAAATGTAATTATAATCGTCGTGGAAATTAAGGCCATGGATAAATTATTCAGAACAACTATTTGAGTATTTAAATTATTAGTCGTATCTGCTACTAACATTAAATATTGTTTGCTTTATTTTTCTTGGGAAATACTGCTTTGATAATATTTCCAGAAAAATTCTGTATGCTAAAATTTGATCATCTTATAGTTTTACCTGTCGATAAAATATGGTCATTTTATAGTTTTACTTGTTTTTGGTTTCAACTCCCGATATTGTCTTATTTCTCTAAAAACCTTTTTCAGCATTTTTTCTTATTGCAAAATAATGCGTACAGTATTTTTCCCATTTTTTTTCTACCATGAATTTAAAAATAACAATGCAAATGACTTAAATTTATTTAGTTTCATGGGATTTTGATAAATCCAATTTTCTTAATTGAATTTAGAATGAAAGATAAGTGAAAAATTTAATAGAAATTTTTCAGAATAAAAGTTAAATCTTATTCATACAGGTTTTTATAGTACACTTTTGAGCAATACCAATTCATTTAATTGTATTATTTTTTAATCTTCACAGCACAAATTTTTTTATCAATTTAATAATTTTAATGTTATTTGAATGTTTGTTAAAATTCTGCGCAATTGTAAATTTTTTTTGAACAGTTATATACTGTTTATTATATTATGAATAGAGAATATTTGATGAAATCTTTATTTATATATATATATATATACAAATTAATTCCATAATTTAACACTCAATAGATTCTCTGTTGCAACATTTTTAGAAGAAATTTTAAAAATTATCAAATTTATTTTCTTTTCAGAATTATTTTCTCACTTCTTAACATTAAATATTGTTTGGTTTATTTTTCTAAGGGTATACTGTTTTAATAATATTTTCAGAAAAATTCTGCATCCTAAAATATGATCATTTTATAGTTCTACCTCTCAATAGATGTCGGAAAATGTAATTAAAAATGTCAAAGGAGAAATGGTGGCGAAATCAAAGAATGTAGTCATCATACAAAGAGATATTAAGAAGATCAAATAGCGGGTAAAGAGGGCTTACAGAAGGAATACCAAAAATTTAAAAGTAGGGAATTTTGATGAATGGAACCAGTTCAGTTCCGATTCAACTTTCAAAATCGACGGGAGCGGCAGACATAATCCAACATTCAAAAACATGAGCAACGATTTATCGAGATCCATAGTTCAAGCGGATCGACATCATAAAAAAGTTTAAAATGAATATTGAGGTAATTTTTCTTTTCTTGTTACTAAGCCTTCAATTCTTACTTTATATTACCTATATCTCCATAAGCGCGATATCATGTATTTTCAAATCTAATAAAAATATTATGGATATAAAGAAATCATAAGCATCAAGAATTATCAATTTTCAAATTATAAATAAACCAAAACAATATATTTTCGAAAAATATATAAATTTCCTATCATTGCTCTGAAAAATATTTATCTCTAAGAAATGAACTGTCAAATTGTCACGCATTGTTGTCATTATTGATTCTTATGGAGTTTAGAAGCACCAGAGAGACATCTTTGAAATGTTAAATCATTTATAATATCTAAAGACTTCATCCGATTCAAAAAATTTTGGTTAAGCGTTTATTGTCTTATTAATTCACACATTTTTTGATCTAAATTTACCATTATACAAATTTGAAACAGGTGAAAATAAAATTTTGGTAGGTCTTTGCAGAGATCCATTAGTATTGAGTGGTTTCCTCTTGTTACTAATCTAATAAACAGCATGTAATTTGTTCAATAAGGACCGAGGAAAACTTCCGAGAGCTGTGCGGAATTTGAACAAACATTTGAGCAGTACCAAAATCATTAAACACAGAGAATTTGATATTTTGAGAATAGAAAACATAGATAATTCAATCAAATTGATTGGTACTCTTCAAAAGTGTGTGAAAAAAATCCGTATGAATAATAATTAATTCTTTCTTAAAAATTTTTATTCTTCAATTTTTTCATTTAGTTTTATTCGATATGCGATTAAAAGAAATATTTAGGTATTAAAATTCATGTATTAAACAGTGATGAAATCAAATTAAATGCATTATTATTTTCAAATTAGTGATAAGAAATCGAAACTAAACTAAAAATGATGAGAAAAAATGGCTGTACATAAAAAAGGAATTGAAAGAGTTTTCGAAAACACAAACAACATTATCCATTAATTATTAATTTGAATTGGGGAGTATCGAGGTTTTTTAGATTTCTAGATTGCTTTTATTCATTCATATTCATTTATTCATGGTTATCGAAATTCAATCAATAGTAAAAATCTAAAAGGTGAAACTAATTTTTTTAATTACTGTTTTTTGAAATTTTAATTTTTCCAACTATGCAAAATTTGGCTTAACTAATTTCGCAATGATATTCTTATCTCGAAGCACAGCAATACATATTATTTGAAAACTTTAGAAAAATTAAAATGTATCCGCTGTCAATCAAGCATTTGAAACTTTTGATCCATCAAGTATATGGTAAATTTGAGAAAAGATGATTTGTTAACATTGCTGAGTCACTTGAGCCCATGTGTAACTATGAAATTGTATTAACATTGAACTATGAAATTGTGTAACTATGAAATTGTATTAACAAATTATATAGATGATGATAAAGTCTGCCAGTACTTCGTGTTGAAGCTTAACAGCACCAAGTTTAGAAAGAATTTTTTTCATCGTGTGATATGAAATGGTTTTATCAATCAATTGAAATTTGAAATTGTATAAGGTGATGATGATTTTAATCAATTATAGGAAATATCCGAAATATTCTTCTAAATCATCAGATTGTGCTTTTTCTTGTCATTGAACCACTTATATCCTTCTTCTCGTTCTAACGATGAATCTGATTATTCGTTCTCATTTAATTGTTGTTGCAATATTATTTCTTAATTTAATTTAGAAAAATTTTTATTTGTTTAAAGGTTTTGTAACAAATATATCTTATCATCTTTCATGCTATTTCATCGTTACTATTTAGTATTTATTAACTTCATCAAATTTTCACAAATTATATTTTATTCTAAATTTTGCTGCTACAGAAATACAAAATATGCAAATTATTCACAGCTAAATATAATGAAGCAATGCTTTCTGATCGAGAATTATGAAAATTGAATATATCACATTCAAAATCTGATTTTTAAAATTGAAATTTTGCTAATCTGATTATTCAATCATAAATCACACGATCTATCGGACTTAATAAAAACGGTCATTCCTCAGTTGCAATAGTTGTTAAGTTGATGGACTGGTTAGTTATTTTTAAAAATTTGTAATTATATATTTTGAGGAATATGTAATTATATATTTTGAAGAATATTTTCTTGTCATTGAACCACTTATATCCTTGTTCTCGTTCTAACGATGAATCTGATTATTCTGTTCTCATATAGCAATTTACAGATAATTTTGAATATTTACTGTAAATATTTCCGCATATTGAATTACTGTGATAATTCACCGATGGTTTCATATTATTTTGTAATAGAAGAATTAGGTGAAAATTCGATCCTAACACCAACTAACAAAAACTTTAGAGAGAAAAAAACTAGAATTATTTTACAGAAGGATTAAAATTTTATGAATTTTTGAGATCATAAATCACACGACCTATCGGACTGCATAAAAACGGCATTCCTCAGTTGCAATACTTGTTATGTTGCTGGACTGGTTAGTTGTCTTTTAAAAATTTGTAATTATATATTTTGAAGAATATTTTTATGAAATATTTTCCAGAAGTCCATACTAAATTTCTGTCGTTCACGCAGGTATTTTTTATTGGCAGAAGTTATCCGCGAATTAGATCAGCATGTTATTTTTCTATTATATTGCAATTATTATCTTGCCATCATATATCGCACAAGCAACAGTAAGTAAAAAAGTCATTGTTCTCCGTATAGAAATTTAATGTCCATAATTTTTTGTTTAGAAATATTTTTATTTAGTTAAGAATAGAATTTTTTTATAGAAAGAAGCGAGAGTTAACACAGTTTTTACTGCTCTCTCAATTTCCTTCGAAGTATCGATGTTTCGCAAAACAATCTGTAGCACTACGATACCACTGAAAATTTATACAGTCAATTTTCGAATGATTTTAGAGCAGCAGTTTATCATTATTTCCATTGCATTCACATTATCATTTTCTTTCAAATCAGTAATATAAAATAGTTAAATTTATACCCTTTTCAAACCATTACTATGTCTAAATCTGTTTGTGAATTATATTAGTAACTAAATAATGATGAAATGTCGTTAATCGAAGATCGCACGCTGATATCTTTGAATTCTATTTATTGAGGATGTCTAAAAGTTGCAAGAAAAATAATCATCAAATCATATAAATCATTTCCTACTATTTCAGGCATCAAATAAAAACAATCAATTAATACAAGCAAATAACATATGTGATAAGCAATTGCAATATTCATCCGTTCTGCAAGCTCATAATACGACACATAAAAATAGAAAAAACTTGTATGCAATGCATGAGGGAACGAATATTTTCGTTCTCGTAGCCTTAAAAATCATATAATGATAATTCATGAAAACGAAAGAAAATTCAAATGTATATGTGGTGAGCAATTCTCATATCGAAATACCCTGAATGCTCACAATAACATGCATACGAACAAAAAGAATTTCAATGCAACGTATGCGGTAAGAAATACGGATATCAACGAAGCTTAAGAGTTCACATACAGACAAAACATGGGGACAAAAAGAATACAAATGCAATATATGCGGCAAGAAATACATTTATACGCAAAGCTTGAAAGCTCATATACGAGTAATTCATGGGGACAAAAAGAATTCAAATTTAATGAATGCGGCAAAATATTCGATCGAAATGTTAGTTTGAGAAAACACAAGATGAAGCATAAAATTTTATCAAAAGCTTCTACAGTCAACTCTTTGATACCGATGATAAGTGATGGTATCTTTGCCACAGATATTTTAATAAAAAAAAATAATTTCAGTTGCAGAGGCTACAAATTATTGTATTTTGATGGATTAAATTGTATTTACTGTTTTTATCTCTGCCATTATATTTTGGTTGAATGTCAATAGCGATTGATGGAAAGTGAATGAAAAATTTTGAATGATAGTAGAATAGAATTACATGTTTCATTTCATATTTCCTATGTTATTTTGTTCTGTTATGATAGAATTCATTTCATTCGTCATTTTCACTGCAATTCAAAATTGTATATGTAAATTTTTTTCTCATATTTCTTGTTTTCTTTCATATTGAAAATTAGTTTTGAGTGATTTGCAATATCTAATTAATCCAGATGATAAGAAAAAATCTTTATTTTTGAATTTAAAATTTCTGCTATGTTTCATTTTATCAGCGGTTATATGATACATGAAATATTATGACAGAATTAATAAATTAAATTGTTTCGTATAATACATGAGAGATGAGATTCCAATAGCTCTCCGATATGCGAGTGATAGTAATCTGATAGCGACATGATACTCAGAATCGAAGTAATTTGGAGATACATTATGACTGAGCTTAAGAACTGATTCGGTTTAAATTAGGATGATAAGAGATGATATCTCATCTAGTTATCAATTATTAGAGAAAATAGTATTATCAATAGGAGTATATTGGAGATATTCATAATCTCTCTTTTTAACTAAAAATGTAGAAAATGTAGTCATGGTACTGATAATTTTTGATATCAGTTAAATAGGTTTTATTAACAATTAATATTTAGATTTTATTAACAATTAATATTTAGATAAAATGAAAGATTATTTCAGTAAGCCTTTTTCGAATTTTGCAACTTAATAGTAATATAAAAAATAGAAATTAATGTTATAATTATTGGATTAGCATTTTTTTAATCATGAAAAAACTTAGAAAAATTCGATTAGTCATACATTGTGACAGATATTCATTGAATCTTCACATCCTACATTGAGAATTGAAAAGTCGAAAAATTGAATCACTGTCATATACTATACTAAAAAAATATCATCAAATTAAAATAACAGAATAAATCAAGACCTGATTCTTCCTTGTTTAATTTTTTTTGTCAATTTCTTTTTCAAAAAAAGCAGATTTGAGATTCGTTAAAAGAAATATTATATGAACAGCAGTCGCTGAAATCATAAGGAGAACCACAGAATTAGTAATTCCTTTCTTCTGGATTTAATATTGCTAAGATTATGTTATACGTGCGGATTTATCGTGCAATGTAAAATGTTATACAAAATTGCCTGCCTGTTGTGTCAATGAACTCTGATAAAATGCTCCATTTCCTCACGTTAACTCTGATAAAGGACTCCATTCCCCACGTTAACAAAGGCGCCATTTATTTTTATTTGCAAAACTGTACCAGGACCCTCCACCTACAAGAGCACCAAATTCTCGTTATGGAGAATGTGCTTCAAGGAGATTAGTTGGATGGGCATTATTTGCTTTCCTTTTCCATTGGATTGTGATGTCGTCATTAAAACTGTACATTGATATCATTGAATTTGTATGATTAATATTGTAATCTGCGTCCGTTAATTTTTTTTAATTGATTCTATTCTCGTCTATTCATGAATTCGACTTAACTTAGACTTTCTCAATTTCAGCTTTTTCATCAAAGTGTTTTTTATTTGAAATTTCAGGAAAAATTTGGCAATCTCATCTATTGATCTGAATCTACTCCTCGCATTAACATAGTTCCTTTAAAATTGCTACAAGATATGCCTCATTAAAAGTATGACTAAGTTTTCCTTCGATTTCCAGTGGTGTTTTCAACTGTCAACAACATAGAATCTGGCAACGTTGATATTTGATCTAGTCTGAAATCAAGATATTTCTTAATGCAATTTTGAATATCCTGAATATTTTTAATTCAGTCTTGAATTTTTCTAGTTTCTCTTCTTCTAACAAGCGGCAACGTTCATCTTCGTTAGAAAGACAGAAATTTGAGGGAATGTAGCAGGCATACGCATGACGATATGCTATCTCAACATTCATCATCTCATCTTCAGATATCATCTAAAATTATTTTGAGCCTTATTTGATTATATTTGAATTACTATTTGATCTTGGTTAACAATTTGTAAAATGGTTCAATTTGAGGCGGTTATGTTAAGTACGGTCAATAGCAAATACTCATAATCTTTGTTACGCATAATTATTCCAATTAAATAGGACTTTAGATTATTTGTCTGAGAAATCACCGAACCTTTTTAATCAGATCATAGGCATATTGCCCATCATATTGATCGAGATATTCATCAATCGCATCGTGCTAAAAGTTAATAATGAAATTTCCTTGCCTTATTTATTTATTCGTTCATATATAGTTCACTTGAAAATGTCTTTTCCTTCATGAAGAATTATATAAAAATTATTAATCACTTTGCATTTTATATTCAATGACTTTTAATCCTTAATTAAAATTTCGAAAATTAAAAACTATCCAGTGACCTAAAATGATGCCAACTTAATGTAATCTTTTGAATCAACAGACAAACCATATCTAACAAAAACAACCGAACTTTGTTGATGAAGAAATAGATAGTGAAAATATGATTTAATGTTATTGTAATTATAATCATATGTATAATTTGATATTTAGTGAAGTGATTAAATTTTTTATTCTTGTGCGATTTGGCAGAATGGCTATCAAATTTTTCATTTCCATCATAACAAAAATGGATAAAATATGAATTATTCTTAAATAATTTTTTCTTTTATTAAACTGTTTTCGTTTTATTTAATGAAATCCTTTGTATTTAGCTATAATTATTTCATATATATTTTATTTTTCATCTTTTTGTTGAAATTTCTAATGCATTTCTCCATGCTTTCTTTGCATTGCAGCATAGTTTCTAGCTATGGCATTTGTATAAGATATTTTGCATATGATAGATTGTTTGATTGTTATGTAAAAATATTTGATTGTTATGATTGATTTGCATAAAATGTGGTCGATGTAAAAATATAGTTTTTGAATCATCAAGCATCGTTGAAAGCAATTTCAATCAATCTTCTTTCCTTTTTCGCAATAACAGAGAAAATAAATAAAATCTGACAAGACAGATAAAGATAAAGATCATAATCTATTGCTTATCAATGTAATTAATAGATTATGTGAATCCCAAACAAAAAATAGCGATAAAATATCATGTTTATTTCTGACTTTCAATCTTAGCAAATTCCAATCACTTCATCTATCCCCATCTGTTCTAACTTTCGCTTGATTATTCCTCATTCGAGAATCAAAAGATAAGCTTGCAACATTTATTCCTAACAATTAACAATATATCCCTAACAAAATATTAACATGTCATCTTTGCTGAAAAGGAATTATTGACCAGTCTTCAAGTTGATCAATCTTTCTTAACTTTACAATAGTAAACTTACTTATTTTATTATCTATTTGGAACCAATCCTTCTATACTTTCGGATACATTCTTCAAAGAAAGCATTTAAATGAATAGCCTATCAGAGTTTCAACAATCCTGCATTGTATCTTATTAAATGCATTTTGATCAATAATTTAAATGTCTCAATGCATGGTTATATGGTTACTTTTTCTTGAATATAATCGATTATTTCAGGCGGCGAATGATTTTTCGTTTACTTCAAATTAACTTTTGCTTCAGAATTAGTTTTCCTGAAAATTTAAACGAAATTCATTTTCATTGATGATATTCAAATGTGGTTTTATCATTCGAATTATTAGAATATGGTAGTCTGATAATAGGCAATCTATTCAAGTTACAATCACAAGTATTTGTTAATTAATTAAACGATTTAATAGGATTAATATGTATCATACCGCGAAAGTCATTTACGGTGTTACTCATTTACATTCATTCATTTCGTTCGAATCGTTGTGATATCATAACGTTTTGCTGCAAAAGAATAGATGCGCATAGGGCATGAAAGATGAAAACCGATCTTGACACTTCTCTACACATTAAGCTTTGCACTAATCGCTTATTGTACATGCTGTTATCTTCTTCGATTAACTATTGCATTTTGATTATCTTTTAATTTGTTAAATAGGTTATATTAGTGCCAAATAAGTTGTTGAATGTTATTTCTTTCAACTATTTAAATTACTGCTCTTAATCTAATTGCATATGAGAATTTTGAAGTATTCTTTTAAAAATAAAACAATTTGTCATAGGTTTTAATGGTCCTCTTCATTTTACACTTAGGTCAAATTTTTCGTCTGGATGATAACTGTTGAGATATTGTTTTTGGAAGGTGAGCTTGCAGTTTAAAGCAGGATGTATGATAGTATATAGATTTAGCGATGATAACAAGTCTTCAATGACCGAAGTCACTACGACAATTAAAACGCTTAACATACGATATGGATAAAGCATATATATATTTTCACGTGCATCTGTTCTTTTTCTTTAAATGATCTATAATTTAGATCGTTGCCTTTAGATGTCAAAATTATTCTATTCGAAAATAATATACTACAAAATAATTTACAATGTTCAACTACTACCCTTCATTCATAATGTTTTTTTTTCATTTTTATTTGACATTGGTGTTAATCAATTTCAACGTTTATCATCATAGAAAGAGTGAAAAGAGATTGATGAATAGTGTTTTCATGAAAAAAATACAATCGAAAAAGCGCACAAAAAGAATCAGTAAAATTTATCAACAATTTCGAATCGAACACCATATTTTTCAAGACGATCATAGATGCCTGTCTCTTTGAATGCAGATGTTGGTGTATGTACACCACTATAAGGTGTTTTGACTTCAATCATTAGATTATATATGAAATTCAGAAAAAGTCGTAAAATTAAATCGCATTATAATCCAGGAAATTATAGGATTTTGTATATAAAACAATTTACATTACATGCATAAACAATTTACATTACATGCATTTCTTCTGCAATACGATTTGTGGCACGTTATTACGCCTAGTTATTAGCAAATTGTTGTGTAACTTGAAATTCAAGATATTCTGTTTCTTTTTTGATCCTATTTGATAATAGTCATCTTTTTAATCCAAATTTTAAAAAATTTACCCTTGTGGAAGTTTATCGGCATCTTTGAGTAAAGACAATGCAGAGGCCAAAACACAGGCTGAAGTGGTAACGTATCCAGCATCAGGTCCCACACAACGAGCTACGATCTATAGAAAATCACAATCAATTTCTCAATTATTTCGGAAATCAAAATTTATTTTTGATACACCTAACCCCTCAAACTTCAAAAAAGATACTTTTTTCTAGTAAAAAAAACGATACATTAAGAAAAGAATACTTTTTACTAGGGTATGCAAAGCAAACACAGTATTATACGACCAAGTAAAAACTGTCAATTCCTCTACATTTTTAATGAGTTTACACTTACCTCTTTAACTGGTTTAACACTGTAATCATCAAAAGAACTATGCTTTTCTGTCCAACCAGTACCAAAAACCAATAAGTAAATGACGCTTGCTTTACCTAAAATTTTAAAACATCCGTATAATTTCTCTCGATTTTATGAATAACATGATCGCTTACCAAATTACTATGGGAGTAACTACGTGTTACAGAAAATAACTGCTTGTTAAAATACTTTATAATCCACACAAATTTAATATTAAAAATCAAATTTGGAAATTGATTTTTCCTGCTCAGTTGTAGGTCCTGATTCTTTGAACATGCCAAAACTGCATAATCTTGGATGTTCCAACAAAAAATCCTTCATAAATGATATTTTAGCAACAACCATAAAAATCATAAGCCACATAGAAAGCAGGAAGGCCCAAATAACTGATTTAATTCGAATGAATGTTTCCACTTGAACCTAAAGTATGAAATGATGAAATCATATTACAATGAACTACACTATAATGGAAAAAATTTTTGATAAATTAACACTGATTAATCCTGATCCTTGTAGATACAATATTAATTGTTGAGAACTTTGATTGAGCTGCACATAACAATTCTCCTTTTGAAGAAGGAAATAATTAATAGAAGAGGAAGTGTTAAGCGATATGCTTGCCCAGCAACAGAACGAACTAATAAGCTGGCCTTTTAGGGCCTTATATACCATTTTATGCTGTTCCACTTTATATTTTCCCAACAAAATACTTGGAAATTATTTTTAAATGATAGTGATTACTATCTCCAACAAGGTCACTAATCTCTATATCAGCATCTGGAAATGATTGTTTGATGATTTTCTCTAATTCATTTAAACTACAGAAATTGCACGTATGAGACCAAATCCAAATCGTGAGGAAATAATTAAAGCAGCAAAAATTATAGGGGTACATGAATTAATACTAAGTTTACCAAACGTTATGATACAACGATTGGAAGCTTTGGATTCTCTGGTGAGCAGAAACAGCTACTTGGTCTTGCAAGAGCTTTTTATGGTAATACGAAGCTTTTAGTGCTTGATGAGCCAAATGCTAACTTAGATAGTAATGGAGAAGCGTGTCTTTCTTGATGTTATTTGGGGTACATGGACTTGGTTATATAGCTTCTACAAAAGAACCATTTGTTTATTGAACTATTTATGGTAAAATTAAGAAAGTGCTCGAGATGTTCAAACCGTCTCTATCATGGAGTTAATTCTTACGACATCTATAGCATTATTAGTTTTTATTCTGGAAGCATATAGTAAAAGAATCCGTTTATTTAAGGTGGCACTGAGTAAATCAATTTAATTAGCAAGAAGAGTTTCCAAATCTTACTACGCAATGATGCTCGCTCATGCTGGAGTGGCAACTCTAGTGTTGTAATTAAAATAACGTACAGAAGATTGACAACTAAATAGCAATTGCCAACTGAATTTTCTTTGATTGCATCACTGTATCTTTTAATTAATTGCAATTGGCGTATTGCGTATATGTAAGAATACATGTATAAGCTTTTCTATAAATAATATAATTGTATGGCCACTTCAATAGTGGCTGACATAAATCCGTATAAATTTTGTGCGATATCTGGATAAATTCCATATCTAATACTAATCTGGATAAATAATAAGTTAATTTAAAATTCTTATTAATTTATTAAAAATATTTCATCGATAAAAAGAACGATAGTATTTCTACCGATTCGATGCAACCAGAAGAAAATGCTGAATCACTTATTTTCTTTTTTGAATCAAACAGCAAGTATCTGTTATTGGTGATATGCACTACTGATAAGAATCAATAAGCACTTTAAATTCAGCAAAATTAAAGAATCTGAAATAATAATCATGAAGAACGTGGCAAAGAAAAAAGAAGACAGTAATTTACTGGTAAAACATTGTGGAGCTTGTATTCAAAATATTGAGATCGAGTGATGACACTTTTGTCTGCTCCTTTAAATGGAAGGCACCATCCATCAATCTTTTCATTGAACCAAAAAGAACTTCTAGAAAATGAATACAATTAAAATGGACATCAACAAAACATGTAATTCATCGTTTTAACTTTGATATATTTGTATAAATTCTCAAACCTTTTCGGTGCTGGGAATGAGCTTATTGGTAATTTCTCCGGCATGATGCTTCGTCTTATTTTATCTAAATCATCGGTCAAAATATTTATCATACGTAAGGTGAAAGTGCGATATGTGCCCACATTCGCCGAATAACCCTAAAAATTTTTAATGAAGTGCATTTACATTTGCACACATAGTACTAATTTTTAAAATGAAAAATCATTCTGTGCTAGCAAATTTCAAAATGTTTTGGTTGCTGCTTTTTAGCTTATAAAGTTGTAACTTTCTTAACAAAAAGATCTTAGTGAATATAAGATAGTCATTTAGGATACATATCATCAAAAGTTAAAATATAGTAAGACCAGATTAAAAAGTAGTGGAACCAGAATGCAAAACAAGATAAAAACTCGAATTTTCCTAAATTATTTATTCATTTCTTGCAACTGAAAAAATGGCAAAATCCATTCGAAAAAGGAGGCGAATTTATAAAGAACAGAACGAATCTTAACGATAACATTATTAATTTATCATTTCTCGAAAACAAAATAACACGAATGATATGAGTAAATGCATGAAAGTTTACGAAATCATACCGCAGGTCCTAAATTTAATTGCGCGAATGTTTCCACATGATTCAATTGACCGTTGAATTTATTTTTCAAAAAATTGACGCCCAAATCACAAGGAATACTATCCCAACCACATGCACTAACCACATAAAGACCTTTTTTGAGCAATATCATTGTATTTCAATTGCATCGATTCCAAGAACTATAATAAAATTGTAAAAATTTACAAAAAGTATGAAAAAATATTTGCAAAAAAAATATAGAAATCAATACCACAGGTTCTCCTGAAATATCCACATAATTAGCACCATTTTCTACAGCAGCCTTCACAACTACTTCTCCATACAGTCGATACTATAACGAGAGAAAAATAAATTTTATTATTTAAAATAAATTTTATTAATTATTTAACATAAAGCATAAGATGGAAAAAACTGGACCATATAAACATATATGGAAAATACATGATTGATTAATTTTAACTTAGCATTGATATTGAGGAATTTTACGAAAATCAAAAATTAATTGCTACCAGCAACTTACAGGACCAACAACATTTATAATGATTTTTGCTTGTTTCGCCATTGCTGCTAGTGTAGATTCATCATAACTGTCAGCAATAATTATTGGAATATTTTGTAAATTTTTATCTAAAGATTTTTATTATTTCACGCATTAAAAATTTTCACAATTCATCATTTTTTCGTAATATAAAAAGATTTCACTTTTTCTCCCCACCTTTACTTCTTCCTTTCCTCAGTCTCAATCTTTAGCATGTTATTGATATATTAATAGTGATATTAACATTTTGATAAATCAAAAAAACGCAAAAATTTTGTGGAACACTTACTCATTTCTTGGCTCAAATTTTCGAGCAATCTTTTTAATCGGGTTTCATTTCGTCCTGCAATAGCAAAGGTTACATTTTCCTGGTTCTGTTGTTCAATCAACAATTTAAGAACATAGACTCCCGTAAAACCACTGGCACCATATAATACAATATCATAACGCGATATCATCGTTCTATCTGCAAAAAAAAGAGATAAATTTCCTAAAACATATATTGAATTAAAACAACATTGGAATGACTTTAACATTCACAAAGCGTTTTGTCATCGCAATTATCAACCCCTTCAATGACTGCAATCAACGAGCAAATTTTTTCTGCATTTGAAAAAGAAACGAAGTTTAAGGTAATTGCTGTATACTAAAAAATGCGATAAATGAATGGCTCGGCACAAATTTATAATTTTCCTAAATTAATTTAACTTTTCTTCAATAAATCAAATGACGAAAAGACAGTTAACAATAAACATATGAGAAATATTAAAACAATCTATAAATGGTATGCAGCTATATTTATTAAAGTAAAATGATAGATCGAATTTAATGATTCAATTATCAAAGTATGCTTTATTGTTCATTCCCTACTAAACCACTATTGTTGAAAGGATGAGAAAGTATGGAAAATAAGAGAATGAAAAATGACCTTTAATTATTGATGTGTTTTGCTTATCTAAATATTTGCTTAGGCTAATTTAGACGGTTTTGAATTGGTAAAGGCGATTTATCTCTAATAGACAAATTGTAAAAGTATATATGGATATTATAATCTTGATTATCGATCCAATCAATTTATAATATTCGATTAATAATAACTTAACATTTGCTAGAATATTGAAAACCGACCTCTCCTTTCATCTTTAAACAATATAACAATTAAAAGAAAAATTGCGGGAGTACTTAATTGCAATACGATATATTGCGTCTCAGTATCGAAATCAATAATGAGAAAATTAAGAAATTGTACTATTAAAATTGATGACTAACGATTTGTTTGTAAAATTATCACATTAGGAGATTAAAAATTAAATTCCCCTCAAATACATAAATTTCAGTATTCTATAAAACTCGATACTCTTTGTTTTGCAGATGACGTATCATAACTTGAGAAGTATCGATACATTTTCATGCTTCGGTATATTATATGCAAAAAAAAAAACCTGTTGTTTCGAAATTACAAAAGTTTTACTTCTATCCAAAAAGTAAAATCAAACAAAAAAATATATACGAACAATTCTAGAACAATGCAAAAATAATAAACATTATCTAATCAAGCCTAAAATAATCGATCTTTTTTTCATTTGGAATTAATGAGATATAAAAACAAAAATTGAATTTCTGGAACATTAGAATTAAATATGCGAAATGATAGAAGATTAATTCGTAAATTTTAAGCCTAATCACATAACTTATTATAAATACATAATTATATTATAGAAAAGGTATACATTAATATTGTTATTCACTGAAACGAGTTTACAAACTGATGTGTGGTCAATTGATGATTAAAAAAAATACTTACAAGAGCCAAAAAAATCTATACCTTAGCAATTAATTCATTTAAGAAAATGTATATTGAAAAAAAAATAAAAAGGTTGCATTTATCACCATAGATAAACATATCAATAATGCCATTCATACTTAGTAAAATGACAATATGCGATATTAAAAATTTTTCGTAATAACATTTGTTTGATTAAGGAAGAAATTTTTGAACTCCTGTAGATATGATATAATCGAAAACATTTAACTTGATATTCAGAGATGAATTGGACAAATTAGCTACAGAACATTCAGGGAAGTTCCATGTGTGGTATACGGTCGATCAGGCAAAACCTGTCGCGAACGCTGATTCGCGAAACTCCAACATACAATTACATAATTAAATAAATTTCTTATTGTAAACAAATAAGCAAATAGATTACTCACTGTAAATTAATGCTCATGAAACTATGAATCATCCCAGTCATATCTATTCCTAAAATTGTTTTTCACACGTTTTTGTTGTTTATCTAACCAATCTACATCCTTTTGTTTAAACGCTTATTTTCCCACGCTAATCTCCCTTTTAACCTTACTGTAATGTTTCCTCCACATCCGGTATGTTTCCGGTGCTAGAATTAATCACTCCCACTTCTGGGAAGATATAAACCACGAGTGATCATCATCAAGTGGATTGTTATCACTTAAATACAATCAGTAATAAACGTTTCGGCTTCACGGTGTACGCTCAATACAGCTCCACTACACCCTACTCAATACCCAACACTGGTGACATTTGGTCCCCTCGACGTCAGCTCACGCCCAATAAATATGCGACATAAATTTTGGTGCCCGAGGTGAGGTACGATGTCAAGTACCATCATTGCCAGTATTCAACCAGCGAAGAACAGGTTAGTCTTTCTTCTTCAAGAAATAAATTCCCTAGAGTTAGAGTGCCCGAATCCGAATTTGTCACTCGAACAACAAGGAAATCTTTATACAACAAGGAAACAAGTACTCGAAGATAAACTAGATAGAATCCAATTATGCGTTAAGTCGCTTGAAGACGCATATGATAAATGGCTTAAATTTATTCAAACCATCACTGCAACAAAAAAAAGGAATGAAGAAGAAAAGGCTTACGAATCAATTACCGAAGGTGAACATGAACTATTCCAAATAATACATGAGGGGAAAGAGGCGCTGCTAACATTAACAAAATATAAACGTGAAGCCGAACAAAAGTCGGAACTATTATTCAAGAAGATGGGAAAGGTACAGGAAAAATTAACTCCTTCGAACTCTACGGTCAATCTTCCGCAATTATCCCTTCCTATGTTTACTGGTGATCCCAGGCAATGGCGTCAATTTTGGAGCAGCTTCACTGCAGCTGTCCATTCACAAGCAATTCCTGAAATTCAAAAGTTAAATTATTTGTATTCGTGTCTCAGAGGAAACGCGCTAGAAGCAGATATCGGGATATGACATTGCACCAGAGAATTACGAAATTATAAGACGATTACTTAGAGAGAAATATGGTGATCCCTCGACAGCAACGGCCATATTATATGAGGAACTCAGATCCATTAAAAGAGACGAAAAGGAATGGGTGAGAATGATCGAACATATTGAAAGAGTAATACGTCAACTAGAAGCACTAGGTGAGGATATGGAGCAATCAAGTATTGAGCATTGGATTGAGGATAAGCTGCCACATTGGATCTTGGATAAAGTATTTGAGCAAAAGGAGAAGGATGCGCCCTGGACAGTTTCAAAACTAAGAGATTTCTTGTTAAAGAGAGTCACTCGATGCGAAAAGGTCAAATTTTGCAAAACACCAAGCGCACATACTGATATTAAACCTACAATCAATAAGACAGGACCAAAGTTGAAATATAGTCCTGGAGGATCATCAGCACTATCAATGGTACATAGCAATTCAAAACTATTACCATCTACAGGTCGAAGTATTCAACACTCTTCGCAACCCGCGGTAGCTAAAAGACCGTGTGTATTTTGCAATCAAAATCATTGGGATAGCGAATGCGATGTCTATCCGACTGCTGATGGCAGAAGAAGTCGCCTCAAATTATTGAAGAAATGTTTGATCTGTTTTAAAGACAGTCACTTTAGTGAGAGGTGCAAATTAAGGAAACGATGTTTTTATTGCAAAGCCTTTCACAACAGTGCGCTATGTAGAAATAGAAAGACAACCTCTTCAAACAATCTGGTTAATTCCGATGTCAAGAATGTTCACGAAAATCTTCGAACGCTCCCGAAAACGGATTGTCCGGCATTCCTCAGTAACTCAAGCAATACCGCTCAAGCAAACGTCGCAAACGGAACTTTACTCCTATGTAAGGAAATAAAAGTTTTTAATCCTACTCAGCCCCAACGGCAAGCGAAGGCTTTAGCACTATTCGATTCAGGATCGCAACTATCCTTCATTTCTCAGAAACTAGCGCAACAGTTGGAATTAACAGAAACTGACAAACAAATCATTAAAATAACTCCATTTGGCGTAAAGAATCCAACGCCCTACCGCACAGTTTCTACTCAATTGAGCGTACAAACAGTGGACAACGATGTTGTAACATTAGCGGTTAATGTGGTTGATCATATAACTAACGAATTGCAAGTGGTGATTCCCCGAAGAAAGACAAATTTCAAATACTAACAAATCGGTGGGGAGAACCCGACATATTGGTTGGAGCCGATCACTTCTTTAAGTTTATCAAAATACAGCAGGAGCAAGAATTACATACAGGCCATATGCTGGTACAAACAAGGGAGACTAGAAGCGATGGGTATCCAAGAGTCTCCGAATGATAATGATGATGAAAAATACTGGAGCGCTTTAAAGAACATCATTACGGTACTGGAGATATAAGTAAACTTTGTAAGAATAACATCTCTCCGCAAAATTTGGTATGTACTGTTAGGGCTAATATTAATTCGGAATTAGAAAATTTTTGGAGACTAGAAGCGATGGGTATCCAAGAGTCTCCGAATGATAATGATGATGAAAAAATACTGGAGCGCTTTCAAAGAACACTTATAAGAAAGAAGGGACGTTATCATGTCTGTTGGCCTTGGAGAGATTCTACCCAAAAGCTCAGCGACAACTATGGCTTGTGCATGGGTCGCTTGAAGAACCTAATCACAAAATTACAACACAACTCGCTCCTTCAAGTGTATCACAATACAATAATAGAACAATTACAAACAGGTATAATTGAAGAAGTTCCACAGAATGATGAAGTCGGGGTCATACATTACCTCCCCATCATGAAGTCTGGAACCCTAATAAAAACACTACAAAATTGAGAATAGTGTATGATGCGTCAGCGCATCAGAAAGGGTATAAAAGCCTCAATGATGTCCTTCACAGAGGACCGGTAATGTTATCCGATCTAGTCGGTGTGTTGTTGCGGTTGCGAATGATGAAATTGGTCATAGTAGCGGATATAGAAAAGGCATTCTTACAAATAGGATTACATCCGGATGAGAGGAACTGCACAAGATTTTTATGGGTTAAGAACCTAGATGAAGAGGTATCCGAGAAGAATATCAAATCATATCGATTCAAACGGGTACCATTTGGAGTAATATCTTCACCTTTCCTGTTAGCAGCAACACTCAAATATCATTTAGATAATACGGCAACTAGATTGGCATATGAAATAAAACAGAACCTGTATGTGGACAACATCGTTTTGACAGCTGACAATACAGAAGAAGCAATAACTAAATACCTTGAAACCAAAGAAATCTTCAAAAAGGCAACAATGAATGTGAGAGAATTTTTTATCCAATGACAAGGAATTCAATAAGCGGTTACCAGTAGATGACCTGAATACATCTAATAAGGAAACCTTCTTCGGACTTAACTGGAACCATAACTTGGACACCATGCAGTTGAGATTGAGACCATGGTCAAACAAAAATTAACAAAAAGAATGATTTTACAGTTCATAGCATCACAATACGATCCATTGGGATATTTGACACCGATCATGGTGCGGCTCAAACTGTTCATTCAACACTTGTGGAAGGAAAAATATTCATGGGATCAATCCATAAATGACACTGATAAAGAGCAGTGGAAAGTCCTTGTATCAGATTGGCCCAAAATTGTCAGAGAGATACCAAGACATATAACAAGGAACATCAATTCAACGGAATTTCACATCTTTATAGATGCGTCAAAACTTGCCTATGCGACTGCTGTCTATATAAGATATACTGACGAGGAATATAAAGTCGCTAAAGCTCATTTGTTGTATGCTAAATCTCGAATAACGCCAATAAAGGATATATCGATTCCAAAACTCGAGTTGTTATCTCTTCTGATAGGCCGTTAGAGCAGGCCGATTTGTATTAAAGCAATTACAATGTCAAGAAAAATATGCAACTGTATTGTCTGACGCAAAATGTGTCCTTTTTGGGTAAAAAATGAATCAAAATCACTTCCGCGATTTGTACAAAGACGGGCCGAAGAAATCCGAAATTCGCATTTTAAGTTGAGATATCTACCGAGTCATGACAATCCAGCTGATATAGCCACAAGAGGGATATCACCAATCAGACTGCGTTATAATAAATTATGGTGGAATGGACCGCACTGGCTAGAAAAAGATCCATCACAATGGCCGATTGGAGAGTTCAGTTATAAAGCAGAAGACGAAATTATGCAAGCAGTGATGTTGAATTTATCAAAGACGGCTACATGTAATCATGCAAACGATAGTATTCGATTTATTGAAGCACACCGTTTTGGTAAATGGACTAAAATCATTAGAGCGACCGTATGGACCCTCCGATTCATTAAAAAAACGTGCAAAATGGACATATTATGGTTAAAGTCATTGTCTATTCAAGGAATCGAAATGACAAAGGACGATTACAATCTAGCAGAATGGTTAATTAGGCAGGCGCAATCCCAGAATTTAACAAGTGTAGAGATAGAAAAGTGGAATCTTTTCCAAGATAAATGGAGGTCCAACAGTCGACTAGAAAATTCAGAATTGGATAACGAAAGTAAATATCCTATTTATTTACCAAACAAAGATGATATAACTAAACTCATTATTGAACAACAACATAATAATTTGTATCATGCTGGTATTGCGCATACATTGTCCGCAATAAGACGCAGATTCTGGATTACGAAAGAGCCACAATAAAACGAACAATATCCTCATGCATGGCTTGTAGGTGATGGAAGGCAAAACCTTTCAAATTACCACCAATGCCGAATTTACCAGAATCGCGTGTACAGCGTTCAAGACCATTTGAACAAATAGGTTTAGATTACCTAGGCCCCTCTCGATTAAATCCTCTACTGGAGTGATTAAAAGATGGATTGCACTTTTCACATGCTTTACAACTAGAGCAGTCCACTTTGAACTGGTTGAAGATTTATCCGCTAAAAATTTTTCTCATATTTTGAGACGATTCGTCGCGCGTAGAGGATACCCAAAACTAGTACTTAGCGACAATGCTAGTCAGTTTCAATTAGTATTCAGACAAATAATGAACGAAAACGCCAATTTCTTGGCTGAAAAGGGTATGGTCTGGAAGAACACCATTCCACGAGCTCCTTGGGGCGGTGGTGTTTATGAACGACTCATTAGATTAACGAAAGTAGCCTTAGGAAAAGCGATAGGAAGAAGATTACTCACTGAGAAAGAAATGATGACGCTAATTACAGAAATAGAAGGAATATTGAACACACGTCCATTGATTTATGTCGGTTTTGATGATTATAGAATTGTACGTCCCATTGATTTTATTTTACCAACGGCATCATTACATATGCCAATTAATTATGAAAATCATGAGGAGGAATATACGCCATACGTATTGAACACAAGGGACAACTTGATCAAGCATTGGTCAAGTATTCTGAAAGCGTTAGATGCCTACTGGAAATTATGGAGAGAAGATTATCTCACTTCTTGAAGAGAACGTGGACAAAGGGAAATACGTGCTGCTAGACTAGTGGAGGCAAGATAACCGCAAGTGAATGAAATAGTTTTAGTGGTGGAACCCAATAGTCCTCGTGGTATTTGAAATCTCGCTCGAATAATCAAACTTAATAAAGGTCTAGATGGTTGGACGCGAAGTGCCGTGATACAACTACCTAATGGGAAACAACTCAACCGGTCATTGAATATGTTTTGCCCTATGGAAAACAGCAGCGATAATAATAATGATCGCGAAATCACAGAGAAGCTTTGGCAAGAACAAGACAACTTTGAAAAACCAATTGCTAGTCGAACTCGAACCGCTAAGAAAGCGGCGGCATATGCTAAGATAACTAGTAAGACAACATCAAATGATCCTTTGAAGGCATTGTCATTGATAACAATGCTACCATTAGTAACAGTACAGATGATAAATGCAAACAGCTGCAAATGGACTTCCACAATACCGTTCAATATTCCTGCAAGTTGGAGTTATATATCATCAACTAAACCGTCACGATGCACAAGGTAAATGTGTATACATACACTCATGTTGGAATACCAACCATAAAATATGGTGATCACTACGTTATCGACAAATTGCAGGCCTCATCTGTAATAGCTAAAAGAAAAGGAGGTACATTGTGGATAGCACCCCGTAAAACAGGTAGAAAGCCATTCCGAACCATCGAATTCACAGGAGGATTACTAAATAAATTTGAGATCGAGAGAAATTAATGCTGAGTTGGAGCTTCTGAGCCACCATCACGACACAGATAGTTTGGTGTCGTCATAATACAAGGACGATTCTATCTGGGAAGAAATCGCCGAACAGGGAGAAGAACTAATGAATCATGTCGGACAAGAAGTTGACCAAGTGATTCAATTTAATCAAGAAGAACTTGAAAGTGTAGCAACAAATTGGAAGTTAATAACTATTTGTATCAGTATTGCCGTAATATTACTTATAATAATTGGTCTTAAATTCAAGCTTGTATTCTTACAATCTTTATTTTGTTCTTCCCGAAGACGAAATTCTGAATATCATTATCCTTCCTACGGAACCTAAGCTTACCCAAGTTTCTGATAAGGAAAATCAAGCATCGGTTATTAGACTCAATACTTTTCATATACCCTGAAGACACCCCAGTTAGAATGCTATAATAATTCGTTTTCTCGTCTCCCCTTGGGAGTGTCGCGAACGCTGATTCGCGAAACTCCAACATACAATTACATAATTAAATAAATTTCTTATTGTAAACAAATAAGCAAATAGATTACTCACTGTAAATTAATGCTCATGAAACTATGAATCATCCCAGTCATATCTACAAAATTGTTTTTCACACGTTTTTGTTGTTTATCTAACCAATCTACATCCTTTTGTTTAAACGCTTATTTTCCCACGCTAATCTCCCCTTTTAACCTTACTGTAATGTTTCCTCCACATCCAGTATGTTTCCGGTGCTAGAATTAATCACTCCACTTCTGGGAAGATATAAACCACGAGTGATCATCATCAAGTGGATTGTTATCACTTAAATACAATCAGTAATAAACGTTTCGGCTTCACGGTGTACGCTCAATACAGCTCCACTACACCCTAC
>JAKNDB010000073.1:0-10631 GCA_024305405.1 Dirofilaria immitis
TTCATTAATGTTACACTGCATGGATCAAACCATACTTACTTCACATTACAGCCCGACCGGCCCAGTCCTTAGAGCCAATCCTTATCCCGAAGTTACGGATCTAATTTGCCGACTTCCTTACCTACATTATTCTATCGACTAGAGGCTGTTCACCTTGGAGACCTGCTGCGGATATGGGTACGATCTGGCACGAAATTCAAATAGCTTCCCTCGGATTTTCATGGATCAAATAAAGCGCACGAGACACCACAGGAACCGTGGCGCTTTACGGAAACAACGTCCCTATCTCCGGCTGAACCGATTCCAGGGAGTCCGTTCCTTAACCAGAAAAGAGAACTCTGGCTCGGGCTTTATTTAATGTTTCCGAGTTCATTTGCGTTACCGCGCTAAATTCTCATAATGAGTATTTATCTCCGTGTCCAGGTACGGGAATATTAACCCGTTTCCCTTTCGATTCAATCAGATGGATTTACATTCTCCATTCCTCTCTTTTTATAAAACGGCATTAGCCAATATCTTAGGATCGACTGACCCACATTCAACTGCTGTTCACGTGGAACCCTTCTCCACTTCAGTCTTCAAGGATCTCACTTGAATATTTGCTACTACCACCAAGATCTGCACCAATGGAAGCTCCAACTGGGCCTACGCCCAAAGTCTTCAACGCTAACCATTGCGACCCTCTTACTCGTTGCGGCCAGGTTTTCTTTTTGATTTGTTGTTTTAAAATCTTTTTTTCCAAAATTTTAAAAACACAAGCCATGCAACGGTTGAGTATAAGTCTTCCGCTCAAGCGCCATCCATTTTCAGGGCTAGTTGATTTGGCAGGTGAGTTGTTACACATTCCTTAGCGGTTTCCAACTTCCATGGCCACCGTCCTGCTGTCTATATCAACCAACGCCTTTCATGGGGTCTCATGAGCGGAAAGTTTGGCACTTTAACTCAACGTTTGGTTCATCCCACAGCGCCAGTTCTGCTTACCAAAAATGGCCCACTTGGAGTACACATTCAATGTCTATGCTTCATTCATTTATTTAAGCAAGCAAGACGTCATACTCATTGAAAGTTTGAGAATAGGTTGTAGACATTTCATTTATTTAAGCAAGCAAGACGTCATACTCATTGAAAGTTTGAGAATAGGTTGTAGACAAAATTGAGCGATAATAATTAAACATACATTATATTGTGGTAATAAGGGTTTACGATCCAAACTGAATGGCAAAATATCATTATAATCTTTTGGCATATGAAATTTTGTTAATATTTGCACTATTGGACCGACACGATCCAATAGAACTGCATAGTTTTCATTCTATAATAATAGTTGGAATTGCGGAAGTGTTCTTATCCATTTTCTTTTAACTGCTTCTCTGTTTTATATGAAATATGCTTGACTGTAGACGAAAGTAGTTGGAATCTTTTGAAGAAGCAGTTGAGAAGTTTCGGTTTGAAAAGATGGTAGCATCCAGTAAACATACATATTTATGGCTGACTGACACACAGCGCTTTCAAATGAACATTTTTTGCTATAAATGACTGCTACTAATTTTTAACTTTCTCGTATATTGCTATTGTTTTTGATTTTTTAAGAATCATTTCTGAAAATTATGAATTAGCATAATAATCCAACCTTAACAATAATTAAGTTGATTATAATAACAAATAACTAGTGGCGCTAACTGAATTCTTAATAAATAAAACTAAAGATTTTATTCATCCATGTTCTAGACAGCTGCGGTTTTCTTCAAAAAATAAGAAAAATTAAGATCAATGATAAGTAATGCATTATTATTAAAGTATCATTTCTTTTTCTATTACATATTTGCAAATAGATCATGAGTATTATGCTAAATAATGTATTATGATTAAAGTATTATTTCATTATCTACCAGTAGGTTTAAAATAAAAGATGCATTATTTAAACATAATGTATAAAATTTAAGATTAAACAACCGATACAAAAATGATACTTTTATCATAATATATTACACAAATTTGATTTCAATTTTTTTCGCAGATATTCTATTGTTCTTTTATTCTAAATGTGTTGGTAGACAATAAAATGATATTTCGACATTATGAGGAAAGTATAACTTTTTTCGTAACGATTGGAAAATTCCAAATTTGGAGTCCAATGTTATGTAATATATGCTTAAATTTGATTCCAAAAATTTTGGCAAATAACTTTGCTGTTCTTTTATTCTAAACATGCTGACAGATGATAAAATGATACCATGATCATGATGTATTACGATTAACATCAACTCAAAATTTCCATTGCTTATTTCTTAAAGAAAATTATTGGACTGATAAGGAAATCTATATATGGGAATTTCAGCAATTTAAGATAGTGGACCATACTGTACGAAATTAACTGATACCCATTTCAGAAGAAAATTAATTGAAGAATAAAAAAATTTATTGCATGGAAAATATAAATGATATAATTTAAATTCAAAAAATTCCACAATTATATCGCATGCTTTTTCTATCATTTTCATTTCTTTTAATAAATACTTGCGTGTTATTTACCGCTAATTTTTGATAAAAATAACGGAAAATCTGAAATTTTTTACATTTATCAATAATTGCATGCATTTTATTTGAAAACAATTTAAGCATTTTTATGCCTATATTAAGCATAATTAAATTTATATAAGTGTGGCAGTTATTGTTTTACAATTAAATATTTGTTGTCCCAATGATCTTTTTTGTAGAAGGAGCAATGTTTTATTAATCATTCTATATGAGGTTTTCTCAGATTCAATATTATGTTTTCACCATATATTAGGAAGGAAATTTCATTCAACTTTTATTGGTTTACACGATATTATACAAGACAAAACTTTTAACAGTCATACAAAATATTATAAACGATAACCGCTCGTATTAGTTTTATCCAACATTATTGTTGAGGAAAAAAATTTTAACGGCGGGTAATTTTTAAATTTCTTTCTTTTGAATAGGAGCAGAGAATCTACTTCTATATTTATGCTTATACGATATTATAAACACAATATCGCGCGCTTATGCAAAGGTCTGAATCAAATGCGTAAAATACAAGAATACCAAATAGAACAAACACAGATATATCAAAGAATATGAGCGAATATCTTAATGCTTACTGATAGGTCGTATCTTTTTTTGGGGTCTGTCTTTCTTCTCTCGTACCCACTGCTGTTTTTTGTGCTTTGAATTCCGGTTTCTGTTACGTCGAACTGTCCTACGAACTGCTGGGCTGTATTTCTGAACTTCACCGTGACTGTCGGATCGAACATGAGCTGTCGTCGAATAGCTGATCCTAACTACCGTCGGATTGAATTTGAGTTGCGCCTAGGCTTAGGCTTAGGAACCTATGCAAGTAATTGACTAATTAGATAATATCATCCAATCATCCCGCACTGCTTGTTCAATTGGTAGTACGAGAATCGATAAGTATTATGTCCTTCGTTTTGCTGAAAAAGTGATTTATAAGAATTTTTGAAATATAAAAATAATAATCTACACACACACACACACACACACACACACACACACACACACACACTCACTCACTACTCACAAATACTCATTATATATAACACACACATATATGTACACATATAACATATATATGTGCATATTATACACACACACGCATACAAATACATACACATACGCATACATACCACATACACATACGTAAAATCATTAGCATTCAAAGGTATCGACAAAATATCGAAAGCGGTTTGATTTTTGCTTTATATCTATTCAAAAGTGGCTTTTTTTTATTTAAAATTTTATTTTTATTAAATTTGATAACAAATTGTTTCCACGTCATTTTACATTTCGACATCATTTGACTATTTGAATATTATATTCGATCTCAGAGAGTAGGAGAAAAAAGCAGGAAGAAAAGAAATAAATTCATAAATTCCATTTGTGATTATTAGATTTTATCATATGTAATTCATACAAAGAATGAAAAATGCAATATATTAAGAAAAAATAAGTGAAGAAAAGAAATTTATTTCTGTTCTGAAGCATTTTCAATATTAAGCATTAATAATTTCAAATAGGATGCAAATATATCTAGCTGATGATATCACTGATTGATTGATTGATTGATTGATTGATTAATTTTTTTGGAATTGTTGAGAAGGAAACGAAATCATTTGCACTACGTTTTTTTCAAGATTGTATGACTTTGATAAAAAAAAAACGAAATAGAAATTTGTTGATTATTTCGTCATCTTTCTTCTAATTAATTACATCTGTAGGTTCTTAACCTAAGCTTAAGTCTAAGCCCACATGATTTTTTTACAAAATGACCATTATCATGCAAACTGTTATTGTTTATAAAGCTAAAAAGTGAAGCTGCATTCATAAATATGTACCACCAAATGATAAATTCAAACAAGTCATAGAATTTAGAATAATTACCACACTCAAATAATTTCTTTTCGACTTAAAATTACCACCGCATAAAGAGCAATTGAAGGCGATCATCTTGTTGCAATAAGTCATTATATAATCTTTTAAATTATTTTTTTTTAATATTTCTATTGAAAGAAACTTACACTGAAAGTAACTGAAAATTTAGTAATAATATCACGAATTAGAAGCAAACAACCAACGCGCACAGAGAATAAATCGTGTCGTTGAATGTTGCAAAGCATTCCGTCATTACCTTCAATATCGGATGATGATAGGCATATAACATGATATTCAAATCTTTCAAGTCTCATCGTATATTCGCTATTACTTGTTTCTTCAAAGTTATTTAATTTTCAGAGCAAACAAAGTTGAAAAAGTCCTGAATTCAAGTTTTAAACACTTTGTTCAGCAAATGACAGTTTTTGGTAATAATTTAATATGTTGAAATCTAAAAACTTCACCTAAAATTATGAATTCTGATTTTACTCTTTGGATATCCTCATAATATCAACGCCTTCCAAATGAATTGATAAAGACCGGCTACGAAATCGAGCATCTTCTTATGTACTACACGTTAATCTCTCTGTAATATTTTTTTCTACGATTTCTTAAATTTCTGCGTTTCTGCGATAGCTCTTTTTTCCATTTATTGGAATAAAGATAACACGATTTAAATTTTTAAATAGGATTTTTTAACGAATTATATAAAATATAACTTTTGTTTATCAGCTATTTTGTTGAGAAATGGCCGAAATAAATTGATAATGCTAATGTAGAGAAAGTATATCAGGAAGTATCGGATTGTGGAATGAAATCTTTGTTTAATACATATAATTTTTATTACTGAAATGGCTTAGTTGCTACAATCTTCACTGAGTTCGAATATATTATAATATTATCTGCATTCTATCAACATCCGTATCATACAAGTGACTTTAAAATATGAAAACCATTTCGAATAGCGGCAGTAAGCAACAAAGCCATTTCTGTAATAAATCATGAGAAAATGTCATTTATCGTCTTAATCAACTTGGTCAATGAATGAAAATCCTGAAACGAATACAACATATCTTGATATAAATATGAGATGATATAGGCATATAACCACATCATAACAGACATCAGATAAAATTCAACAAGAAAATTAGTTATGAGAAGAAGTTCCAAATTATTTACTGCATTACAAATAAAGCGAAGCCATTTATCTTTAAAAGATGAAGTGGAATGTACTGAATTAATTTAATTATTATGAAAAACAAGATTATTTGCTATAGTTATCATTTCTTCTGATTTAAATCATGAAATGAAATTACTTACTGTCATTTAAAATTGGATATGTTGGTCGTGGTACTTTTGATTTGCTTCATTGAAAATTTCAGAATCTAGATAGATCCAACCAAACTGATTCACTTGATTTTTAATTCTTTCCTAGCCATCCGAAATAATATAATTTCATTCATTTATGATCCATTTTACAATTTCATCGGTATATTTAGCCATTAATTTTTCTAAGTGTTTTTTTTTTTTGTTTTCAGACTGGTCGATGAAGTATACGGCAATATGTTAATACAATCAAATATTGCAATATTTACGTGATTTCATAACAAACTTATTAGTCATAGATGACACTTTTACCATGTAAAATTTCAAATATCTATATTTTCAAGCATTTCATCTTTTTCAGCCATCTCTTTTATTCGTTTACCAGTTTGATTTATCCGTTTTCTAGAGTGTTTTTTTCGCTTTTCCATTCCAACTAATACTTCATATTTTAGACTGAATACTTTTTCATATACCCCTGAAAACACCCCAATTAGAATGCAATACTAATTCTTTTTATCGTCTTCCATGGGAGTGTCGCGAACGCTGATTCGCGAAACTCCAACATACAATTACATAATTAAATAAATTTCTTATTGTAAACAAATAAGCAAATAGATTACTCACTGTAAATTAATGCTCATGAAACTATGAATCATCCCAGTCATATCTACATTCCTTAAAATTGTTTTTCACACGTTTTTGTTGTTATCTAACCAATCTACATCCTTTTGTTTAAACGCTTATTTTCTCACACTAATCTCCCCTTTAATCGTACTGTAATGTTTCCTCCATATCCGGTATGTTTCCGGTGCTAGAATTAGCCACTCCCACTTCTGGGAAGACATAAACAACGAGTCCACTACACCCTACTCAATCCCCAACACTAGTGACATTTGGTCCCTCGACGTCAGCTCACACCGAATAAAGACGCGATATCTATGATTAGACGGGTCATAATGCATATCTATGAATTATACAAATATATACGACAAATTCATCGTATATATCTATGATTAGACGAGTATTATACAACGGAGCAGAGGATTTGCATTTATCCGGTGTACACACCGTTACGTTATCTTCATTTTGCATTCAATCGCATCATAACACACAGGAGTAACCATCATCAAATTTATACGGCGTTCGTGCCGTCTCTGTTCACAATGGTTATTCGCTCTATGTGTTGTGAGCCGTATCAATTGATTGCTCATTCGGTGAAACCCTCGTTTCGCCAAACAATCTATTGCTCAAGTCAGTGAGTGAGCGATGAGCACACTGCATCTAACATATCACAATGCATATCTATGATTAGACAAACACAGACGAGTCATAATCCGTATCTGTGATTGGAGAAATATATACGACAAATTCATCGTATATATATATAATTAGACGGGTCACAATGCGTATCTATGAGTTATACAAATATATACGATAAATTCATCGTATATACATATATGATTAGACGGGTCACAATGCGTATCTATGAGTTATACAAATATATACGACAAATTCATCGTATATATCTATGATTAGACGGGTCATAATGCATACCTATGATTAGACAAACACAGACGAGTCATAATCCGTATCTGTGATTGGAGAAATATATACGACAAATTCATCGTATATATATATGATTAGATGGGTCACAATGCGTATCTATGAGTTATACAAATATATACGACAAATTCATCGTATATATATATGATTAGACCGGTCACAATGCGTATCTATGAGTTATACAAAATATATACGACAAATTCATCGTATATATGTAGGCTATGATTAGACGCTGTGGTCACAATGCGTAAATCTATGAGTTATACAAATATATGCACGAACAATTCATCGTATATATATATGATTAGACGGGTCACAATGCGTATCTATGAAGTTATACAAATATATACGACAAATTCATCGTATATATATATGATTAGATCGGGTCACAATGCGTATCTATGAGTTATACAAATATATACGACAAATTCATCGTATATATATATGATTAGACGGGTCACAATGCGCATCTGTAGAGTTATACAAATATATATACGACAAATTCATCGTATATATCTATGATTAGACGGGTCATAATGCATACCTATGATTAGACAAACACAGGAACGAGTCATAATCCTGTATCTGCAGATTGGGAGAAACATATGCAGTACAGACAAAATTCATCGACAGTATCTGTGATTAGATGTGGGTCACAATGCGTATCCATGAGTTATACGCCAAAAATATATACGACAAATTCATCGTATATATATATATAATTAGACGTGCCGCCAGCAATGCGTATCTATGAGTTATACAAATATATACGACAAATTCATCGTATATATATATGATTAGACGGGTCACAATGCGTATCTATGAGTTATACAAATATATACGATAAATTCACTCGTATATATATATGATTAGACGGTCACAATGCGTATCTATGAGTTATACAAATATATACGACAAATTCATCGTATATATCTATGATTAGACGGGTCATAATGCATACCTATGATTAGACAAACACAGACGAGTCATAATCCGTATCTGTCAGATTGGAGAAATATATACGACAAATTCATCGTATATATATATGATTAGACGGGTCACAATGCGTATCTATGAGTTATACAAATATATACGACAAATTCATCGTATATATATATGATTAGACGGGTCACAATGCGTATCTATGAGTTATACAAATATATACGACAAATTCATCGTATATATATATGATTAGACGGGTCACAATGCGTATCTATGAGTTATACAAATATATACGACAAATTCATCGTATATATATATGATTAGACGGGTCACAATGCGTATCTATGAGTTATACAAATATATACGACAAATTCATCGTATATATCTATGATTAGACGGGTCATAATGCATACCTATGATTAGACAAATATATACGACAAATTCATCGTATATATATATGATTAGATGGGTCACAATGCGTATCTATGAGTTATACAAATATATACGACAAATTCATCGTATATATATATGATTAGACGGGTCACAATGCGTATCTATGAGTTATACAAATATATACGACAAATTCATCGTATATATATATGATTAGACGGGTCACAATGCGTATCTATGAGTTATACAAATATATACGACAAATTCATCGTATATATATATGATTAGACGGGTCACAATGCGTATCTATGAGTTATACAAATATATACGACAAATTCATCGTATATATCTATGATTAGACGGGTCATAATGCATACCTATGATTAGACAAACACAGACGAGTCATAATCCGTATCTGTGATTGGAGAAATATATACGACAAATTCATCGTATATATATATGATTAGACGGGTCACAATGCGTATCTATGAGTTATACAAATATATACGACAAATTCATCGTATATATATATGATTAGACGGGTCACAATGCGTATCTATGAGTTATACAAATATATACGACAAATTCATCGTATATATATATGATTAGACGGGTCACAATGCGTATCTATGAGTTATACAAATATATACGACAAATTCATCGTATATATATATGATTAGACGGGTCATAATGCATACCTATGATTAGACAAACACAGACGAGTCATAATCCGTATCTGTGATTG
The DNA here is from genome assembly GCA_024305405.1 of Dirofilaria immitis. Taxonomy (NCBI): domain Eukaryota; kingdom Metazoa; phylum Nematoda; class Chromadorea; order Rhabditida; family Onchocercidae; genus Dirofilaria; species Dirofilaria immitis. Next base: position 9,380 of record JAKNDB010000073.1, read on the forward strand.
GAGAAATATATACGACAAATTCATCGTATATATATATGATTAGATGAGAATTATACAACGGAGCATAGCATTTGCATTTATACGGTGTACACACCGTTATGTTTGCTTCATTTTTGCATTCAATCGCATCATAACCCATAGGAGTAACCATCATCAAATTTATACGGCGTTGGTGCCGTCTCTGTTCACAATGGTTATTCGCTCTATGTGTTGTGAGCCGTATCAATTGATTGCTCATTCGGTGAAACCCTCGTTTCGCCAAACAATCTATTGCTCAAGTTAGTGAGTGAGCGATGAGCACACTGCATCTAACATATGATAACTACATCGCTCTCTATCAACGTTGTAGTATTTTTTGAAAAATTTTTTTTTCATTATTTTTTTTTTTCATTATTTTTTTATAAAAGTAATTTTTATCAAAAATGTTATATATTATTTATATTTTCAAATGAAATTTCTTTTTTCTCAATATTTTATATACATATATATATATATATATATATATATATATAATATATATATATATATATATATATATATATATATATATATATATATATTATATATATGGATAGATAAATAGATGTAACAGAATATTTTTCAGGTTAGTTGAAAAATTAAAAAAAATTTAACAAATCGTCCAATCAAAGGATAAGTTTCAACAGATCGCAGTATGGAGGCTGCTCTACTGCTTACAACACCTTGACCAGTAATCAAGTCGTCTGCAAGTGATTTTGCGCCCCGACATTGTACCAGAGTTATCCGGTTTTGGCAACCATTTAATCATTCGATTAAATAGCAATACCATATAATAGGGCATTAATTGTAATAAAAAATTACATTTATTTATTACATAATAGTACCTCCCGATATCGGGGAGCAAATTTATCGTTGCCTTGTCTAGGTGGGATTCTGACTTAGAGGCGTTCAGTCATAATCCTCAGATGGTAAGCTTCGCACCGTTGGCCGATCGGCCAAGCACATGAACCAAATGTTTTTTACATGCTGTTATAAATAGAGTATGATTAATCAATGCTATTATAATTATCCATGAGTGCCACATCCTGTAATTGTAATTTTATTATAAAATTTTTATCTATATTATATTTAAATGGAAAATCAAATATATTTGAATTTACTAATGAATTAATTACTTAATTGTGTAATTTTTCAATGGTATGATAATGTAATAAATTGAAATATTAAATTCATTGTTTTAGTATTACAAATAATCAATCGATAAATGAATAAT